>CM060122.1:27621929-28061929 GCA_030522415.1 Channallabes apus | reverse complement strand
TATATATATATATATATATATATATATAAAATATTCATTCATCTTCTATACCGCTTAATCCTGTGTTCAGGGTCGCGGGGGACCTGGAGCCTATCCCAGGAGACTTCGGGCACTAGGCGGGGTACACCCTGGACAGGGTGCCCAATCCATCGCAGGGCACACACACCCAATCACACACAACGGGCAATTTTTTTAGGAACGCCAATTAGCCTAACCGGCATATCTTTGGACTGTGGGAGGAAACCGGAGTACCCGGAGGAAACCCACCAAGCACGGGGAGAACATGCAAACTCCATGCACACAGAGACGGGAATCGAACCTGGCCGGGGAATCGAACCCAGACCCTGGAGGTGCAAGGCGACAGTGCTAACCACTACACCACCGCGCCGCCTTATATAATATATATATAGTGATTAAAATTTTTTTTTATATATATATAAAATTGTTTAGCTTTTTAAAGCGAGTTTTCACAGGAGTGGGGCTAAGAAAACTCATCTCCATGGGGAACCAACTTTGACACAACACTGTTTCCAGCTCATTGATGAGTAGATGTACTACCAATAATAATCACTAAACACAAACTCATATTGTTGCACAGCATAGTATTTAAAATTGGAAATGAAATATACTCTAATCTTTTTCTTAATAGGTGCAATGAAATGGAGCTGTAAAGTCTGCAGGTATAACGCAACGACTAGGGGTGACCTGTTACACCATTACAGACTACACCATTGGTCAGCTGGAACCTCAGTGGAGTGTCTCCATTTGGATTGTCCTTGCTCCTTTAAAACGTGGACTGCTCTCCGCACACATCCTCTCAAGGTATCATACACAAGATGAAGCAAGAAAATCGGACGTAATTCTCTCTCTTAAGTGTGTGCTTTGCTCAAGTATTTATACCAGTGAAAAGGACTATTTTAAACATCATTTGAAGAGTCACGAATCCACAGAGTGTGTTTATTGGATGTGCATTTAAAACAAATATATATGGGAATATATATGGGACATTTTTTACTCACAAAAGCCGAAAGCACAATCCCCATTCACCTGAGGACTTTAAGCCAGATATAATTGGAAAACATCAAATTTTACCAAATGAACCTGATTTGAATGTGAGTGATAGTATTTGTGAAGACACTGGACCAAATCAATCAGCAGATGCCTCAGAAGAAATTACTAGAACCATTGGATCACTTCTTTTAAAGCTGGAAAGTGTTTAGAATGTTTCTTGTAAATGCATTGATGAGCTGGTGGAAGAGCTTAATTTTATCTGTACAGCTTCTGCTCCCATAATCCAACAAATTGTTAGTAGAAATTTAGCAAAATACAGCTGTTCTGTTGAGGAGGACATAATTACAGAATTGGTGGAGGAACTGTGCAAGTCATGCCCTTTAAGCAGCGCATTAGGAGTAAATGGACCCTTTGGTTCTTCCTTTAAGAGAAAAAAAATATTTAAAGGAACACTTTAATTTCATAGAGCCTGTGGAATACATTCTCGATTTACAAGAAAAGCTCAGCTTTCAGTATGTTCCCCTTCTTCAGACTTTACAGCATATATTGACCAAAAAAAAGATTTTGCTGATGCTGTTTTAAAAGTACAGCCCAGCACATCCACTTGGTATGAATCATATAAAAATGGGACACATTTCAAGAACAATAATTTTTTTCTCTGAAGAACCAAGAATTTCTTTAATTCTTTATATCGATGCTTTTGAGGTTTGTAACCCATTAGGGACGTGACACAAGAAAGAAACACAAGATTACGGCAGTTTACTGGGTCCTTGCAAATGCACCACCTGAGGTGCGCTCCACACTAACTGCAATAAATGTAAGTATTTTCTGCAAAGCTGTGGATGTTAAGAGATTTGGTTATGAAGCAGTTTTAGAGCCACTTCTGAAAGATCTTTCTGTTTTAGAACAGGAAGGGGTTTTTGTGCCCAGCGCTGGAAAAAACATTAAAGGAACCGTATATTGTGTTGCAGCTGACAATCTTGCTGCACATTCTCTTGGTGGACTTGTTGAAAGTTTTAATGGTCCTTACATCTGCAGGTTCTGCCTAGGACCACACTCTGAATACTGTCAAAAGGAGGGACGAGAATTTCAAAAGAGAACAAAAGAAGCCCATGAATTGCATGTCAAGGCTATAAGAGAGAATTCCAAATCACTACATTGTTATGGTGTCAAGAGAGCTTGTCCACTGACCGAAGTCACTTCCATTTTGTTACTGGATATCCTCCTGACATACTCCATGACTTTTTTGAAGGCATCATTCCTTCAGAATTAGCACTTTGCCTTTCTGCTTTTATTAACAGTACGTACTTCACACTGTCAGATCTAAACGACCTGATGAAGAAGTTTCCTTTCAGGTTTTCAGATACTGTTGACCGTCCTCAAACCATTTCAGAAAATTTTGCAAGTCGTTGTAGTATAGGAGGAAATGCTCACGAGAACTGGGCACTCATAAGGTCATTGCCACTGCTTATTGGATCAAGGATTCCTTCAGATGATCCAGTATGGCAAATACTTATGACATTGTAGAGCTCACAGTGGCTCCTATCCACACATGTGAAAGTCTAGCTTATCTTGATCTGAAAATTTCAGAGCATCGTCAGAGGTTGCAAGACGTTTTCCCTAACACCAAAACACCATTTTCTAGAGCACTACCCTGCTCTGATAGAAGCTTTTGGTCCTATAGTTGGATTATGGACTATGCGCTTCGAGGCCAAACATAAGTTCTTTAAACGAGTACTCAGGATCACAGGCAACTTCAAAAATGTTTTGTTGTCACTTTCAACAAAACATCAGATGATGATGGCCTACCATTGGCAGAGAAATGCCAGTATTCCTGCACTAATCGTAAGCAAAGCGTCATCTGTGCATCTGGAAGTACTAGATGACAGAATCCAAGAGTCTGTTAAGAAACTGTTCCCTCAGCTAACCAGCATACAGTTGTCAAATGCTGTAACATACTATGGGACACGGTATTCTGCTGGAATGATTATGCCATACTGTAGGGTTCCACTGTTGAGATTATACAGACGGTGATTTTGGAAAACAATCTCTACTTCATTGTAAAGAAACTCAGTGCCTGGTACCTGGAGCATTTTAGGTCTTTTTTTGTTACAAAGCAGTAGGGAATGGATTCTTATTCAATACCATAGCCTTCAAGATCCTTATCCATTGGTATCTTATTCTGTAGAGGGAAAGCGCATGGTTACACTGAAAAGACACATTTGCTGGGGTTTACCATAATAATGAGTACCTTTATAGGTAAGGCAACTGCATATGTCTACAACAACACTAATTATGTAAAAACTTTGCTTTAATAATTCAAATATTAGAAAGCAACAGAGTTCGCAATTTCAATAACCAGCACAGTTTTCTACCAGTGTCTGTGAAATGTATTTTTTCTTGTTTTCTAGGTAACTAAACATGGATTCAGCAATCCTCAGAGTAATCTTTAACCACAGGATAGAGAAGCTAACACTGCCATCTGGAATACCAGAGTCCTTGGAGGAGTTATACTCTGCTATCAAGCCGGTTTTCCATATTGCAGATGATATCAGTCTTCAGTACATGGATTCAGATTTTGGGGATTTTTTTACTCTTCATTCCACTACTCAAATTCATCACAAATCCACAATTAAGGTTGTGACAGTTGCACCAGTAGTTCTTCCTTTTTCTCCACCCAGCGAAAGCTTTACTGAAGGTGATTTCACAGGCCAATCTCTTGATGCCTCCTCCTCCACATGTACTACCATACAGGACTCATCTTACACGTCAGACTCCTCTGCAAGCACGGTCATCCTGTTACCAAGGAACAGTCCAGAAAGGATGCCATGGCCAAAAGAATTCATAATTCCACGCTTCTCTGTTGAGACTGAAATGGTACTTGAAAGAGCCAATGAAATTTACAGAAAAGATGGGACAGTGCTATCTACCCCAAATATCAAGTCAGACATCCTTGAGAAACTGTCTCAGTCCATTTACACATACACTGCATATCCATCCAGCCTTCAGATTCTTTCTGTAGCTGAAGCACTTGGAAAGGCACACCCATGTCTGAAGGATCAGAGGAGCTTTTCAGGCCTTTATGCATGGCAGACAAGCATTAAATACAAAATGGCTAACTACCGAAAAAAACTTAGAGGTTTTGGCATTCCTGAGGTCACCTGCAATGCACTAAAACACAAACATCCAGATGACAAAAAGTCTGCGAAAAATGTTAAAAAGCCAAGAAGAGCTGAAGTCAATTATCTCCCAGCTTACCCAGTGGGTGAAGATGAGAAGAGTTTGGAAAAAGAATGTGAAGAGCTGGTCTCAGAATTTAGGAAAAAGAACAATGAAAGGATGATTAAGGAAAAGATGAACAAAACATTTGCACATAGACGACATGAAATTATTATTCAGTGTCCAAGTGTGCAGAACATGAAAGAACGATGGCCAGCCCTGTTTCAACCTTCTCAAGTGAGTTGCCAAATAATTTTTTGAGACCAAAAGGGACATGATGTCCCTTCTGGAAACATTTTCTTCAATTAATTTGACAGTCATTCCATATTTCAGGTGACTGCAGAATTTCAACGAATAACCACAGTGCAACTGGAACCTAAATTTATGTCCTCGTTGGATCTTCACACTCCCAAACTGCTGACACTGTTTCGTGCCAAAGGCGGAGCACTTGGAGAAAGAATGAAAACTGAAATGGAATTACTGAAGGTACAGTTTATAATGAAGCAATATTGTAATGTGAGAGGAATCACTTATTCTTGTATTTTGTTCAGCATTTAGCACGTCCCCTTTGTAAAGAATTTAATTTGAAACATGATTACATTTAAGTACTCGAACACTGAAGCTGACAAATATTTGAAAGAGCAGTTGTGCTGCCTTCTGTTAATTTAATGGACTTTCAAAGATAACATTCAGTAAGTTAAGTCATGTTTATTTATGTAGCAGTTTATAAAATACACTGAACTTCAAGGCATTTTTACAGTAATAAATCACAATGAAACTGTTTCAACTAGAGATGTTCCGATACCATTTTCCCCTCCCGATACCGATTCCGATACTTGTGCTCAGGGTATCGGCCGATACCAAGTACTGATCCGATACCTGGGTGTGTATCTGTACAGTGTGTGTATATATACAGAGAGAGCATTTCTTTTTTTTTTTTTAAGTAAAATACTACTAGCCCTGTATAACGGGTTCGACCCTAAGTGCACGGGCGACACCATGAAACACTGACACGAGGCGAGGTCTTACAGGAAAAAGCGTAATTTATTTAGAAAAATGGGGAAGGAAAGGGTTAAAGGCTCTATGCGGCCTTTTCCACTTCGGTGGCAGGGATGCGAAGGCGGGCTCGACGCGGAAGTGAAGGTGCCGCGGGAGCTCGCGCAGCTCGTTCACGCGCTCCTCTCGCGGAGATCAAAGGCTCCCCCCTTTTTAAAGTCTCTGGGGCGCATCACATCGCCTCGCTCTTGTGCCACTGTCTCTCATAAAATCCACCGCGTCGCAAAGTCCAGCTTCCCACCAGTCAGACCCCGAGCTACACTTTTTATAGCGCCGGGATCATTAGCGGCGATAGCTCATGGGCCGGTGCCTGATTCTGTGGCCCTGCTCCATCACATACCTAAAGAGGGGGGAGGCCGCCTAACTAGTGAGCTTCGGAGGAGCGATATCAATTTGGACGCACACCCATCACATGCGCACGCCGTGACACTCTGTAAGTAAGCTAAGCTAGCAAAGCTCGCGGGCATAAATAGGTTATGTTTAGGAAAATGGTATCGGATCGGGACGTGGACTCAAATACTCGCCGATTCTGATGCCAGATTTTTTTGTGGTATCGGTGGCATTTCCGATACCAGTATCGGAATCGGAACAACCCTAGTTTCCACTATAGTAACAACTTCAATTTAAACTGTGAATCAGCTGTACAGAAGATAATACAGTGACATTATGTTTTTACTCAGGAACCTCTGTTGGTAGTTTCAAGCACTGGTTAGTTGATAAAACCAGGCTTAGACAGTCATTTTGCTCACCTGTTGAATTTATTTCACCACTACTGTACACCACTAAATTAAAGAAACCTTCATGAGGAGTAAATCTCATTAATTATTTTTCTTACTTACTTTCTTTTAGGACGAGCAGTGTTCTGTTGATTTGACCAGAGAGGTGGTCATCCGCTGCATTATTGAATTCCTTGGGGAACATTCAGGAGACCTCATCAAAGAATTCAGTGTAAGTAATCTTAAAGTCAGTATAGCAGACGTGTGAATTTAAGTCAAAGTTACTGTTGGTTACTTCCTGAATGGCCAATAATAAGACTATCTTACAACAGTGATCAAACAAAATGTTGAGTTTCAGATTTTTTATATTTGATCAATATTTCATAGCTTTTGAGTCTCACTGTCACGTTCTGCTAGGTGTTGGGCTGTGGGCATAGTGTTGAGGCATAGACGCAGAGGGGATGCAGTGTAAACAGAGTCTTTTTAATAAACAAAACATGAACTAAGGAAGTTGGCATGAACTTTGGAGCATAATATAAACAGAACTCAAACACTTAGGACATCAGACTAGGGATTGCACAACTAATATACAATACAGACATGGGGATACAAACTGGACAAGACAAGACACACTAAACAGACTAGCGGACTAAACCTGTAAGGGATAAACAAACAAGACAGGCTTGGCTAGGTCTACTAGCTGTGCTGCCCATTAGCTGCTAAGCTAGCTAATAGCTAATCAGACTAATGGCTAAACAGGCCAGTAGCCTGAGACCCAAGGGACTGAACAGACAAGGTGCACAGCAGACTAGGTATGAAACAGACTAAGAACTCTAAAGGTTAGTGGCTAAAGATGTTCGTACCTAAACAGACTAAGAGCTAAGTAGACGATGAGACTAGACAGACACAAAGACTAGACAGACTAAGATCTAAACATGTTAGTATCACCCTCATTAGTATTTAAACAGACTAATAACTAAACATGCCATGGGGGTTACTTACACAAAAGGGTAAACACAAAAGGCTAATTCTCCTAGAGGCTAATCCTGCTAGGAGACACAAACATACTAAATTAAGACAAATATAAACTTAACGTAAAAGCTCCAGAAACCAAAATGCCAACTCTAATTAAACCAAACAAAAACAGACAAGACAAAACCCACTTAACAGAACTGAAATTAAATTACATTAATGCCAGAGGTGGAAAGTAACGAATGACATTTACTCGCGTTACTGTAATTGAGTAGCTTTTTTGTGTATTTCTACTTTTTAAAGTAGTTTTAAAAATCTGTAATTTTACTTTTACTTAAGTACGTTTTGTTTGAAGTATTGTAATTCGCTACATTTTAAATCATATTCGCTACTGAGTAAAAAATAAATGAATGAAAATGATAAAATAATAAAAAATATATATTATGCTGTGTATAAATGCTCTGTTGCGCCGCGTGTGTGTATCATGTCCTGGTCTCGCGCCGCTCCAGACTCCACTCCAGGTTTTCTGACATCGGCATCTTCTTGACCTTCCACACGGCCGCTTCCGCCCTGAGTGACGTCATCGACTAGCGTGACCATATATAAACCGGAGAGAGACGCGGGAAAGAGGTTGTGATTTTGGCGTTTTGATATTTGGTTGTGTATTCCGGTTTGACTTTTTGCCTCCAATTGACTTTGATTATTGCTTTGTCTCTTTGGTTTGGTTGATCTTTGTATATATTTGTAGATAATTTCACTGTTTTTGGTTTAGGGAGTCCGGGAAGGTACCTGTATTTTTGTTTGTGTTTTTTTTTGTGTGTTTTTTTTGCAGGTAATCTAGCTTCTAAATATAAATACCATCTTGTTTATTATTTTGGCCTGGGTCCACCCTGAATCTGATCCTCCTCCTCCTGTTGTGTGTGTGTGTGTGTGTGTGTGTATACAAACCTCATTATTTCATCAGTTAATGATTGGATCTAGTTCTTTCTGCCATATACCACCATTTCCATACAGTTTAAAATAGAACCCTGAACCAGTCTTTTGCTGTACGGCCCTAGACTGGGACGTAACACCATATTTAAGTGACCACTTTGCATAATAACGCTGTTGTCTTTCTTGTGCTTGAAAATCAAAGTTGTTCCTTCAGTTAAAAAACAACTAGTTTGAGATTTATATCTACTCATCTTTTTTGAACTACGCTAGAATGCCTCATCCCACCCCCGCTGTTAAAAAAATAAAAAAGTAACTCGGTAACTTTTACTCTGAGTACATTTTTTAATGAGCTACTTTTTACTTTTACTTGAGTAGATTTTTATAATGGTAACTTTACTTGTACTTAAGTAAAATTTCACTGAAGTAACAGTACTTGTACTTGAGTACAAAATTTTATTACTCTTTCCACCTGTGATTAATGCTCGACCCAGCTTCCCAGAACAAACAGGTATTTATGCTTATGCTAATTGCTTCGTCGGTTCAGCTGGGCATCTGAACGAGGTGCCTTCTGGGAAACTGGGTCTACAACCAAAACTACAAACTAAAAACACTGCCCTCTAGTGGGCAACCCTCACACTCACTGCTGTTTAATGTTGCAGGACAATGAAGAACAGATAGAAATCGGACAGATTGTGATGGCTATAATTGTGACCAGGACAGGAGCTACAAGTGGCAGTTTAAAGGACACTGGAATTGTTATCGAGGGAGTGAAAGTTCTTACAGGCCTTGAAGGTGTTTCCAGGGCTTGCTGTCTCCTCCTCGGTTTGACCTATGCATTGAATCTCCATTATCCCAGACATCTCAAGTATACCTTTGAGGTATTTCAGAAACTTTTCTTGGAGATGGATGCCTCAAAGCTGTCAAGCAGAGTCCAGTCACTCAGGTCTAAACTGTTGTGTTAAAAATTTGTTGGTTCCATATTGACATAGAAAGACTTAATTTTTTTTTTTAATTATTTTGAACATTTTGTGCCTAGGAAAAAAAAAACACCAAAATGTTGTTCTGCCAACTTGAACTGTTCTCATCCTGTGTTAATTGCTTTACAGAAACTGTAACAGTTCTGTACAGTGTTCATTTACTAGAACTGTTGTGTTACGTAATTCCAGTTTTAAAACAATGTTTCATTTGTGTGGTCTGAAAAGGTGGAAACCATGTTTGTTACATGCATTTATTTTAAACAATGTAACTGCATTATGTTTTTTGAATAGTATGTGCCTAGAAAGTTACACAAAATGTGCAAGCTTTACTGTTCTTGTCCTGTTTGAATTGATATGCTTTAAATTGGAACAAAAAAGATGCAGTGATGTTGACAAAGAGTATTAACACTGTTTTATGAGAATTTTCTTTGGCTGTTGTTGTTAATATTAAAGCCAGAGTTTGTAATTGAAACCAGTGTCTATTATTCATACCTGAAATCAGATTAAAATTATTTTAATTAACCTTCTCATTTTAAATGAAATAACATTTTGTTTTTCTTCATTTTCTATACCGCTTAATCCTGTGTTCAGGGTCGCGGGGGACCTGGAGCCTATCCCAGGAGACTTTGGGCACTAGGCGGGGTACACCCTGGACAGGGTGCCAATCCATCGCAGGGCACACACACATACACACACTCACACACCCAATCACACACTACGGGCAATTTAGGAACGCCAATTAACCTAACCTGCATATCTTTGGACTGTGGGAGGAAACCGGAGTACCCGGAGGAAACCCACCAAGCACGGGGAGAACATGCAAACTCCATGCACACAGAGACGGGAATCGAGCCTGGCCGGGGAATCGAACCCAGACCCTGGAGGTGCAAGGCGACAGTGCTAACCACTACACCACCGCGCCGCCCTGTTTTTCTTCAAAACAATTAAATTAAGTAGTACTCAATTGCATCGGGCAGGGGGAATGTCAAATTAAACCAATATTTTTGTTTAAATTTTACTTAATTTTTTTATGTGCGCTACTTGCAGTTAGAGATGTTCCGATACCATTTTTCCCTCCCGATACCGATTCCGATACTTGGGCTCAGGGTATCGGCCGATACAGAGTACTTATCCGATACCTGGGTGTGTATCTGTACAGTGTGTGTGTGTGTGTGTATATATATATATATGTATATATCATTTCTTTTTTTAAGTAAAATACTACTAGCCCTGTGTAACAGGTTCGACCCTAAGTGCACGGGCGACACCATGAAACACGGACACGAGGCGAGGTCTTACAGGAAAAAGCGTAATTTATTTAGAAAAATGGGTAAGGAAAGGGTTAAAGGCTCTATGCGGCCTTTTCCACTTCGGCGGTAGGGATGCGAAGGCGGGCTCTACGCGGAAGTGAAGGTGCCGCGGGAGCTCGCGCAGCTCGTTCACACACTCCTCTCGCGGAGATCAAAGGCGCCCCCCTTTTTTAAGTCTCTTGGGCGCATCACATCGCCCCGCTCTTGTGCCACTGTCTCTCATAAAATCCACCACGTCGCAAAGTCCAGCTTCCCAACAGTCAGACCCCGAGCTACACTCCCCGCTGAGTTTTATAGCTCCGGGATCATTAGCGGCGATAGCTCATGGGCTGTTGCCTGATTCTGCTGCCCTGCTTCTTCACATACCTAAAGGGGGGGGGAGGCCACCTAACTAGTGAGCGAGGAGCGATATCAATTTGGGCGCACGCCCATCACAGGCGCATGCGGTGACACTCTGTAAGTAAGCTAAGCTAGCGGGCATAAATAGGTTATGTTTAGGAAAATGGTATCGGATCGGTACGTGGACTCAAATACTCGCCGATTCCGATGCCAGATGTTTTTGTGGTATCGGCAGCATTTCCGATACCAGTATCAGAATCGGAACAACCCTACTTGCAGTTACTCATTTTCAAGAGTTATTTTTAAGGAGCTCATTTAATTAATATTAACTTAATTCTTAACTGTTGTTGAATTTAATTAATAATATTGCTTGTAATCTGTTGTTCGACAATTTTATTAAGTAGATATAGGGTTTTATTTTTTACAGTGCAGGTATTGTAGAGTCCTATAAGTGGTGAGATCAGGCCTCTATGCGTTGAACTTGTTTGCCCAGGACATTCTGATGCTCACTTAGATTAAGTTCCAGTGAATTTGGAGGCCAATTTGACTCAAAGCCTTTGCCTTTGTTCCTCGAACTGTTCCTGGACGAGTTTTTTTTTCCTGCTGAAAGACTCTACTTTAGGGAAGACCATGTAGGGGCGCATCAAAGAAGCAGTCATGTGAACATGAGAACCGAAGGTTCCCAGCAGAACTTCGCCTAGAGAGTATCACACTGCCTTTGCAGGCTTGCCTTCATCCTGATGTCATCTCTTCGTTTATGTACTGTAATGCACACACCCAGCTGTCCACATGATGTAAAAGATACCGTGAATCATCAGACATGGCCACCTTCTTTCATGGCTCTATGGTCATCCTTTGCACCATAGCCTCTGGTCCACATCAGTGAGCCTTGGGCAGACACGACCCTGTCAGGAGTTCACAAGTAGGAAGACAAGACATTATATTGTTATTGTCTTCAAGGCTGGATTCCCTTCTTTAACCTTCTTCCTCGAGCTGTGCACACTGCTGTTGTTGATGTAAATGCAAAACACATTATTCCCTTTTGAAGAACATAGAGATATTTTTTACTTGCAATTTAGGTGATTTTTGTCTTTGTAATGGTAAAGGTGAACATAAACTTTACTCCCTCTATGAATAAGAACGTTAGTTTCTAGATTAACCTGTTGAATGAGGTTTACACACACACACACACACACACACACACACAACCTCAAGAATGTGACAGGCTGAGTTTCCTGTTTTCCTAGGAGGTGTGGGCGGTACACCCAGCTTTTTTCCCCCTCCCGGGGCAGGTAGGAGAGACGGCATAAACGAGCTGTTCTGTAACTCCGAACAGTTCGGGATCTCCTTCTCAACTAGGTGAAGGTTGAGGTTTCCTATCTTTCTTTTCCCTGTGTTTGTCTTGTCTGCTGGTGAGTTTTTATTTTTTTAATGATTTTGTTTATATGCTTGATGAAAATGAAAGGAATATCTATCTTGATACAGGTGTGATTTTGAACCTCGTTTCAGGTGTTGCTTTCTTACACTCTAACTTGATTGACTTCTTTTTGTACTTATTGTTGGCTAGAGATTGTGTTATTTGATACTTGTAGTATCAAGCAGAAGAAAAACGGTGCATTTCGTTCAGTTTAGTTCAGTTCAGAATGACTTTATTGGCATTAATGTTTACCAAAGAAATTACATTGTTGCCGAATCAATTATAAAACATTGATTACATTGTAACGCTCATCAATCTGTATTTATAAACATATATAAACAATATAAACATTCATTCATTCATTCATTTTCTATACCGCTTAATCCTGTGTTCAGGGTCGCGGGGGACCTGGAGCCTATCCCAGGAGACTTCGGGCACTAGGCGGGGTACACCCTGGACAGGGTGCCAATCCATCGCAGGGCACACACACATACACACACACTCACACACCCAATCACACACTACGGGCAATTTAGGAACGCCAATTAGCCTAACCTGCATATCTTTGGACTGTGGGAGGAAACCGGAGTACCCGGAGGAAACCCACCAAGCACGGGGAGAACATGCAAACTCCATGCACACAGAGACGGGAATCGAGCCTGGCCGGGGAATCGAACCCAGACCCTGGAGGTGCAAGGCGACAGTGCTAACCACTACACCACCGCGCCGCCTCAATATAAACATATTAAATCTAAAAGAATAACATATTATGTAAACAATAAGAAAGAAACAAAACATCAATACTAACAACACCTAAAGTATGTAAACAATGGTGATATTAAAGTGTAGTAGTTTTTGTATGATTAGGAATGTCCAGGGTGTGTGCATGTTGTGTCTCAATGTCTCTCATACTGTGACATATTTTGCTCTGAGGACAGCAGTGATTCCTTCTCCATGAATTATTCGCATTTCTTCACTATCTGTTAATTTGGGAATGAAATTTGTCATTCTTTGTCAAAGCAAATCAAAATACTACATGAAATTTTCTTCCTTACAAAGTGCATGTTTGTACTGTATATTTAATCAGGGCTTATGATTGTCCATTGACTATAGATTCTGCCTCCCAGAGTCATGCTGTACACCGAGCTGATCCAGTTATGGGACGAAGCGGTGCGAGCCGTGGACACCCGAGACTGGGAGGGTGCTCTGTTGAAGCTCGTTCAGATCTCTGAGCCCACGGCCCGCACTTTATTCGTCACTGCGTCCGTCCATGTCGCCTTGGGCCAGGTCGAGGATGCAATTAAAGTGAGGCTTGCATTCAGCTAGAATTATTACACACCTATTAAAATGTTTAATTGCAGGAGATTGATTTAATTCAGGGTCAAAATAATGTTCCAGGCTCTGGATCAGGTTATCGCCAAGGATGAGAGGCTTGCTGTGGGCTTTTTCCAAAGAGCTGCAGTGCACATGATGGCAGGAAGGTAAAAAAAAAAAGAAAAGTGCTTAAATCAGCGATTTAATGATAAGATTTAACAGTGAGGTTTTGGCTTTGATAAACCTACACCAGTTGATGCTGTTAAAGCTTGATTTCTTTGCAAAGACACAGATATCTTATCATATGAATGGATCATCCAGGATCATTAAGTTTTACTTACTGTAAGCTTACCAAGCTCTCTCTCTCTCTCTCTCTCTCTCTCTCTCTCTCTCACACACACAGACTGGATGAGGCTCTCGGTGACTGTATTTGGGCTCAGAAGCACATGAGAACCAATGCTGTCATTGACTATAAACAGCTGGGACTGCGCTATAGACTCTACAGCTGGCAGGTTTGGACTTCTGAAGTTTTGCACATTTTGCAAAAGCGAACAGGTTTGGGGTGAAAATAACATCATACTTAGGAGAATTAATGGTGACCTTTATTGAACACTTTGATTAGTAGACAATGAACAAAGCATTAGTGAGATGAGTGATGAGACTCTTAGTCGCAGTAATATATTTAAATGAAAAGAAGGGCTGTATGACAGAACTACAAATTCCGTAGTTACGTATGTCTGTGTATGACGATCCCGGCCGAGGTGGCTTAGAGCCATTGAGCGACATGTTCAGACCATTTAAAGGAGTTCCTGGGAGGCCGGTGTTTCAGACGTGAAGCAGGTAGTCCGATCATGGCTCCGGCGTACTGAAAAACTTTCTACCTTGATGGTATAGAAGCACTAGTGAAACTCTGGGATAAGTAGATTAGTGTAACAGGGGATTATATAGAGAAATAAAGGGAGATTTTACTCTATTAACTGTGTTCTGTTATTCTGCAGAATCAAAAGTCCTGGTTTGACTTGAACACCCCATGCATTATTCTAACTGGGATTTTATAATGTATTTTTTTTCAAATTATGATTTTAGAGTAAATACTTGGACATACATTTTATATATATATATATATATACTGTAAATATATATATATATATATATATATATATATATATATATATATATATATATATATATATATAATATTTTTTTAAAGATGTAAATAATAAATAATAAATAAATGCACAACTCTAACTTTAATAGGACTTTGAAAAGGAGGAAAGTTCACGATTATTTTCATTATCTTCAAGTGTTTTTAAACATCTGAGACGTTACAGGAAGAGATTAGTGTTTTCATTCTTTCCAGGAAAACTTTCAATTAATATTTATTGAGGTGCCAATACTTGTAAAAGGTGTTTTGCCAGAAAAAGGGTCTTGTAAATGACCTCGTACCTTGTTTCCGCGATCCGGGAAAGTTATTGGGTTGATGCCAGCAAAACTTGACAGATCAGATGATTATTTTATTTTTATTTAATGTATTTTTCGATTTGTGCATGAAAGCTGTGCTTTTGTAAAAGTCGTACTTCTAGCTATTTCCCCCCTTTTTTTTAACTACTTCTGTCAAAAAAAAACAACACATCTGTAGTTTTTACAATTTTTTTTGTATATATATATATATATATATATATATTTTTTTTTTTTTTTTTAAATGGATATTTCTATTATTTTCTGTATTGGAACAGAAAAAGTGGTGTCGTACCATCTGTAGTTAAAATGTAACGACACTGAATACAAAATATCATAATTGTTTGGTTTTTCATTAATGCACATTTTTAAGAAGTGTGCTGAAACTGTGCTGGAGCTGACGCTGTGACTCATCTGTAATTTATAACTTATTCAGTTCTTTCTTATCATTGACCCGAGTGTGTGAGGAAATGTTTCTTATTCTCTTGTCTTCCTTGTCAAAACCGCTCTTGGTTTCACCTGTCAGCAAAGTTCTCCTCTGACTTATGCAGTGTCGCTTCCAGCACTGGGGAAGATTAGACATATCAGACATTCCTCATTTGCAGAGACGGAGCTTTCCTCAGCTCAGACAGGCGGAACGACTTCAGACAGATATCTGAATGAAAAGTATCCCTGTGTGTGTGTGTGTGTGTGTGTGTGTGTGTGTCCTTACTGAGCGACTCCTGGTTACTGAAAGGAGAGCGGTGTCGAAACCGAGTCATTTCATGGTCTATATCCTTCTTCCTGGTTTGTGAAGGAGTGGAATTTCTTCCCAAGCACGTACACATACAGATCTGGCTATTCTAGAGAACACTGATGATGTCATCATTAAACACAAATTGTGTTGACGTGACAAGCTGCACCTTGTACTATTACAGAGAGATCCTGCAATGAAACAAAGCAACAGCACAGCAGTACTTATGTGTGTGTGTGTGTGTGGGTGTGTGTGCACGTGTGTGTGTGTGTGTGTGTGTGTTGTCTAACAGGTTCTCTACAATGCAGCAGCTGTACATTGTAGATTCAATCAGTGGAATAAAGCTACAGAGATCCTGCAGGCTGCTTTACAGGAGAACGGAGGAAGAGCAGGTCAAGTCGACTCGGCCATACAGAGTGTAGCGGTAAGAAGACACGGATATTACGCGTTGTCATAAGGTTTAAAAGTCTGAATTGACGTTTAAGAACTCATTATAGAGATACACACCGGCCACTTTATTAGGGACACCCTCATATGCATAAATCTACACTTCCGTGTATCAGTGAGCGGACCTGCAGCTACAATAGGTTTATCATGGTATGCATTGGGAGATGTTTTTCTGCTCACCATGTGTGTATAGAGCAGGTAGTACTGTTACTGTAGTATCTCCGTCATCTTGAACCAGTCTGGCCATTGTTCTCGGATACCTGAAGCATTTCAGGGCAGCATGATGGCTTAGTGGTTAGCAGTGTCGCCATGCACCTCTAGGATCTGGGTTCGATTCCCGCCTCACTGTCTGTGTGCATAGAGTCTGCATGAGACATGCATATTAGGCTAATTCACATTCCCAAATTGTCCGTAGTGTACAGTATATGTGTGTGAGCAGTGATGAATTGGCATTCTGCCTTGTGCCCTAAGTGTCCTGAGATAGGCTCCAGGCCCCCCCAGGATAAAACAGTGAGTAACTGACTAAACACCCTGTAGTCCACAAGCATACCAGTGGGATCGTTTGCATTTTTTTCCAGAATTTGGTTGATTGATTAATTGGTTCTCATTTTATAACAAAAATATATAAATGTTGTTGTTGGTCTTTCGGCTGCTCCCGACAAGGGGTCGCCACAGCGGAATATCCAGTCCGCACTACAACTTGGCCCAGGTTTTACACCGGATGCCGTTCCTGATGCAACCCTCCCATTTTATCCGGGCTTGGGACCGGCACTGTATCCAGTGGCTGGGGTTTGGGCACTGGCTGGGAATGGAAACCGGGCCTTCCGCATGGCAGGCGAATCACCTACCACTGGGCCACCAATAAATAAATAAACCCCCTTAATCAAAATGTAAAAAAAAAAAAAAAAGGATTACATTTATCCTATTACACAGAACAAAAATATTAAAAATATTAACATTAAGCTAGCTGGCATTACATATAAAAGCCTATATATATATATATATATATATATATATATATATATATATATATATATATATATATAATCACTCACTCTGTTATGTATGTTAGAAGAGGGAGCTGATTGCGCCTCTCCTGGTGCCAGAGGGGGTGGTGTTCCGGCCCAGGAAACAGTACGTGGAGGAGCTTCAGCCCAGAGACTTCTTGGGCAAAGCGGAGGTAAGTTTCCTTACATTTCCCCAAACAGCTTTGAGAAATTAAAGTAGTCAGTAATTGTATATTTGATGTTTTATTTTTCTAGGTCATCATTTCTGACATCCCGAATGACGACTTTGGTGGTTTTGAACCTCTCAGGTTGCAGGTATGATAGTACAAACCAAGCAAAGAGCTGAGCAGTGTACTGTAGGTTACGGGTTTTGCTCCAGGGGATAACAGGAGCTCTGTGGCAGTCCTGAGAGCTGAAATCATCAGATCAGTAATGATGAATCATAACTACTGAACCTACACTTACTCTCCTTCTGGCAATGAAAAACTTTCAGCAAAATATCCTAATTTTAACAATTTAGTATCCTTGCCCCAACCCTCCCCCCCCCCCCAGTTGCAGAACTGGTGCAATATAACTTTTATAACTAATATAAAATTATTTGAAAAGTCTACATGTTCATTATACTGTAGATACACATACTATAGGGTTTGCTGTTTTTGATGTTTTGTGTGAATAATACTTTCTCTGGTAGGATTAAAATACCTAAAAAGTGTGATGAATCAAGACTGAAGCATAAGGCAAGCATGAAGGCTGAGAAATATTAATCTTGTGAATCGTACTAATATTGTGCTATTACTATTTATCCTTTGCAGCAACCTGGATATTACGAGCCACAGGTCGAAGAGGGCCAGTAAGTATGAACATGACCATGAGAATATGAAGTGCTTTTCCTGTTATTGATGTGATCATTAGACAGAACAATGATCAAAGAGAATTTTTTTTTAATCAAGAGAAAAAAGAATTTGAGACATTTTATCTGATTATAAAATTAACCGAATTTGTAAATTTTGCTACCATGCTATAGGGCTTGGTTTTATTCCCATTGTACTAGAGAACATTCTGCTTAAAAAAGGAAGCTCTACTTTGACAAGTGTAATTTAATGAACTATAAATATATTGTATATAAAAACAGCAAGGGCATTTTTATAAGCTTTTTTCTAACCTTGACTTGGAAACCTTCCTGGAAACATAATGTTAGTGAAGGAGACAGTTGTAAAAATGCCAAGTGTAATTTTATTTTTTTACATTTATTTTTTGTTTACATAGTGAATGGCATGATTTGATAAAGTTAACAATAAAAACTGAAAAATCGACAAACATATTCACTTATGATTTTTTTTCTCTCTTTCTGTAGTCAGATTTTTTAATTCAATTAACTCTTTAATCACTGTTGGAGGTGAACAGTTTTGGATTATACACTGCTAGAACTGAGCTAGAACTGAGCTACACGGCTGATGTTTTCACAGCTGTACTGCATATAGTCCAAACTGTCAATCTTTCACAATGTTATAGGTTCCCAGTCAGATTCTTGGGATTGTTTCACAAACAGGTGCAAAGAAGCTTCAAGACAAAATAAAACAGAATATCTCAGTTGAATGGTGTTGAAGAGGGTTAGGCCCACCATAAAAATGATTTAATTCTGATGTTTTTTCCTCAGAATTCTACCTTTAATCTCACATTTCTCATTTTAATCTTGGAATTCTAACTTTTTTTTAAATCAGAATTTTGCCTTTTTCCCCTCTCACATATTCACTTTAATATCAAAATTGAGATTTTCCTCAGATTTTTTCCCTTTAATTACAGAATTATGACTGTAATCTTCCTGTAACTGTAAACTGTAATCTTCTCATTTGAATCTAAGAATTCTGACTTTTCTTCCTCATAATCTTGATTTCTTCTCAAAATTTAGTTTTTTTGTATTTTGTATCTCAATATTTTCACTTCCTTCTCAGAATTCTTACTTTAAACTCAGAATTATATTTTTTCCCTCAGAATTCTAAATTCTTCTCAGAATTTTTACATAAAACTCTGAATTCTGACTTTTCCCTCAGAATTCTGAATTTAAACTGAGAATTATATTTTTTTCCCTCAGAATTTTCAATTTTACTCAGAATGTTTACATTAAACTCAGAATTCTGACTTTTTCCTCAGAATTCTGAATTTAAACTGAGAATTATATTTTTCCCTCAGAATTCTCAAATTTACTCAGAATGTTTACATTAAACTCAGAATTCTGACTTTTTCCTCAGAATTCTGAATTTAAACTGAGAATTATATTTTTGTCCCTCAGAATTCTCAAATTTACTCAGAATTTTTACATTAAACTCAGAATTCTGACTTTTTCCTTCAGAATTCTGAATTTAAACTGAGAATTATATTTTTCCCTCAGAATTCTCAAATTTACTCAGAAGTTTTACATAAAACTCTGAATTCTGACTTTTCCCTCAGAATTCTGAATTTAAACTGAGAATTATATTTTTTCCCTCAGAATTTTCAATTTTACTCAGAATGTTTACATTAAACTCAGAATTCTGACTTTTTCCTCAGAATTCTCAATTTAAACTCAGAATTCTCATATCTCAAATATTTTTACTGGTGGTCTTATTTTTCCTCCATAAAATTTATTATGTGTAACTAAGACTACCTAAGTTACACCGCTCTACCAACTATGCATGTCCATATGCAATGACAACATAAAGACATACATGCTGAGATGATAAAATTAACACAAAGCTAAATCAACACCTGAGAGTAAAACATCACAAATGACTGGCATCCATCAAGAAAAAAACATATATTATTGCTTAAATCATTAACTACACACAATGATTAGAAATTTTCACTCAAACTATTAGAGTGACTATGTGTACTAAGATTGTGTGTAAAGACTTATTTTAAACAAAAGCCTGCTTGGTGGAACTACTGATTGATGTGGTATAACGAACTAGCCACAATTTACAGTGGTTACCATGGAAACAGTGTTGAAATTGATTTGATGTTCCTGCCAAGACAAAAACTGATATAATTATATCATCACAATCTTACTGTTTGACCCTGAGCGTTGTGATAATCCTGTTACACAGGGACTCGCGCTACATGCGTGTGAAGAAGACTTACAGTGGCAGGAATGCAGGTGAGCTCACTGTGCCAGCTGGAGCTTACGTGTACGTGTTCAGCGAAGAGGACAGCGACGGGTTCGTCACGGTCATATATGACGGCCAGGTGAGGTTTTTTTTTTTTTTCTAGTTATTTTTAACATCTTTCAAGTGAAGCTTGGTTTATCTCTTTACGGCTCATTGATGCTTGTGTGCTCCTCATTGTATCTCACGTTTCAGAGAGGACTGCTGCCAAACTTCCTGCTTGAAACAGTGACGAAAAAAACAAAAGACAAGAGAAGAAGAGTAAGAGTGTCCTTTATCATGATCCAGCAACACAAATTGCTTATCTATACATAGTGGTTTACACACCTGAACTCCTTTTTCTTGCAGAGGCATACATGTTCCTGTACTGTATTACAGTTTAACTTGATGGTTTGTACCGTAAATACAAGCTTTAAACAAAGGTTTCTTTATCCAAAGTGGAGTTTCGGAGAAAAGGAAAGAAGAATGATTGTGTCATCATGAATGAATAAAAGAATGAATGACACATGGCCAGTTTTATAGCTATCCGGCTTCCTGCAAATCTAAGGCTTTAGGACACGGACCTGCTACTGAATTAGACAAATTCAGTTTTGTGACCTGCCTCATACTTTGTTTTTCTTCTGCATTATTGTAGAGCTCCGCCAGTGGGATTCCTCTCCCCCCGAGCATGAAGCCCCCTACACGCCCACAGGCTGCTGCTCCTCCTCTTCCAGGTACAATCAAAGCTTATCAGTTTCCAAAACAGGTCAATGAGGAAACAATGCCAGTATTCATCTGCTGTAGACTGGGAACATTCTGTAGCTATTACTTTTCACATCTGTGATGTCATCGGTACAATATGTTTTTCATAAGGAAGTCATAAAATTTGCAAAACATTTGAATCATGCACATGGGATTCCTTAATGACCGGTTTATTGCTTATTAGACCATTTATAGGCGTTTGGTTTTTGATTTGCCCCTGTATGTACTGTAGGATTGCCCTCTGTGTACAGAGGCAGTACACACACCTCAGCGTCTACACAGCACAGAGGTTCATCCTCGAGGTCTAATTCACAGGTAAGACTGAATGAGATGAAAGACATGAGCTTAAATTGAAACAGGAGATGTTCTGCTGGGTGACTGTAATTTGTAATTTTGCCTTTTATATTTATATTTACTGTATATATAGTATGTTTGTGTCTTTATTTTATATATATCTATATATATATATAAATATATAAATATATAAATGTATATATTTCTTGTGAATCAAGATGTAAACCTGACGGACATTTACAGAAAACTCTAGCGCAGTCCAGTAATGAGCCTCTTCACCACAGTAAAATATTTAAATGGTGCAAAAGTTCTAAAGAAGGCCACATGTCCCATGAACATTCAGCAAGTAGAGGATCCTTAAAATCCCCCTATCCTGACCTCTGACCTCGCTTCAAGCCATTTCCACATGTTTGGGCCATTAAAGGAGTTCCTCGGAGGCCAGCGTGTCAGACATGAAGGAGGTAGCCTCTGGCGTACTGGGAAAACTTTCTACCTTGATGGTGTCAAAGCACTAGTGAAACACTGGGATAAGTGTATTAGTGTAGCAGGGGATTACAGTATACAATGTAGAGATATTCAGTAAAGAGAGTATTATCTCTCATACTGTTTTCTGTTATTTTACACAGAAGTCAAAAGTTCCAGTTTGATTTGAACACCCCTCATTTTTGCTTAACATATTCCCATTGGGTGTCAATGAGTGTGTGTGTGTGTGTGTGTGCTCTGCGATGGATTGGCACTCTGTCCAGGGTGTACCCTGAATCGTGCCCTGAGTCTCCTGGGATAGGCTCCAGATCCCTGCAACCCTAAATACAGGATAAAGCGGTATAGAAGATGAATGAATGAATGAATGAATGAATGAATGAATATTCATTCATTTTCTATACCGCTTAATCCTGTGTTCAGGGTTGCGGGGGGCCTGGAGCCTATGCCAGGAGACTTCGGGCACTAGGCGGGGTACACCCTGGACAGGGTGCCAATCCATCGCAGGGCACACACACATACACACACTCACACACTACGGGCAATTTAGGAACGCCAATTAGCCTAACCTGCATATCTTTGGACTGTGGGAGGAAACCGGAGTACCCGGAGGAAACCCACCAAGCACGGGGAGAACATGCAAACTCCATGCACACAGAGACGGGAATCGAGCCTGGCCGGGGAATCGAACCCAGACCCTGGAGGTGCAAGGCGACAGTGCTAACCACTACACCACCGCGCCGCCTTGAATGAATATTCCTATTGGTTTTTGTTTTTTAGCTATAAAATAAATTTAGTTCACCCTATAAATAATGTACACCTGGACATAATGTATTCTGTCTGTGGGGAAAATCTTCTATGCACAATAAAAATAATAATTGTAGTACAGTGGATCCTTGGATTATGAGCATAATTCGTTCCGGAAGCGGGCTTGTATTTCAAAACACTCGAATTTTCCCAGAAGAAATAATGGAAACTCAAATTATTTGTTCCACAGCCCAAAAAATGTATACATAAAAATTATTAATACAAAATATAAAGTAAAAATAAAACAAATTAACCTGCACTTTACCTTTAAAAAAAAATCCAGACAGATAAGGGTTTCCTTTTATGCGTGCAGACGCTATGTGTGTGTGTGTGTGTGTGCGCGTGTGTGTGTGTAACTTACTTTAGCTTCACACACACACACACACACACACATACAGCGCATAAAAAGAAACCCTTATCTGTAGAGAGAGAGTGTGTGCGTGTGTGTGTGTGTGTGTGTGTGTGTGTGTGTGTGATGGGGCACGGTATCCAATGATGGGCGCGCAGACAACGTGCAGGCTGATACAGAGAGGAAGAGAAAAAAAAAACAGAGAGGCAGTGATCACAGTTTTGTAGTAAACAGTACACGCGTGCATGGATTTTGATTATACCAGTAAGAGACATGTAAGAGGCATGCGATGGTGTATTTTGAATAGCACTTTGACCCCATTCAGTCAGAGCGGAAACCCCGGGAGAGAGAAAGGATGGCAGATAAAAATATGAACTGGTCTATTTGAGACCAGAGCACTGCATCATGTATAGCTGTATTATACAGGTTAATATTGTCTGATCATGTTTTAGTGCACTGTACAATTTATATCTTGTGTATACAATTATATATTTCATTGAAACGTGCAAGGAAATAATAACAGTAGAGGAAAATATAATGCCAAAGGACATATACAGTACACTAGGACGTTGTGCATTAAAGGTGCAGTTAGGGATGTTTAGAAATGTTTTCTTTTACTATAAATCTATACAGTATATACCTTGGATAAATCTGTAAATCACAGTACTACAATGATGGATTTGGCTCTATTCTTTATGAATTTGGTCCTTTTTTGTTTGGTTTTGTTTCTTTTTTCTGAAAATAACTCCCCCTGCTCCTTTTCTCCTAAAAGGCAAATGCTCTACAAATCACATACAGCTCCTTTAAAACTGGATTTGATCAAGTAATTTTTATGTCGCATATCTGGTCCTTCTTGCAGACGTCGGAAGCAGACTCGGTCGTACTTAAGGTGCACTACACTTACACCGTGGCTCTGAGTGTCCCGTTGGAGACACCATACCAGGAGCTGCAGGAGAGAATCGCTCAGAAACTAGGGCAGCCTGCTGAACTCATTCGTCTGAGGTGATTGTGCCGACCTGCTTTCTCTCCCAGCTGTAGCTGAAGAAGAAATCAAGGCCAGTCACGTTTGTGTCTTTCCTGTTTTGTCTTTCATTCTCACAGATATAAGCAGCATGGCTCCTCCGTCCTGACACCACTGGAGGACGATGGAGGTGTGAAGAGCCTGGCTGAAGTGGCAGAAGCAGGACGAGCCACTCTGTGGTGTCAGGTACTCGATAAATCATTCATAAAGCTCATAACCTCTGCTGTTCTGTGAAAGACAAGGGACCATAAAAGAATCAGGAAACTAAACTAAATATAGCTGCAAAGCAACGATGATCGGGCCCAAGCACCTGCGCCATCGGAACCCGGGCGCACCAGAAAGACTGGCGCAATGCGTTCAAAGGTTCAAAGGGGGAAATACCACAACCCCTTATACCAGCAGATTCCAGCCTGTGTGCTGAAGTTCATGGTTTTTTGAGCAAGTTATATCCTCCAAATAACCCCGGATGCTGGGGGAATAAAATCATAGTGCTGATGTCTTAATAATTATTATTTAGGGGAGCAGGTACATATTATTATTTCAAGAATGCAATGCTTATGATTGGAGCAAATCAGTGCTAGAGCTAAAATATTCTTTTTCCAGAGGCACTAGTTTACATAATTGTTTAATGATGGCATCATCTAATTCACTATTAATCAACAGTGACTGTATTAAGACTGAGAAATAATCGCCAGCCTCCTCTAGTAATAGGAGCCTTGCTTTACTGTAGGAGGCCTTAGCAATATTTCCTCTATTATTTTACATTAACACATCACACATAGGTTTATGGTAAGAAATTTTAACAAGCATATTGATTGATGTCTTTTTAATAATAATAATAATAATAATAATAATAATAATAATAAATACTTCTAAGGGATAATGGCAAACTATGACACAGCCCAATCTGAAGAATGATCTTTTATCTTTTGATTACAGCAAGTCATGAAGTATTTTTATTCTCCTTAAGAAAGACCAATGCCAAACATGTTTTTTTTATTTATAATTTTTTTTTATTATTATCAGCAAGACACATGGGCTAGATTTTATTAAATACTTTCTATGATGCTTTCCCTAACAAATTTGTTATTATAATATCAAGGTGTTCCTTTTCCAGTGCTGCCTCTAGATTTTTTTTTTTGTAACAAAATGTAATTATTGCTAGTAACACGGGAATGTCCATAAAACAAGTAAATTCTTGTTATCGCATATGTTATAGTGGCTATAAAAGGTTGTTATCTCACCAGCCTCATTTTTCCTTTCTCAAGGATAATAATATGACAAAAAAAAAAAAAACACTCCTGAAGCTTGTGTTACTAAGATACCAGGAAGGCCAAAGTCCTTAAGCCGCCGCCGTGTCGAAGACCTTAGCAGTGGCAATGACGACTCACTGGAAAAGTCTCAAATATTCACAGAAACCTTCAACCTTCATTTAATTTCGGTTTTAATAAGTGCTGAGACGTTTTACTGATACATTCCATCAAAATAGTTTGTATTCAAGAGTAAGCATCGTAATTTAAAATAACAAAATGGCAAATTTATTAATTACAATTTTTTTTCTAATTATCAGTTGTTTTTTTCAAAGAAAATATCTTCTAACAATTGAGAATGCTACTGTATACAAATATCTGCTGAATAACTGGAATACTTGGCCAACGTCTCAATTAAATAAAATAAAATAAAAAAATTTTGTTTTTCTTTAAAATAACAAACCAGTATTTAAGAGGTTTATACCACATATTTTGAAGTTTAAATGACACTGCAACTGTAAATATAAGCATATTTCTAGACATAGTATCTCATATTGGCAGATAATTGTGCTTATTTCTACTAGTAAAAAAGCCTAAAATTATTTAAAAAGTATCTGCCAATATAACAAGAAATGTACACTTAAAAATGTAATAAAATATGTCTAAAATAGGGTAAATAATTTCAGATTAGGTTTTCTGTAATCATAAATTTAATTGATAATTTAATTGATTTAAATAGAATTGATTAGATTAAAGATATTTTCACTTTTTCTTTTTTTCTTTTTTGTTGTCTTGCAGTACAAAAAAAATGACATCTTAGCAAGTAAAATATTTTTGAATCTAGCCAAATCTATTTATAATTTCTTGACATAAAATTATAACAAATCCAATATAAGATTATTAAGCTTATTTCCAGTGAAATGTTACTAAAATTGCAAGCAAAAAGTTTTTGTTTCACTGGAAAAGAATTTAGCTTCTTCCTAACAATCAGCTTAATTTTCCGCTTCCAATTTTAGTAACATTCCACTATAAATATATGTAATATAAATATATACTAATAAGCTTATGCAAAAAAATTTAAGATATGTTCTGCTAGATTCAGGAATATTTCACTTTGCTAGAATTGCAATGTAACGTACACTTGGAAATTTTTGCAATGTGAGGATGCTACCATGATTTACTCAATTCTCCATACTTTTACCTCTTTGTGATTATTTAATTTCGAAACTAACATCTTAGATTTAATGTACAAAAAACAAAACAAATGAAAAAAATGAAAGAAAATAAACAGTGTCACTGTTCAATATTAGGCTGAGCATTCTCTAGGAAACAGGAGAATTCTTTACCAGATGGTGGCACTGTATGACTACACGGCACAGGGGCCTGAAGACCTGGAGTTCAGTGAAGGGGACACCATTGACATCCTCAGTGAAGGTATATACAGTACACACACCACCAATCTCTGAAGGTATATACAGTACACACACCACCAATACGTGCATACACAGAAAACACTATCGTGAAGTGGATATAGAGTCAATAGGAGCTTATTTTCTTAATAGTGTTATAATTCTTAGTTTATTCCTTTTTTGTTTTTTGCAGTGAATGAAGAATGGCTAGAAGGACACACAGCTGGGAATGTTGGCATTTTCCCCAGGTGTTTTGCCTACAGAGAATCTTCAGAGAAAGACACAAGCAGTGAAGCGATGTTACAGGAAAATGTTAAGTAGTGACTGTAAAGAAACGACGATGTATTGGTTGGGTAATATTTTATACATATGAAGAAAATTCAAAAACAGTAGCGAAAAAGCAGTGCAGTATTTAACCAAAGCATTTGACATTCTAATCAGATTGATTAGATCAAACCACAACTGAAGTTATGTTTGCACTTTTCTACTAGTGATATTTGTTTCTGAGCCTGTTATTTGCATATTGTATATTACTCCACTTGTGTTAAATCTATCTGGCATAATACGAAGCAGTTTACTGTACTATATTAATAGGTGGTGTTTACAAGTCCTCATAAAAAATAGATCTTTTGACTCTTAGGTTGTCTTTTGTCCTTCATTTATAAGTAGAACACAACACTGACACGCCCACAGTTCAGGATTTACTGTAGGGTGTGGAATCATGACTGGAATCACACAGGACCCAAAGGAAACCAAGACAGATTAGATATCAAAGTCAAGCCATGTTTGTTGACCAATAAGCAATGGGTCCTTCTTGTTCTTCCAGAATTCTTCAGAGGTACAGTAGGTGTGACCGCTCCAATGGCGGGTATAAGAATTCATTTGGGAAGAAAGAATGGTTAGAAATCTACTATTTGGATTATTTCTTATGAGAGAAGTAAACTCATCTTATTTTCCTTTCATCTAAAAAAAATCTACAGGGCAGTGGAAGTCATGAGTTTCTGCTTGATTTTTTTTTCTTCTTCCGTCCATAATCAGACAGGGCTGTGACACAGTCATAAAGGACTCAGTGAAGAAGATTCAGACTTATACTGTATCTGTCGGAGGATGAGTGTCCAGTAGGAGAGGATGAGACAGGAGAGGGTGAAAGCTCAGAGGAGCTAGATGAAGTGCACTGCCATCCTCTGTGGAACTAGTGAGGTTTCAAACAGTTCAAAAAGACTTAGGAATGATGGCTTGTGTAGATATGGTCTGGGAAATGTATCATTATATCAATATTATCATTATTTAAAAAATTGTACCCCTAGTCTGTGTGTGTGGAGTTTGATTGTGTCTCCAGTGCTTTGTGGGATTCCTCAGAGTAGATACAAGTCAAGAGCTTCATGTTAATGTTCATATTAACCATCAGAAGAGGAAATAAATCTCTGATCTCTGGCTACATCCACATTACCAGCCTCAAATCTGATTTATTATCCTGATGTAACACAGATCTGCTGTTTTTAGGGCTGTCTGAACGCACAAATCTGCTGTTTTTCATATCACATCTGCGTCATTTTAATAGTAAATATTCGATACATGGTCATGTGACTTGAATGAGAAAGGGCAGATTGGAATTCATGTGACTTTCTGCTGCTTTGTAGGGCTCTGATGTCATCAGTCAGTTGCTGAAATGGTTAAAGTGACGTGTCTGACTTTCTTCCGTCTTCTGAACCTCAACATACAGCAAGCAAACATTATAGGGGAAAAAATCAAGCGCAAAGTCCTACATTTTGTTATACATTCACCAGAATTGTGTAACAATTTATTTAAATGTTATTACCTATCTCTAGTAAAAAAATATATTTTTCTTTTCAAGTTTCAAGTTTTATTGTCATATGCACAGTAAAGAAACATGTTCCCCTCCCTGTACAATAAAATTCTTCCTTTGCTGTCCCCCTAATGAATGCCGCTAAAAAAAGTAAAAAATAAGCATAGAAATAGAAGAAAAATAGTAAAAATAAAAGAAAAAGAATAGGTATATAAAAAAGGATGTATATCAAAATAGAATTAAGCCAGAATATGAAGAATATGCAGAAGTATGAAATGAATATCTATCTATCTATCTATCTACAGTATATACATATACAGTGGTGTCAAAAACTATTTGCCCCCTCCTGATTTCTTATTCTTTTGCATGTTTGTCACACAAAATGTTTCTGATCATCAAACACATTTAACTATTAAAGCTCTGGAGGAATTTTGGCCCACTCATCTTTGCAGAATTGTTGTAATTCAGCTTTATTTGAGGGTTTTCTAGCATGAACCACCTTTTTAAGGTCATGCCACAACATCTCAATAGGATTCAGGTCAGGACTTTGACTAGGCCACTCCAAAGTCTTCATTTTGTTTTTCTTCAGCCATTCAGAGGTGGATTTGCTGGTGTGTTTTGGGTCATTGTCCTGCTGCAGCACCCAAGATCGCTTCAGCTTGAGTTGACGAACAGATGGCTGGACATTCTCCTTCTGGATTTTTTGGTAGACAGTAGAATTCATGGTTCCATCTATCACAGCAAGCCTTCCAGGTCCTGAAGCAGCAAAACAACCCCAGACCATCACACTACCACCACCATATTTTACTGTTGGTATGATGTTCTGTTTCTGAAATGCTGTGTTACTTTTACGCCAGATGTAACGGGACACGCACCTTCCAAAAAGTTCAACTTTTGTCTCGTCGGTCCACAAGGTATTTTCCCAAAAGTCTTGGCAATCATTGAGATGTTTTTTAGCAAAATTGAGACGAGCCTTAATGTTCTTTTTGCTTAAAAGTGGTTTGCGCCTTGGAAATCTGCCATGCAGGCCATTTTTGCCCAGTCTCTTTCTTATGGTGGAGTCGTGAACACTGACCTTAATTGAGGCAAGTGAGGCCTGCAGTTCTTTAGATGTTGTCCTGGGGTCTTTTGTGGCCTCTCGGATGAGTTGTCTCTGCGCTCTTGGGGTAATTTTGGTCGGCCGGCCACTCCTGGGAAGGTTCACCACCGTTCCATGTTTTTGCCATTTGTGGATAATGGCTCTCACTGTGGTTCGCTGGAGTCCCAAAGCTTTAGAAATGGCTTTATAACCTTTACCAGACTGATAGATCTCAATTACTTTTGTTCTCATTTGTTCCTGAATTTCTTTGGATCTTGGCATGATGTCTAGCTTTTGAGGTGCTTTTGGTCTACTTCTCTGTGTCAGGTAGCTCCTATTTAAGTGATTTCTTGATTGAAACAGGTGTGGCAGTAATCAGGCCTGGGGGTGACTACAGAAATTGAACTCAGGTGTGATAAACCACAGTTAAGTTATTTTTTAACAAGGGGGGGCAATCACTTTTTCACACAGGGCCATGTAGATTTGGAGTTTTTTTTCTCCCTTAATAACGTAAACCTTCATTTAAAAACTGCATTTTGTGTTCAATTATGTTATCTTTGACTAATAGTTTTTTTCAATTATGTTATCTTTGACTAATAAACGGTTTTTGATGAGCAGAAACATTTAAGTGTGACAAACATGCAAAAGAATAAGAAATCAGGAAGGGGGCAAATAGTTTTTCACACCGCTGTATACACACACACACTGTAAAAACAGATTCTCTTCAATCCTTCAGTAAATCCTTGTAAAGTACATTTGACTTTATAGTTCCACTTTTAATTTAATAAAATGTTGGCATAAAATTCATATTTTAAAATAATTGCAATTCCTTTGTAATTTTTCCCCCACCCCTTCTATGCTGACAGGAATGTCTGACATTTAGACAGGCTTTATTAATGCCTGCATATAATCTAACATCTGATAGCAGCTTTGAAGACTGCTCTAATGTGATTTTTATATTTTCTTTGGTCTGTTATCTTCTCTGTTTTACTGATTAAAAAAAAAAACATTCTCAATGTTCATTTCAGCAGAACTTTGCATTCCAAGCTTTTCCATAATCTATAGCTTTGTCCTCAACTGATGCTTCAGTTTTTGTTTTTTCCTCTCACTTAGATTAGAGCCAAGTCCTGGAAGTGCTCTTAGCTGGAACATAATGGCGTTTGGGGAATTTAAAACTTCTGCAGTGAAAAAATACATAATGCCAGTAAGATGACTGGATTGTGTGTGAATTAAAATAAAGCTGAGTAGGAGCCTAAAGTTGATTTAGAAGAATATTAATGGAAAGGAGCTACAAATTCAGAATCTTTTAGGTACCACAGTGAACTTAATCGAGTTTTAGAAGAGTTTAAAGCGATTTAGTGTTGCATATGTTGCCACTTCTTGTCTGCGTAATTTTTTACCAATTCATGTTTAATGGCGATGGTGATTTATCAAGCGCTCTATAGCAAAAGGGAGCTTTAGAGTGAGTCGAGGCAGGCGGACATACTGTATATAACACCTTCAGCAGTCATTCATAGTTCTTGTGCTGGGGCTACAGTATGTCCAATGTGCTAAAGTGTGAACTCACAACCTTATAGCGGCTAAAATATCTTTATATTCTGAAACGAAATTTTTCCAATATCAGTATCATTTTATACTTGCCTAGATGTGGAATTGCGTAAAGGCCTCTTAAAAAACATACAGCGCCATATGTTCAATTCTTAGATGGACAAATTTTTTTAAGGTTCAATTTCAAATTAGCATATGTTCTCTTCCTGTCGGCTGATTGCGATGACACAAAGCCAATATGTTACCTCAAGCTCGACCAAATACATCTGTGAAAACCCTATTAAAATCCGTCCAGTAGTTTTTACGTGATGTGTTTACAAACAAACAGACAAACAGATCCGAAAACCATCTTGATGTGTTCTATTACTCAACTTTCATCCCCCTAAAAAATTTTGTACAGACACACAAACAAAATATTTTTGTTATACAGTTTTATTATATGTATACATTATGAAAAAAAAACATCTAATGTGCTAAAATTATGACAAATAAAATCTTGTTTTTCTTCATTTCCTCTAGGTATGCAAACTTTTGCTCATAATCCTTTAACAATAACTCTTTGACTGAAATTTCATCCTTTATACCCTTTATACCTGCCACATTCTGTCTATGGGTCTCAGCTAAACTGAACCTCCACACACAACACACTCGTCTTCATTTGTTCAGCCATTACCCTTCATCACATCATATAGCTTTCAGTCATTACACCTTTATACTGAAATGAAATGAGACTGAACGCATCACAGCGTGGTATCAGCAGGATTGTATTTAATGGTGTGAAAGACTGGCCCAGCTTCAGCCCTTGATGATATTTGGCTTTTGGACAGTCAGAGTGCAGCATAAGGTCCCTCTCTTTTTTATACTCTATGGTAATCATAGGGCTGGCAGAGCCGGCCGTGATATACTTTCCTCCCTTGCTTCCATTAAACACACTGTCGTTAATCAAACAGCTGCCTCTTCTTAGTGCCAGCCTTGTAAATCAATTACTTCCTACCTATTTCCTCTTCAATTTTATGTATGTATATGGGTGTGAGAATTTACTATAGCATACTGTGAATTGTTCCAGAATGAACTAAATGAAGTTAAGTGGGCTAAACAATCTTGTTAGTGTGTTACACATATATGGTATAATTTTATGGCGGCACTGTGGCTTACTGGTTAGCATTGTTGCCTTGCACCTCCAGGGTCCAGGACTTGGGGTTTTCTTGTTCTTCCCATGCTTGGTGGGTTTCCTCTGGGTACTCCGGTTTCCTCGCACAGTCCAAAGACATGTAGCTAAGGCTAACTGGTGTTCGCAAATTGCCCATAGTGTGTGAATGTTGACTGGAGGTCCTACCACGGTCATAAAAATGGGAATAAATACAATGTTCACCATTGGCCTCCACGGATCTAGAGGTTCCTAGATGGATGGAAGGGTGGTATACGTTTACTATGAAATTTAGTGTTGCTATTTTATATGTCATTGAAGACGTAAAATGTATGGTTCTATCCTAAATTTATCTGACAGTATATTTTGCCCTAAACAAAGCACTGACTTGTGAGTGTGCTGTAGATTTTGTTGGGCATCATCAAACTAATTTATCTTGAGATGTTACACACTTGACTTATGACTATTGTTTAGTGTATTTTTGCAGTAATCATGTGATAATCCGTTTTTTTTTTTTAATCAGATGAAGCCATTTGGTGCAGCTATAGTGGTTTGTGGTTGCACTCCAAAGATAAGCAAGCTTTTTTTTCATGCATTCTCCTTTATTTCCTGCACCAAACTCCAGTTCAGTAGGTGGCGGTATTGCACCAACCACCCATAAATTTAAAAGTGGATACAAGCGATACACAAAATGTGGACGATGAAAGCAGGTTGCATTTTCTGCACAGACTGTGGGGTATTTGTAATGAAGGTTGTCAGTTGTAGAAAATATTCAACATTTGAAAGCTTACGCAAAAAGTAAGAATCAATTCTGAATTCAAAACTGACTCATCATTAGGTCAATTAAATCGCACAGCTCTAATAGTCACAACATAATGAAAAATAAATCTGTTGATTTACTGTAGCAAGCGTGGAGCAGAGAGAGTGCTGCCCCAGTGGGCCTCTAATGGCACTTGTTGTAATTACACTCTTTGCCCACTAGTTTTAATAACAACTCTATGGAAGCTATTAGGAGCTATATGGAGGAATTTTCTAGAAAAGTGAGCAAATCAATAAAATGTCAGCTTGTGTCTGTCAAAAGTGACAAACTTGCTGGTCATTCATAAGAGATCATTAAAATTTCAACAGGGTTTAAAATATAGATTAGAATAAGAATCCATATTTTATGTGGATTATGATTTGCTGAATGGCTGATTTATGTTTTAAATAAAAATATGTGTTTAGACAAGATTTTTTTTTAAATTGTATGTGTTTTACATTTTAGCACGATACAGCCATTGGAACAGCAACAAAAAAAAAATCATAGTAAGCAAAAAGAACAAAAGACTAAGCTGTGTGCTGTGTGTGGATTTTATGTGCTCTCTTTTTTTACTTTCTCGATCAGAGTCCAATGATAAAGACTCAAGCTCTAAAAAAAAAAAGCATTATGGTAAGTGGCAAGGAGGGAAAAACTGGCCACACACACACACACATTCCGTGATAGATCAGTAATTACTTTAATAATATTGATAAGGTTAAGGAATCACATATCATGATTGTGTCCTTGGGCTAAGCCAAAACTGATTTGCAAAGAAAGTTTTGTATAAGTGTGTGTGTGTTTATGTTTATGCCTGGAGCATTAATAATAATATCTCATACACTTGATTTAATTCAATTCGCCCACAGCTGGCAATGTATCAGCTTCCTCGCCTGGCCTCAAACTTCTCAAAGTAAACCAAACCAAACAAATATATCCCCCCCCCCCCTACACACACACACTTATCTGTTTTCATCTGCATACTTTTTTTTGGTCCTAATAATGCTTAACAGAAATCTGGACTTAATAACCAGGTGAGCCTGAACTCAGGATTAAAGATCTTCGAGAAAATATTTTTTGATGAAAAAATATTATTCAAACTCACTTTTATTGCAAATCACTTTTATTGCTTTTATTTACAGTACTTGTGGTTTTAATCCATATTTGCATCCCTGCATTTTATATATTCAATAAAAAGTCACTACAGTAAATAATGTTTCTTGAAAAGATTCGAAATATGGAAGATTTACAGCATGTAACGAATTTGCCGGGTGTGAAAATCAGCAGAGATCACAAAAACAGTTGTGTGAAGTAAAAATAGAAAGAAATGCAGTTCTTATCTATTGTAGCCGATACCAGGAACTCCACATTACTCAGCATTAGGTCTATAATTCTCTAATAAGGAAGTGGAACAGACCCAAAAACAAAAGAAAAAGTATATTAATGAGATGACATTTCCTGAAAAGAGAAACAGAGGCTGGATCAATCACGCCAGGCAATAAATTAGAGTTAGAGATAAAGTTGGTTTCGATTTAATAAAGAAAAAAAAAAGTCTTGTGAATTTGTCAGGTGATCCGTAGCAGGTATTATCGTCGTCGAGTGAAGGAGCGGCTGTCAGAAAATGGTGGTAGCCAATGTTGGGCTGATTTGATCTTTGATGAATCTTGGAAAGTCATTAAAATGACTGGCAGGAGTGGAAACTGTGCCGGATGGAAGCTGAAAGAGTTTTATTAGAACAGTGAAGAGAGCTTTGGGCTTGCAACCATTTCCACTGATTGCAGAAGGAAGGTGTGGTGAAGTAGAAGTGCTGTGGTGGTCAAAACTATTCAGACAAACGTTTCACATACTAATTGTCTATACTGACTAATTCTGTATACAGGTTCACTTATCCCAGGAGACTTAGGGCATGAGGTGGGTTCATCCTGGACAGGGTGCCAATACATCACAGGACACACACACACACACACACACACACATTCAAACACTACAGGCAATTTGGGAACGCCAATTAGTCTAACCTGCATGTCTTTGAACTGTTGGAGGAAACCAAAGTACACGGAGGAAACCCACATGCAAACTCCATGCACACAGAGGTGGGAATTGAACCTGGACGGGAATTCAACCCAGAATTCTAACCACTAAGCCACATAAGACATTCTGTTATTGTTTTTGTTAGTCTTTAGGCTTCTCCTGTTGAGGGGTCGATAATTGGCTGGTAATAGAAACCTCACTAATGCCTAAGACATTTTCATTTTCAATTTTAAATACAATTTTAAAATCATACTGTATCTATCAAGATAAGAATAATTTGTTATTTTATGCAATGAAATTGCTATACAACAACCAATATTTAGCATTTATTCTTTAAAACCTGCTGGGTATAGAGTCAAAAATATGTCTGCATTACTCTGGTGTCACATGTGCCATTCATCCCTACTTGATTGTCCAGAGTTGACCGAGGCCATGGCTCCAGAAGCTGTATCCCTTGGTCCCAACCATTTTTTTTTTTTACTCATTTTGCACTCTTCAGTGCAGAAACTCTTCAGCCAGAACGACTAAAGCTGATTAGTGATATAAGCTGTTCTGAGGACATTGAGAACTATAATACATGTCATATGTTGCCCTAATTGGTGAACCACTGCATTTACTGTACTATAGGGCCCCTTAATCATTTGGTAATGACTCAGTATCCTACAGTAGGCCATTGGTTTTCAATACACAGCTCGGGTGTAAACGGGTGGAAAGAAGTGATTTAATGTTGTAACGATCCAGTATGTCAAAAATGTTGCCAGGGTAATGTGGCAGAGGCTTGATTGCAGTGCTTGAGAATGGGAATGCTACAAATATCTTCTCTAAGATTGTGCTCTGATTCTGCCATCTTGAAATATGTGTTTACACCGTCTCATCTTCACGCTCCTACCTCCTCTCCAACTGCCTTAAATGATCTTACAATCCTGTTTGTGATTGCATTGCATCCGGATGGGTGGGATTTCCAATGGGGCCTGTATTGTGATAACAGTTGTACGTTTTGTGGATGGAAGCATCAAGGATGACACAAACTAATTTTAATAAAGTATTAGGGCAAATCAGCTACTTACTGTAGTATACTGTAATTAGATTTTAAACAATGTAAGGTAATGGATGAATCTAAATTAAGTTGTTGTTATTTCAACTAATCCCTATTAGGGGTCGCCATTTTGGCCCCGTATTCACAAAGCTTCTTAAGCCTAAAAGTTGCTCCTAGTGATGAAATTCTGAGAAAATTCTTAGAATTCTGGGCCCGTATTCACAAAGCTGCTTAGAATTATCTTAGAGAGCTCCTATCTTAGCTTAAAAAGTCCTAGCTGGGAGTCCTAAACTAAAAGTGATTTAAGAAACTTCTCAGAGCTACTCTGAGTAAGGAAAGTACAAAAACCTTTATCTTAGTGAGGAGGTGTGGTTAACCCCATTGCTAGGGATGATGCAGCAATTCAAGGACTGTGATTGGTTGAAAAAAAATAACCTCGGACCTCTGTAAAGGTCTTGAAATGCGCTTTTTGTGAATATAGAATATATGATAATAGAACAGACAGTGAAATCAAAATGTTTGTACATAAAGAAATTGTATAATCATGACTACAGGCTACTTTATGCAAAGTTTCTGTTATAGGCTAAATATCTTAAAGATAATTAAGCAGCCAAATGTATACTACATTTAAGTTCTTACATTTATTTATCATAATGATTTTATTACTTTTAATCTATTTCAGAGTGATGGGAGCAAAATGGCAAATTTTTTTTACATGATTACAGGACAGTCTATTTAAGTTGCTTTTTTGGATGGTATTTAGCCAACAATCCAAGAGAGATGGAAGGAAGTAAAACAAGAAAATCAAATTGGACAGTAGAGCAGTGTTTACTTTTAACTTTACGTTCAGTGTTTGGAGAATATTTCTTCTTTCCGCCATTTTGTCCTCTGCTATAGAAACTCTTAAGCCTCTTAAAAGTCCTCCTCTCTACACTTAGCAATTTTTACCTTAGGAGCTGTTTTTAGGGCTAAGATGTTTCGTGAATCATTTTTATCTTTACTAAGATTTAATTCTAAGAAAATGTCATAATTCTAAGAATTTTCTTAGAATTTCATCACTAGGAGCAACTTTTAGGCTTAAGAAGCTTTGTGAATACGGGCCCTGACGTTTTCTTTGAATTTCTGAGAATTCTAAGAATTTCATCTTATATTTAGGACTAAATCTTAGTAAAGATAAAAAATAATTCACTGAACATTTTAGCCCTACACAGCTCCTAAGATAAAAATTGTTAAGAGTAAAGAGGAGGACTTTTAAGAGGCTTAAGGGTTTCTATAGCAGAGGGAAAAATGGCAGAAAAAAGAAATATTCTCTAAACATAAACACTGGCTGTTTTAATTAACTTAAATTAATTTAATTAAAATATATTTAGCCTATGACAGAAACTTTGCATAAAGTAACCTGTATTTATGATTATACAATTTCTTTATATAAAAACATTATGGTTTCTATTTTCACAAAGAGCCCATTTGAAGACCTTTACAGATTTCTTTTGATCAACCAATCACAGTCCTTGAATTGCTGCATCATCCCTAGCAACATGGTCAACCACACCTCCTCACTAATATAAAGGTTTTTGTACTTTACTTACTCAGAGTTGCTCTAAGAAGTTTCCTAAGTCACTTTTAGTCTAGGACTCCCATTTTGGACTTTTAAAGGTAAGATAGGAGCTCTCTGAGAGAATTCTAAGAAGTCCTGATGCCCTTCTTGAAGCAAGGCTTCTGGGCCTGTATTCACAAAGCTTCTTAGAATTGTCTCAGAGAGCTCCTATCTTAGCCTCGTCAATCATAATTATTTTTGTCACCTATTTTACATTTGTTTTGCTCTTTAAAGTTAAAATGTAAATGCTGCCTAATAGTGAATTAATTTTGGATTGAAATTTTTATTTCAGTTTTCATACATTAATGATCAATAATCCCCTAATTCACTGTTGGTGTTCTTGAACCGTTTGCTCTCACCAAAGCCCACACCATTGTAGGAAGAGACCTCTTGTTGACAGCAAATATTTACCTGTTGCTGTAGAATCGGTGTCCACAGAAGGAGATGTACGATGCGTGCAGAAGCATCTAGGTGTGTCATTTAAATTGTAAAAATAATAAGATGAAATGCTGTTTCCTGGAGTGTTTTATGACTCTGCTGGGCTATTCCCATTGGGTCACCATAGATGTAGGCCAAGGGATGCGTAGAGGGCGCTCTCAGGCACTCTTTTAAACCATAATACGGTCTCGCAAAAGTGGGACACATTACAGCCTCAGGATTTCTCAAATTAATGCCAGACTACAGGCATGCTATTTACGGAAAGTCCTTCTGTTTATCACAGAAAACTGATTTTGGTTAGAACTTTGTCTGTCTGTCTGTCTGTCTTATGTGGCATTTTAAGTGGATTTATGGGTGGACGTAATGGGTGATCAATAGGCATTGCAGGCCAGTTTTGGTTCAGATTTGTCTGTGTGTAATGTACAGTATGTCATCATTTTATTTTAGTCTGATTAAATGTAAAAAGTGTGTGTACAATGTGCACCAAAGGCTTAATTACCCGCACATCTACAATGATTTGAAAACAGCTCAGGATCTAACCATTACAATTGTTCTGATCCATTAATTTTGCATTAATTTCCGTACATGCAGTCCAGTGCTCAGGCAAACGAATGAGCATTGAAGCTCCTAATGGCACCATAAATTGACGAGACAAAATTCTTGAAAGAGGTGTTCAGGGATTAAAAAAAGAAAAAAAGCTAGACATATGAATCAGAAAAGCTTCTTCAGCCACAACAATGTAGGATAATAAATCCGTGTGTATAAATAGTCCAAGAAAAGCATGTGACTGACTGTAGACGTCTCCTGAAGGCCTCGGCTAATACTTCTTTATAAGCTTAAGGGGACACAGAGCTGCTGTTATACAACCGGAGCCTGTCAACTCACCTAGTAGCAACTGGGCCAGGCAGAATCCCATCAAGGTGATCGACAGACCGACGCAACACTTCTCCGGGAAAATAACTGACAAGTCTTTCAGTGCTACTTTCCCGCTACTTTTTTTTTTTTTTTTTTTGACTTTGCAATACCAGTGAAGTGAAAGAGTTTTTTCGAAATAAGTTTTTTTTCCCACTTACAGTATGAGTCACTATTATATACTTGCACAAGAGTTTGTGTGCTGTTTAGGTTAAAAGTTCCACAGTAACCTGATCTTACACACAGGTACTGTACCACACTCTCCTGTAGTAAGTTTTTCTCTTTTGCAACAGGATTTATTTTCTGAATGATGCTGTGTAGAATAAGCTGTGGCCAATACCTAACTGAGATTAATTTCTTCACTCCACAGCGCTGGTGAACTAGTGAGAAGGTGTTGCTTAAGTGTCTATAACAGCACCTCTGACACTAAATCAGCTGCACGCTTTTTTATTATTAATGTGCTCGCTCGATTGTATAGTAACAGCTTACAGGGACTTTTACAGCAGGTTTTGAAAAAAGACATTTATTTCGTATTTTTTTAAAGGAGTCTTCAATGTCATCACCTTATAAATTGTGTCTGAGACGGATGTAACGCGCCAGGTGATTTTTTTTCTTGTTATCTTCAAGAAAAGCAACAAAACATCAACAATTTCTCAAATTTTTGACTTTTACTCTTTTTGGCAAATTACTGTTCTCTGGAAAACAAGGTTGTCTATAACGAAATGAAGGTTATCATGGCACTCCCTTGAAATCTTGAGTATATATTTTTTCCACAGACAAACTTCTATTTATTTTTTTCTTGCAACCATACTACTATTTTTTATATAGAAACATTTCATAAATAAATGCACCAATTCACATACCAAATAATCAAATAATAAAAATGTTAAACAGAATAAATATAAGTAATATCACTAATGAGGAATAAAAGTAAAAGATACAGAAGAAATCTCTATAAATAAAAATTTTTGTCTATACATTTATTTGGTCAGAACTCGCTCTTTTAATGATACATTGGAGGACCTGAAACCTGTATCAGTAAAATGTCTGGCTGCATGTCTGTCCAGTCTGATTTTGTCACAGCATCAGGCAAAACTGGCTGTACAGAATTTAATGACATTTTGGCAGTAGTTATGCGTTTACCTTAAGTTAAACCTGCACCATACTGTAAATAAAATAAAAAGTGTTGAGAATAATTGACATTATGAGCAGTTTTTCTCCTGAGGTGGGCGTGGCTATACGCTTAACTGAACAGAGCCAATCGTAAATATAAATATAAGAATATGCGTAAGACACAGAAATGTCAGTAATGCACCTACAGTACAACCCACCAAATCTTCAAGAAAAAGAAATGAAATGAAAAGTGCGACACAACATGGTTTACTACAAAAAAAAAAGGAACGTAGACTATGAAAAACTGAACTTTCAAGGATTAATTAACAGATCAATGCTTGCTTATTCTCCCTGCAGGAAGTTTAAAAACTTTTTTTTCTCATCTTCTTCTTCTTCTTCTTCTTTGTCTTTCGGCTGTTCCCTTTCAGGGGTCGCCACAGCGAATCATCTGCCTCCATCTAACCCTATCCTCTGCATCCTCTTCTCTCACACCAACTAACTTCATGTCCTCTCTCACTGCATCCATAAATCTCCTCTTTGGTCTTCCTCTAGACCTCCTGCCTGGCAGTTCCAACCTCAGCATCCTTCTACCGATATATTCACCATCTCTTCTCTGAACATGTCCAAACCACCTCAATCTGGCCTCTCTGACTTTATCTCCAAAACATCTCACATGGGTTGTCCCTCTGATGAACTGATTCTTGATCCTATCCATCCTTGTCACTCCCAAAGAGAACCTCAACATCTTCAGCTCTGCTACCTCTAGCTCTGCCTCCTGTCTTTTCTTCAGTGCCACTGTTCTGAAAATGCAGTGTTAATAAAAAGCAGAAATGCAGCAGGAACGCCACTATGACATAAAACATGGGTCATTAGAGCAAATGTATTCACAGCAGTCTGACATGAAGTCGTGTATAATACCCGAACTGAGAGCTAAAATCTAAACGTTAAGTAGATGTTAAATTAGGAGCAGTTTTGTGCCAGATTATGTCACAGCATCACACAAAACTGTCTGGAAAGAACTTAATGAAACTTTTGCAGTATTAGATATCTGCCTGAGGTTTAACCTGCACCATAAGTGAAATCTTGAATAAAAGTCATGTTATGAACAGTTATGTGCTGGATTTAATAATATACTTTAAAAACAAACACCTGCACCAATAGATATTAATTAGAAAATCTAATCTGAATATTTTTACTTGGATTACTTAAATCAGAAATAACAGCACTAAAGTGGTATAAGTGAAATTTATGTATAGAGGCATGGTTGTGATGTAGCACACACAGAACTCATGAGATGATCCGAGTGCTACAAACTTTTTACTATACAGTGTATAATAAGTAAAAAATGGTTTCAAACTGAAATGTGCTTGTGTTCATGCTCAGTCTTGAAATCTGTACACACTGGAATTTGTTTCTGGCCTTTTTGTTAAGCCAGTGAATAGCGTGCTACAATCCCAGTAAAAGAGAATTAAGGCATGAGTCAACTTCTCTTGGCATCAGTCAGTGTGACATAAAACCTGACTTTGGCAGTGTTTCTAAAGAGAAAAAGTGGTGGTTCAGTAACACTGTCAATGTGAGATTTAAATAAGAAGAAAATAAGAGTGGGCTGGGAATTCATGAAGTAAAACGAAGCAAATGTCAGGCTTTTCAAACAGAAATTTACAAACAAAATACGGTCTCTCAGTAAAGCCATTTCTAAACATTTCCAGACTGTCTACTTGATGCTTCACATCTGTGTAACACTATATCATGATACACAGCTTGGAATAAATACTAAGATACTGTATGAAATGATAAGAACTGATAATTTTTTCTTATTAAGGTTTTACCAAAGCTGTTAAAAGGTTCAACTTTTAACATTCTGCTCTAGCATATTCTTAAATGTTTCCTTGTAATTTAAATATTAAGATTTCAACCATGATAAAAAAATCTATACCGCTTTATTCTGTATACATGGTTGTATGGGGCCTGGAGCCTATCCCAGGATACTTAGGTAATGAGGTGGGGTACACCCTGGACGGGGGCCAATCCATTGCACACACACACACTCTTATTCACACACCAGGGACAATTTGGGAACACCAATTAGCCTAATCTGCATGTCTTTGGACTGTGGAAGGAAACTGGAATATCCAGAGGAAACCCACCAAGCACAGGGATTACATGCAATTTGGGGAGGTGAGGTACGGAAGGAGGCATGACCATATGTTAAAGACAATTGCAAATTCCATCAGTGCTGGAATTGAGTGGGCAAAGATAAGCCAATGCCTTTGTTAAGGCTAGAGGTCAACCAGGACCTCCTGTGACAGTAACAGTGGAAAAAACTGGTACAAGGGATTGGCAGCTGATTGTGGGCCTTGAAAGGCAATTTAAAAAGTCCTCACAACACATGACGTAATGCTGGTGTCCGATTCCACAAAGCAAGATGTGATCCTGGACTTGACTATTTACATTTTTTTTTATTATTATTTTTAAATGTATACAAAGGGGCCCAAAAAAGTATACTTACATTAGCAGTTGTTATCCAAGCCCTTTTGTGAAAATTCGAAATGAATATGTCAGCAATGTGTAGTATTATGTTTCCTCTAAAGATGTCAGTAGTCGCACCATCAAAAGTTTTGAGAATATATGTTAAAGGCCTTTATTGACAATTACATTACATTTACGCAAAGAGTTAATATGTGCAGTGTTGACCCTTCTTTTTCAAAACCTCTGCAGTTCGCCCTGGCATGCTTTCAAACAACTTTTGTGACACACCCTGACTGATGGCAGCTCATTCTTGCATAATCAATAATTGGAGTTTGAATTTCTCAATGGCATTAAAGTCTGGAAAGGGCCATGGATGTAAAATGTTGAAGTTTTGTTTCCTCAGCCATTTAGTTATCACTTTTGCCTTATTCAAAGCCAGGTGCCCCATCATCCTGGAAAAGGCACTGACAATCCCCAAGCTGTTCTTGGATGGTTGTAAGAAATGACTCTCGGAGGATGTTTTTGTACCATTTTTTTTTATTCATTTCTCACTTCTCACTTCCTTGACTGAGAAGCAACCTCACACATAAATGGTATGCTTTACTGTTGGAATGACACAAGACAAATAAATATCTGTGGCATTCTCAAAACCTTTGGCATCCTGCAGGTGGCATGATGGAAACTATTCAAACACCATATTATCCTATGTGGTTAGAGCAAATTCTTTGATAAATATATTCAGAGTCGTTCCAAATCTGGGAAAAAAATATTGAATTGGAACGTTTATAAAATCGTGATATTTGCAGAATCGGCACTCTGGTATCATGATAATATTGTATCGGGACATCCCTGGAGATTACCATTCCTACTGGGATGGATTTGATTTAGGATTTTATATGTATACAGTTACAAAATCCTTTTCATTTTAATTTCTTTCACATTCTCTCTCTCCCTTTTCTACAGTACACTCATACACTCTTCCGACTTCACTTTTATATAGATCTGTATTTTTCCTGAATTCGCACTGAATCACATAATGAGGCATTTTTAATACCTCCTTCACGTCATTCTCCAAGTAAACCTTGAGCACTAAAAATAACTTGGGCTGAATCCCAAACGGCTCCCTGCTGGACACAGGTGGCGCAGTGTAACGCGTTTAAAGCTATTATCTCGTGCCCTACCTAGTGCACTTGTGTAGGGAATAGGACACCATTTCGGAGTGAGCCGCGCGCTCAAAAAAAAAAAAAAAAAACCCCGTTCCGTTCATTTATCAACTGTATCGCGGTGTTGTTTGTCGCTAGGCGACGTAGTTGCGAGTCGTGCCTGCGTCATTTCCTGAGCCTCTGAGCTCCGGCTTCTTTGGACAGAAGTAGTGCGGTGTGGGAGCCGTGGGCAGGCGCGCGCGCTCTCCGGTGCGCTCAACACGGCAGGAAAAGTTGCTCTCGTTTGCGCGCGAGCGTGTTTCACATCCCTGCATCTCAGCAACACTGGATCTGGATCTGGCTCGGAGGTCTCGCGCAACTTCTGACTCGGTTTGGCACCGATTGTGAGATTTATCTCTCAGGATCGTTTCGCGTTCACTTTAAACCTTTTAAACAGTGTGTAATACCACGCGCAGTGTTCACCGGGTGCTTTAAATACTCTGAGAAAGTTTTGCGTAAAGGCACCTATTATCCCTTGCATGCACTCTGAGTGAGTAACCTAATGCTTCAGTATATGCGCTTGTGTAATAACCTATTTACATATATGTGTGTGCGTCTTTAATAAATGCATGTATATCAGTATGGAAAATTCCTATATCAGGTATTATACAGTAACTGCTTTTCCGCAAGTAGGCGTATTGACTGTTTTTTTTGTTTGTTTGTTCGACTGCATTGTTGAAATCCAAGTTTAAGATGTGTATTCGTTCATGATCCTTGAAAACAAGCATTGTACAAAGACTGTACACGAAATTAAGTAGTCACTTACAGTTTTTTTTGGGAGGGCTTTCCTTACTGTATAAGCTGACTTGTAAAACACTACTAAATAAAATGACACTAGATCGAATTTATCATTCAGGATTCCCTCTATGTTGAGTCATAGTTCTGTTATATATACTGTACAGGATTAAATCCTCAGCTCAATGTCCATGCTGGAGGTATAGGTGCCTTTACTGTATATGTGATATTGTACTAAACTGTTACAAAAAAACAACAACATAAAAGCAAAAAAGAAGAAAAAGATAAATCGCAGGATGAAGGGTCAGTCACCACATGCCTGGATCTCAGTGTGCCAGTTTGGATCGCCTCCCCTACTCCCTGCACCCTGGGTGATCTATTAAGCTCCACGGTTTGGACACTGAGCCTCTGCGCATCGTGTGGCATGAATATGAAACGCCAGAAGTGCACTACATAGTGAGTACTTGGTTGTTGAGATGAACTCGGAGCTGGAGCGCGTATCGCTCAAGTCGCGGGCGAACTCCGTGGGCTCGAGCGGGCGCTCTCTCTCCGTGAACGTCCAGCGGCTGCACGACTCCCTACACGTGTTGCTCGGCGACGGCGAGCGCGAGCAGTTCGCCCACTGCCTGAGCGCGTACCACGCCAAGCGCAACGTCTACGACCTGGTGCAGACGCTTAAAGTCATCCTCGACACGCCCGGAAAGCGCCAGCTGCTGCCCATGCTGCGCCTCGTGCTCCCCCGCGCGGACCAGCTGCTGTTCGACCAGTACACGTCCGAGGGCCTGTACTTGAAATCAGAACCGCCCACGTGTGCGCTGGCTGAAGGAAATCACGCGAACGCCGGAACGAGCGCCCACGCGCGCGCGCCCTCGGTGCACTTCGCGGATTTCAGCACCGCGGCGGACGGGACAGCGAACGACGACACGCGCCACGTGACCCTGAAACGCACCAAGAGCCACGAGGGCCTCGGGTTCAGCATCCGCGGCGGCGCAGAGCACGGAGTGGGGATCTACGTGTCTCTGGTTGAGCCGGGATCCTCAGCGGAGAGAGAGGGACTCCGTGTGGGAGACCAGATCATTAGAGTCAACGAGGTGGTGTTTGACCGGGTCACCCATGGAGATGCAGTTAAGGTCAGGTCTCTCCCTCTCTCTCTCTCTCTCTCTCTGTAACATAGTAAAATTAAATTTTTTGTGTGGTTTACATCATTTTTTTACACCACGATTCCCACCTCAGTGTGCATTGAGTTTGCATGTTCTCCCAGTGCTTGGTGAGGTTCCTCAGGGTACTCCGGTTTCCTCCCACAGTTCAAAGACATGCACATTAGGCAAAATTGGCAAAATGCCTGTAGTGTGTGAATGAGTGTTTAAGTGTGTGTTCTGTACAGTATGTGTGTGTGCACCGTCCAGGCTGTACCCCGCCTCGTGCCCTAAGTCTCCTACACTGTAAACCCGAATAAGTTTGTTGTACTCATTCATAATAAGCGTTCTTGACTTGCAATATTGAGTAGCCTAACTCATACTATTTAAAAGCAATTATATATATTTTTAGTTGTTGCAAATCAATACATTGTTGTTGGTCTTTTGGCTGCAATGGGTCGCTACAGCAGACAATCCGGTCCGCACACATGCTTGGCACAGGTCCTCCCATTTTATTTGGACTGGGGACAGGCATTTCATCAAGTTGTTGCCCTGATGACATCAGATAGAAAATTGCTAGTCTAAAGGTTTTAAGTTGGTGGAACTTTAAGGTGACAGTTACTGTTACTTAAGTACTTACAGATACTTAAAATATCTCATTTGCAGAGGTGGAAAGAGTAATAAAATTTTGTACTTAAGTAAAAGTATTGTTACTTTAGTAAAGTTACCCTTATAAAAATCTACTCAAGTAAAATAAAAAATTAGCTCATTAAAAATTTACTCAGAGTAAAAGTTGCTGAGTTACTTTTTTTTTTAACAGCAGGGGTGGGATGGGGGATGGAACACCCTTGCATAATAAATCTGTTTGTTGCCTTTGTTGTGCTTGAAATCAAAGTGGTTGCTTAAATATGACCAGGGGTTTGCTTCATAAGAATTTGTTGGCATTTCACTTTCAGCTGTGTCTGTATCACTGGAATCGGTTTTGTCCGTCTTCATCGTTCTTGTGAATTTAGCGTGCTTGTTCTCCCCATCCATCAATCAATCAGTGCAGTGGTTTCCGGGGTGCAATTTTTTTCCTTCCCCGTTGTATTATTTGTATTATTTTTAATTTTCGTTCATTTATTTTTTTCTCAGTAGTGAATATGATTTAAAATGTAGTGAAGTACAATACTTTAAACAAAACATACTTAACTAAAAGTATAATTACAGATTTTAAAAACTACTTTAAAAAGTAGAAGTACAGAAAAAAATCTACTCAATTACCGTAATGTGAGTAAATGTAATTCATTACTTTCCACCTTTGCACATTTGTTCAGCTAACTTGAAAAGTGTCATTTCTATTCTACAAACTCATGAATATTAAAACGTTCTAAATACTCATCAAGGACTATTCATTTAAACTAACTGTAATTATTTAAGTTAACAGTACTCAATATGTTTAATTACTTTGAGCATTAGGGTTTACAGTGAAGATACAACCCTGTATACGGTACAGATGATGAGACAAGGATAACGATCTTTCTTGTGACCTGTACGAGGAATAAAAGACGACGGTGCATGTCATAATAGGAAAATAATCAGCGTTATGATGGTGGTGGTGGTGTTGGTGGTGGTGGTGTGATGTGCTTACCTTTCCGAAGTTTAATTATTTTCCCATAACAGAACATCCAACATGGTGTAGATTCATTACACACTGGAATTTTAGTGGTGTAGCGGTTAGCACTCAGGGTTCTGAATCCAGTGATCCGAGTTCAAATCTCGGCGAAACCTACAAGTGTTTTGTTAGGAGTGGTGGTGGCTCAGTGTGTTAAGACTTTGAGTTACTGATTGAAAGGTTGACAATTCGAAGCCCAGCTCTGCCAAGTTGCTGCTGTTGGGCTCTTGAGGAGAGAACTTAACCCTGTCTCCTACACTGGTGCCATATAATGGCTGACCCTGTGCTCTGACCTCAGCCTACTAAGAAAAGGCTGGGATTTGCAAGGAATAAAGAATTTCACTGTGCTGTAATGTATATCAGACAAATAAAGGCTGAACTTACTGTAATTTTGAAGCCTTTTAGTATTTTTATAACAGAGGAGCTTGGCTTATAAAAAGTGGCTTATTAGTTAGCATGTCGCCTTGCACTTACAGAGTGAGGTTTCGATTCCCGCCTCGGGTCTGTGTGCATGGAGTTTGCATTTTTTTTACCCGTGCTCGGTGGGTTTCCTCCGGATACTCCGGTTTCCTCTGACAGTCTAAAGACATACAGATTAGTGTGATTTGCATAAATTGTCTGTAGTGTGTGAATGTGTGTGTGTGTGCTTGTGTGTGCACGCCGATGAATTGGCAGGGTGTACCCTGCCTCGTGCCCTAGGTCTCCTGAAATAGGCTCCAGGCTCCCTACTGTATGAGCTTGTATACAGGATAGACAGTGAGTCAATAAGTGAGACATTTGTGTAATTGTATTTTTTTTATTTTTATTAATGAATGGTTTATCAGACTTTTTACTCATTTAAGCTTACGTTTAATGTTGTGATTGTCTGTGAGACAAGTTAGATATAGCACCCATAAACACTCTTACCTTGCCTCTTTTAAATTTAAAAAGCCAAAAAAATGCATGTTACCAAAAACCCCAAAAGCACCATCTGAAAGAACAGAATATGTAGTGATTGGTAAAGTTGCCTCACAAACTGTTCTATGTTAAATTAAAATACCCTTAAAGAAAGCTTCACCATATCAACGATCATATATTTAAAAAAAAAAATTTTTTTTTGTTAAATAAGAACACGTTTATTATTAGTCTTGCATTCTGTGGATCTTCTGTCAAACAAGTCAGTATGAATGAGGCGCTGCTAGAGAGACAATAACGTTTAATTAAAAAGAGCGTGTTAAAATAAATAGTTTGTTATGCAATCAGATTTGAGCATTCAGCAGTGCTGTAGTATAAATATATATAGAGAAAAAAAAGTCCTGTCAGTATATAAAACCATGCATTGCGAGTAACATGGGGTGCAAGCGTTTTGCAAGATGTGCAACATTTTTAATACATGATTATTTTTGCTGCTAGTTGCTGTTTACTGTTTGTCCTCCCACTAATGTCATGTTGCCGTATTGTCACTTTGCCGCTCTTGTTTGCACATTTGCACGTGCACTTTATGTTGTCTCTTCTGTATAAAAACTTAAATCGTCAATCTGTCTTGTCCCAGCTAACCGGCTAGTTAGGTCTCTTAAGTTAGCTATTTTTTTTGTGTTCATTTACAGTATGTTGTTAATTTATGTGGTCATGTCAATCTGTCTTGTCTCAGCTAGCCAGCTAATTAGGTTTCTTAGTTTTGTTAATTAATGTAACACTTTGGTCCTGGAGGGACGTTGTTTCGTTTCACTGTGTAGTAAACTGTATATGGTTGAAGTAACAATAAAAGCCTACTTGACTTGAGTTGACTTGAGCGAGGTCTTGAGATATGAGTAGTACGCATGTACTTTGTCAGCCGAACATGCAGATCAACTAAGCCAATGTTTCTTATCTCTCGCGCGCTTCGGGATTGTGGGTAATCGACTTCCATGCTCAGTCTCAGTGCGCGTGCGTCACTCATATAGTCATCATCCGTGCGCGCGTGTATTGTTTACTATAACATCGTGACCACTTGCGTCCGCGTAAAAGCATGTTTTTATTTTGTGTAGTGACTGTTCTTTAGTAACTGTAGTGGCTAATAAATTAACTGCTCCCGTGTTACAGTATCTCTCTTTTTTTTTTCTATCTTTTTTAGATTTTTCCACCCGATTTTTCTCCCCAAATTTAGTCGTGTCCAATTCCTCCCCGTCACTAGGGGGCTCCCACATTAAGCTTCTACTACCACTCAGCCGGGTTGGCCGCAGACTTTCACGTGTTTCCTCCGAGCCACGTGACGTCACCGACGCATCTTTTCGAACTGCTCGCTCACGCACCATTGGGGGCAGCGTAACACACTTAGAGGACAGCGCTACTGTATCTGCTCCCTCTGCTGTGAGCTCACAGACGCCCCTGATTGGCTGTAGATGTGGGATTAATGTGGGAGCACTAATAAGTACCTCTCATCCCGCCCCGCTGAGAGAGCTCGGCCAATCAGCTCTCTCATTACAGTTCTAAACGAAATGGTCAATTAATTTTCTCTCACAGCACACTATGCCACCTTGAATAGTTTAGAGTACACCAAACAATTGAAATATATATATTTTTTATTTTATTTTACATTTAGGCATTTGGCAGACGCTCTTATCCAGAGCGACTTACATTTTTATCTCATTACACATCTGAGCAGTTGAGGGTTAAGGGCCTTGCTCAAGGGCCCAACAGTGGTGACTTGGTGGTTGTGGGGTTTGAACCTGGGATCTTCCGAACCGTAGTCCAATGCCTTAACCACTGAGCTACCCCTGGCCAATTTTGGAGTCAGTGTTTTAAATTAATTGCCTACGACACTGAATCGATCTAACCCGCCTCAAATCCCCGCCCCCCGTCTCTACAGTAAAGCATTATTGTAATTTCTCTCTAGCTATTTATCAATGTTAATATTAAGGAAATCTGCACAAGTGTGGTTACACACAAAAAAAAACATTGCGTTAAGAATTAAATATTCTTATGAATATAATTTTATTTTAAAGGAATATAATATGGATTTGAATTAGTGTGTAATAAATAAATTATCTCCACGATGTTGGAGATGGTTTGGGGATTTGCATTGAAGTGTGTAACCTGTCCAGCTTTCATGATCGTAGAAATGCAAGGAAAATGTTTAAGGTGTCATATGACAATATGAAACTGGTGTCTGCAGTAAAAGGGGTTCCTCAGAGGTGATAAAGAGGTGAGTGGTAAAATCCATTTAAGGGAATGAAATTGTGCTGTGAGTTTAAAAGTTATGCAGAACAGCTTACAAATATAGACCTACTGTAGTATATTCCATGTAAAATACTAAGAATATGGTCAGCCAGTGTAATGGACCTTCAAGTCACCCTCTTTCTTATATGGTTACTGAAGCTAAAAACCATGAAAAAATCAATCCAGTGATGTATTGCAATTCTTCATAATGCCAATTCATGTATCGCCACACTGACTCCAAAATCAATATATTTTTTTAGATTATTTAAAAAATGTATATATACAGGTATGACACGGTGGCCTAGTGGTTAGCACAGTCACCTTGCACCTCCAAGTTCAGGGTTCGATTCCTACCTCAGAGTCTGTGTGCATGGAGTTTACTGTACATGTTCTCCCCGTGCCTGGTGAGTTTCCTCTGGGTACTCCGGTTTCCTCCCATATATGATAAGTGAGTGATATACTGTATTTGCATTTCAGGTGCTAAAATGTTGCAGTTCCTCTGTGCTCTAAACTGTTCATACATTGGCAGACAGCACAGCATCTTTTGTGGTGCGAGCGAATTATGTGCTAAGTTTCTTTAGAATTCTTTAGAAAAAAAAAAAAAAAGAATAAAAAAATTACAGAATTTCAATGCGAATCAAATCGGCATCTCGATATTGTGATAATATAGTATTGAACAGCCCCTTATGATTCCCTCCACTAATACAGACTGTAGGTATATAACACTATAATGTGCCCTTAAAAATATATATTAATTATATTTACCAAATATGTTTATATATGTTAAACCTATCCTTTTCAGGTTACTTTTCTGAGATTGTGTACAATTCGAATCACGAGTTCCTGCTTTTGGGATGCACAACTGCCTTCGAATTTCATCTTTTCAGTCCCCTCTTGCTTTCTGTACTTGTTTTCTTTCTTGGAAAGCTTAATCTGTGCAGCGGCTGAAAACATGTCTCAAAAAGAACACGTGTGCAGAATAAAAGAGAGGCAGAGAGGAGAGGAAAAAGCTTTCCGAGTTTGGTTTTGAATTTTTTTTCTTCGTCCCTCGGCATAGACACGGTTCAACAAACCCTCCCGTTAAACCTCTCAGGGTCACGCTGGATGCCTGTATTGTGTGTAGAACATGGACAAGGTTATGACTGGTTCAATAGCGAGCTGCAGGTCCGCATTCCGCCTCCATTCTGTACTTATTTCCTCTAGTGGACTTGATAAAACAAGAACACTTTGCATCATGGCAATGCGGGGGACATGAGGTCTGAGTTCGTGGCCTGGAGACATAAAGAGTCAATGTTTTCTTTATTCTGGCCACCCAATGATCCAGTGCAAATAATTGCTGATTAGTAGCTCCCCCAAAGAGCTCTTTGTGACTGTCCTTTAATTATTATTGGCTTTTTTTGTCCATTTTCCACACCTAATTTCAGATAATTGGATAATTGAATTAAAATGGACCATTGCATTAAATGGACCAGTTTGTAAAACATGAGGAATTTGAACAGTCGAAAGTGGTACACTCGGACATGTGCACATACCTGTACAGACGTTAAAGAGGGCTTAAACCCCTTCCCCATTCCTCTCAGACTTTATATGTGTATAAAGGGGCCTGTTCAAATCAAACCAGGACTTTTGATTGTCCAGAACAATCGAACACAGTTATGAGTTAAAACTCCCTTTATTTCTCTACTGTATATAAAATGCCCTTAGTACACTAATGCAGTTATCCTAGTGTTTCACTAGCGCTTTATACCATCAAGGTAGAACGTTTTCTCAGTACGTCAGAGCCATGATCGGACTGAATGCTTCGTGTCTGAAACGCCGGCCTCCCAGGAACTCCTTCAATGATTCAAACATGTGGAAATGGCTTGGAGCGAGTTGTGGCAATAACTCCTGACTGAGTTCCTGTAATGTGCAAGTGGGGTAGGTGAATGATTGTGTATATTTTCCACAGACAGATGCTTCTCTTCCTCAAGTTAGCGACAAGTTATTAGTCAATTTTCAAGGATGAGGCGTTCCACCTGCTGAATGTTCAAGGGAACGCGTGCAGTGGGCTCCGAGCCACCTCAGTCAGGATCATCATTCCGTTCTTTGAAACTTTTGTCATCACCTTACCGTGTTTAAAGTCTTCTGTATGTCAATGGGATTTTTTCGCCCTTATTTTCCAGAGATTTTGTCACAAGTCCCGGTTTGAATTGAACGCCCCTCTTAATTACAAGTAGCCTTTGGGGATCTTGCCTGACTATGTATTCAGTGTTGTCACTGAACCAATTTAAGGCACAATTAGCTCAGCTTCATTCAAGAATAAACTGGGTTTAATCAGAAACGGTTCCAAGAGCTCTGTCACTATAGCGCACCCTCTTGTGGTTTAGCGATATAGCTTATATTTGCCTCAGTAATTACAGGTAGACATCAGACTTTTTTCAAGTAAATCATATTGTTATTACAGTAGGCACAGTTTATCATGTAGCTTTGCTGCTTTATAAAGTTCCTATAAAGGACCTCAAATCAGATCGCTGTTTGTATAGTGTGTTAGTAGATCCATGTGCGTTTCCTCTGAGTATTTTCGTTTCCCCCTTACCTCCCAAAAACATTCCAGTAGGTTGATTGCTTACGGAATGTCTAGAGTGAGTGCAAGAAACGTGTGTGGATGTGCAAAATGGATCGGTACTGTGTGGTGTACTGATTAAGAGACCGTATCGCCTGCGGGAAGACGCTCCTCCTCAGTCTCTCTGTGTTGGCCTTCAGGGAGCGGAATCGCTTTCCAGACTGCAACAGAGTGAATAGTCCATTGTTGGGATGGCTGAGGTCCTTCACGAACTTCCTGGCCTTGATCCAGCACTGCTTGCTGTAGATCGAGTGCAGGTCAGGGAGCTCAGTGCGGACGATGCGCTCAGCTGAACGCACCACCCTCTGTAGAGCTCGTCTGTCCTGCATGGTGCTGTTCCCGAACCAGGTTGTGATGTTCCCCGTCAGGATGCTCTCTATGGTGCAGGAGTAGAAATTCCTGATCACCTTGGAAGGCAGTCTGAAGTTTCTCAAGCGTCTGAGGTGGTAGAGATGCTGCCGGGCGTTTTTCACCACGTGGTTGATGTGACTGGACCATGACAGGTCCTGCGTGATGTGGACACAGAGGTATCTGAAGCTGTCCACTCTCTCCACTGGGATCTTGTTGATGATAGTGTGGTAGTTCCTCTCCTGCTTTGTACTAAAGTCCACTATCAACTCCTTTGTCTTGATGATGTTTAGAAGGAGATTGTTCGTCTGGCACTAGTTCTCCAGATTTCCAATCTCCTCCAGGTATTCCGACTCATCGTTGTCAGTGATGGTGGTGGAGTTGGTAGAGACTACGCAGTCGTGCGTGTACAATGAGTACAGCAGGGGGCTCAGAAATACGTGTCGGCTTTTATTTTCTAAAGCCGGGGTGTCCATCTCTGCACTAAAAAGGCTAAAACTCTGGAATTCTTAAATTAATTTTTAACTTCTCTGGCCAATTTCTGTACATGATCTTCAGGAAGCGATCAAGCCGGCATGGATCGAGCAAGTGACACTAGAGTACTGCATCCATTTTTTTGACTCTATGCCCAACTTGCAATTACATTCTCCATAGCAGTTTCACTGCATCAGATAACAAAATGTTCTTATTTCATTATTAAAAAATAATTTGAAGCATTGATTTACTGTTGGCTTAATATTTTTGGCCAACACTGTATGCTAAAAATAAACAGTGTTGAAAAAAGTTGCAAGAAGACCTGAAAGTCTGTTGTGATGAACAGTTCTCTGTGTAACTATGCTTTAGTTACACAGAGAACTGTTCATCACAACAGACTTTCCGATCCGCGCACGACTTGGCACAGGTTTTACGCCGGATGCCCTTCATGACGCAACCCAGCCATTTATTCCAGGCTTGGGACTACCAATGAATCTAGAGGTTGGGTTTTGGCCATTGGGTGGGAATCACACCCAGGCCTTCCTCATGGCAGGTGAGAAACATACCACTGAGCCACCAATGCCCACAGAAAACAATAAAAACAAATAAATAAATTAAACATTGTTTATATGATTCAAGTCAACCAATTGGTTACGAGTATGTATGACATAATTTAGCCACACATAAAGTATATAGTTGCTAGACAAGAAAGAAAGAACTATACCTACTGTAGATCTGAGGTTCCTGTCCATCCATCCATCCATCCATCCATCCATCCATGCATCCATCTAGGAACCATGGTGACCATTGTATTTATCCCACTTTTTACGATCGTGGTAGGACCTCCAGTCAAGATTCACACACGCATTACACTTGAGGTTTGAAAGGTAAAAAATATGATGTTTTAGTAAAAGTGAAGTGATTATGAATATAATATCTGGTTTCACAACGAAGGTCAAAAGGTACTGTCTGGCAGTCAGGCTTCTCTTATTTAATGGAATGGATGTGTGTACAGTATATGTGTGTGATGTAAAACAAAATATGCTGGTTATATAGAATTTTCTCAAGGTTTGACATGTTCCTAAAATATGATGTGTATCAGATAAAGGATATTTTCCAATGTATAATTTACATGTAATTATATGTTACAGTATATACAGCACAGTGATCTGATAAAGAGTCATGATAGATTTAGGTCGGATGCCCAGATACCGATGACTAACGGAAACGCAGTGCTAGCTTTCGTACAAACACATTGTGCATTGCGCTTTGGAGGACCAGCATTAGTAATGAACATGCCAGATATTAATTGTGCTCACATGCTGGTTGCTTTTCATGTCCAAAATGAACAAATAGTGAAAAGAAAAGAAAAAAAAAATCAAAAACAAAGTGTGCTGAGCAGGCAGCTGAGTGTAGCAGCTCCTTCTGTTAATGGATCAGGCCAGCTAGTGGAAGCGAGGCGAGAGTGAAAGCAGAGAAAAACAAAATGTTTCTTTGGACATTCTGCTCACTGCGATGAATTGATGCTCAAGTAGAACTCAAGGAGAGACTTAAATTCTAAACCATTCTAAGAAATTGCACTCGATAAAATCACGTGGCATTTAGATAATTTTTTTTTCCAAGCATGATTAGCAGGTATAAATCCCCATGCACTTTCCCGCAATGTAAAACCGGTTATTCATGATGAATTAATGGTATGAGAAGTGGAGATGGTATGTGTGTGTGTGTGTGGGCATGTACTGTATGTATGTGTGTACACTACCATACCGAAGATTGGACACAACTTCTAATTCAGTGGTCTTTTTTTTTATTTAAACAGTTGATATTGGGATGTATCTGCTACGTATGCTCTGTAAAGCTTCATAACGGCTCTAATCTGAGGTGCTGTTAATCGCTGATACAGTGAATCCTCGGCATACAGTACCGTTCTGGAGGCGGGTTCTTAAGGAAACGAAATTCCGTATTGCAAAACACAAATTTCGATTTCGGATTGCACAACCACCCAAAAATATTACCAACATTACCAATTTTCAACGCTATAATAATATTTTTGCATATAAAAACAAATTTAACAATTAGAAAAGACATGAAGTTAGATATAAAATAAATAGATATTAAACCTCACTTAAACTTAATTTATGATTCCTCTCGGCACCGGATGCTCCATTTTGTTCTTGCTACCGTCCTTGGTCTTGGAACCCATGGTTTTATGTCTTCAAAAAAATAAAAACATGTAATCTTGGCCACTGACGCTTTTTCCGCTGACGCAAACAAGTTTTGAACGGCTCCCTGACGTACATGCAACTTAGCGGCATTCAGTTCGGCTTGATTCGTTCACTCGTATGCCAAAAATACTACATATGCCAAGGCAAATTTCTTACAAAATTTCAGTTATTAAGGCGAAAATTTATTTGTATGCCGAGGTACCACTGTGTTTGAGGCTGGTAACTCTCCTAACAACCTTCTTCTTTGCAGCAGAGGTAAGTTTTGGTCTTGCTTACCTGGGATGGTCTTCATGAGAGCCAGTTTCATCACAGTGCGTGATTGGTTTTGCAAATGACTTGACAATACTGTTGTTGCAAGAACTGTTACAGAACACCTGAGTGTTGATTTCCTCTGTCTGTACAGTTTACCCAGAACGGTGCAAGGAAAAAAAAACGTATCCTGTGAAGGTCAGTTCTGGTTGATGACGGAGATCAGAAGAGAATTGCCAGACTGTTAAACTGAAAGGAAAGTCTGTCAAGAACTCAAATAAACACATTTTTCCCCTTACAACTGCAGAAAAGCATCACAGAATGCACAACACGTTGAGCCTTGAGGCGAATGGGCTAGAGGCAGAAGAGCACATCAGATTCCACTCCTGATAACCAAGAACAGGAGTCTTTACCCTGAGCTACAAGCTGACTGAAGCTGTTCGGTTAAAGATTGGAAAAGTACATAATGTGTCTTTGAAAATCTCAAGAGATCTGCCGTTTCTGAAATATTCAAGCCAGACTGTCTGGCACCATAGTCAAATGTACTGAGATCACATTCGTTCTTCATTCTGATGTTTGATTTGAACTTTACCCAAAGCTCTAGAATTATTTAGTATCTAAATAATTTTTATATTTTACACTGCTGGCAGATTGCATGAATGAAATGGTGGCTAAGTGTATATATAGCTAATCCCCTGGCAGTTAACTTCTCCCAGGCAACTGTGCTGTTGTAAAAACCTACATAATGAGCTGTTAGTTCAGAGATTACAGTAAATTGATAGATAGCTAATGAGCGATCCATTGCACTGTACATATTTCTTGATGTTGCTGAGTAAACCAAAAGTCAGGACTAAATCTTGTCCAACATGACCTTGTCATAGGAGAACATCTAGAAGCGCCACACAACCGGGGATATTTATTTCCTTCTATCTATACTGGAATCTGTGCCTGTGTTTAATGTTAGATATTGGTGTGTGCTTAAAGCAGAGTGCGATTACATAACGGTCAGAGATAGTAAGGTGTTCAAGAGGGAAATAATGATGGGCATTTCATCCCTTCTCGCTCCGTCTCTCTGTCTTTTTTTTTTGCATGTGTGTGGGCTGGTAGCAGTGTGCTTGTTTTCGAACATTGAATCGACATTGTACTGAGAAGTGTATCTCTCTCTCTCTCTCTCTCTCTATCTATTTCTTTTTCTCTCACACACACACTTTTTTTTCTGGCATTTTTTTCTGTCCATTGCCCAAATCTGTTAATTGCCAAGATCTTTGTGCTAATTCAACTCATTACTAATAGCTTGGCTCACAATATTTACAAAAATCATTTTAATGGAAACAATTGCTATACTTTCAGTGGGAAATACCACAGACACTCTTTTAAAAAAAAAAAGTTTTATTTATTCATGTATTTATTTTGGTATTTTAGACCGTCCACATGCCATCCGGCACATCGGGCGATGCATACTCCCCACCCTGGAGATATATCCGCTGTTTCTGTGGAAGTTATTTTGGAAATCAGGTTGGCATCTCGACACCCGATTATCATTCACACACTGTGGGCAATTTGGGAACGCCAATTAGTCAGCTAGTCCAAAGACATGCAGATTAGGCTAGTTGGCGTTTCCAAATTGCCCATAGTGTGTGAATGTGTGTGTGAATGTTGACCGGAGGTTTCACCCCGGTCGTAGAATGGGAATAAATAGAATAGTGACCTTCACAGTCCCTAGTTGGACTACAGAGGTTCCTAGATGGATGGAGAGATTGTACGCTACATACTGTAGCGTGCTATCACTTCCACACACCAAGTAGTGTCCTTGGTGAGAGGGTAGAGAGAAATTTGGGATTCAGTTTTTACAGCTCGCGTTAGCCATGAAACACAAAACAGATTGTTCAGAGGCAATTCAGAACGACTGATTAGTTGTGTTATTAATTAGTGTTGTTTAAGATGACATAACATTATCAGATGCGCTGAAAGTGCTTCCATGACTGGTTTTGGCAGGGGCATCTGGTCAGTTGGTGGGACTATCGTGTACAGACACCGTGACATCAGGTGCAAAAGGTCTATAGTACATCGGATTTGGAGAGACTTTTCACTTTTCATTTGTGGCAGCTCCTATTAAAACTTGTCTTCACCCTGAAACACATGAAACATGTTTACAGTATATTGAAATATCTGTGTGGAAATGAGCAGATCTGGTGCACTAGGTCAAACTTTCACTGCTCATAGTGTAGCCTATTAAGCGCTAACATGTCAGCTTTAGCTGTTAGCTCCTAAAATAAAAACAGTTTATTTTCTCATTTATTGTTTTCCAGTAGCTATGTACACAAAATACCACATTTTAAAGTTTTACATTTGTGCATGGTTCAAATGGATAAAAAGATCCTGCAGATCACTTTAGGTAGCTAACCAGAATTAGCTTCTTAACTAAAGCTAGCTACTGTAGTACTGCTTTTAGAGCACATTAAATAAAAAGGTATGAAATGCAATAGTTACTGGGTATTTAAAGGATGTTAGAGACTTAAAGGATATTAACTTCCATGAGTTGGCTGGTGTTATAAAACAAGGTGTTCAGTGGTGTATAAGCATAATTTAGCTAAGGTGGCTATACTTAGCTTAACCTACTCTCCTTAGGGTTAAGAAAAATAGGGCTGTATTGATGCGTTAAGACATGTGATTAATCTATAAATTCAAACACATTACTATTTTTAACGCAAATTAATCACATGACCTTGTTTGGCTTAGCTTCCTATAATCGCAGCGCGGTTATCCAGCTCATGTTTGGAGCAGATAATAAGATAAAAAAAAAAAATCATGTTTGCTAAATGGCAAATTTCATTATGAAAAAGCTTCTAGATTTGGATGAAACAGAAGTTGTTTTTGAACTACCTTCAAGGGGAACTATTTTTATCATTAAATGGTGGCAGTGGTGTCTCATGTGGCTAAGGCTCTAGGTTGTTGCTTTTCGGATCTGAGGATCCGGGTTCGAGCTTCTTCGTCAGTCAGTTCCCCTGCCATAGCATGCAGTGCCAGTCCCATTGGAGGGATTTTTATTTAACATTTGTTAAATGTTTATGTTTGAGATCTTATGAAACTGCATAATCTGTTTCCTCTAACCAGACTGTCATGCATTTCTTCAAAGGTGGACGTGAATTACATTTACTTGCATTACTGTAATTGAGTAGATTTTTTGTGTACTTCTACTTTTTAAAGTAGTTTTTAAAATCTGTAATTTTACTTTTACTTAAGTATGTTTTGTTTAAAGTATTGTACTTTTTGAATCATATTCGCTACTGAGTAAAAAAATTAATGAACGAAAATGAAAAATAATACAAATAATACAACGGGGAAGGAAAAAAATTGTACCCCCGGAAACCACTGCACTGATCGATTGATGGAGAACAAACATGCTAAATTCACAAGAACGATGGAGACGGACAAAACAGATGCCAGTGATGCAGACACAGCTGAAAGTGAAATGCCAACAAATTCTTATGAAGCAAACCCCTGGTCATATTTAAGTGACCACTTTGATTTCAAGCACAACAAAGGGAACAGCTTTATTATGCAAGGGTGTTCCACCCCCATCCCACTCCCGCTGTTAAAAAAAAAAAAAGTAACTCAGTAACTTTTACTCTGAGTAAATTTTTAATGAGCTACTTTTTACTCTTACTTGAGTAGATTTTTATACGGGTAACTTTACTTAAGTAAAAGTTCACTAAAGTAACAGTACTTTTACTTGAGTACAAAATCTTATTACTCTTTCCACCTCTGCATTTCTTTATTCCATTTCTTTATTCCAATATTGCACATTTATAATACAAGTAAATCTGAATATTTAAAAATCTTGAATAACTAGATTAACAATTTTAATCGATTTACAGCACTAGTAAAAATCAAGAAATATTGTATATAGTATATAAAATATAGTTGCAAGCAACAATAACAGGCCCAAGCACCCTGTGCCATTGTTTGATGACGATCGTATAAATTCCCTAGGAGGAGTATATCAAAATCCCTCTGGTGCGTTTTTGCGAACGACCCAAAATAACCGGGCTCCTGTTGAGTTGAGCCCATGACATAGAGTGCGAAAGTTGTTTAGCTCAATGAGCTCTAAATGTGTACTGAGTTTTGTGTGCCACGTGAAAATGTGTATAAGCTATCCAGCAAAATCTTGTGTGCGGGCCCCCGGGGACCCCGGGCCACGTGACTCTCAGGCATCCTAATGGCAGCAGATTGCCAATTGTCATGAGTTTTTGAGCATGCTAACACCCAAAAAGGTGGGAAAAAATCCTTAGGAAAACAAGAGGGTCCTGCACACCCTATAGTGCTTGGGCCCTAATTAAAGGCCAAACTAATTACTCAGCATGGGTTGTGTTTAAAGGCGGCAACGTAAATCCCTATAGGTATGTCAACATTAACATCGCAAAAGTTATTTAGAGATGTTGTAATCATATGATTAAATGGCAAGTGCAGTACGGCAGCCTGGTGGCTTAGTGAAACTGTCGCCTTGCACCTCCAGGTCAATTCCCGTCCTTGGGGTTTGTGTGTATGGATTTTTCATGTTCTCCCCATGCTTGGTGGGTTTCCTCCAGGTACTCCGGTTTCCTCCCACAGTCCAAAAACATGCAGATTAGACTAATTGGCGTTCCAAGAATCAGAAATATAGTATGTGAATGCTGACTGGAGGTCTTACCATGGTTGTACAAATGGGAATAAATACAATGACGTCTACAGTCCCAAGTTGGACAACAGAGGTTCCTAAATGGATGGATGGGACAGTGCTTTTTAACCATTTACTGTATAGCGCAGCAGATAATGACCATATATTTGGCTGGGCAGGATAACATTAATAACGACATGGCTTTAAATGAAGTCCAGTATCTATATATCACTTCATTTAGGCCTTGTTCACACGGGCGTTAAAATCGACCGTTTTTCTGCCGTTCGTAGCGTCCGGTGACCGCGGATGAAGCGCAGAGGGTTTTCTACACATAGGAGGCAATGAGAGAGTTCACACGGGCTTTGGTGACGTGCGTTTGTCCGACTGCGCATTTATACGGTGTTAAAAAAACGTTGCATGCAGCTTTTTCTGCGTTCTTTTTTGCAGCGTTCAAATCCCAACGAACGCAAGGAAACCGCGTCCATTTTACGCTTCGGAGGACCGGATATATCACATGATCCTACATGCTATACATAGGGAAATGCGGAAAATAGGCAAAAATAAAATGCTTAAAAAATAAAACTTGTGCGGAAATGTTCGCATTTCTTCATAAACCACAAAAAACTTCCTTTAATCCGACGTTGTGCAGTCAGAGGGTGAACCCAGTAGCGGCGGCGATTTTTTTTCTCTCCCTATGTTGCCGTATTATTTTTTTAAATATTTTTATATATTATATAAAATATAATAATTTAATTAAAAATTTTAAAACAATATGTCTAATATAGCAAAGTGGTACTGTACCTCAAATAAAATGACAAGGGCTTTCATATCCAGTTCCCGACACACTGCCCCCCACAGGTTAAACACACAAACTACAATTTGGGCTGCAGGCTGTCGTTAGACAGAGACAAACGAACGCCAGTGTAGAAGTCAATCGAGCGGCACTACAAAATGCAACATCAACGTATAAGGACGTTCTGAGCTCGTTCGTTTATCCAAAAATTTAACGCCCGTGTGAACAAGGCCTTATGCTGTAGCTTATGATCTGGTGATTCTTTTCTTCTCAACGTACAGTAATTGGCAGTTGATAAAAATACAGTCTTTTTTTCGTGCAAAGTGCATACAGAAAAAGCTCATACAAATCAGATTGCCATATTTCAGGTAATGTTTCCAGATTAACCGCCCTCTCAAAACACCTGAAATTATCTGTAGTCAGTTATTGCACTGCAAAAAAGGAAGCATATTTTTTTTCTGCGCCTTTGTGTAAGAAACAAGGTCACCGTGGTGCTCATGCATTTCTGATGTAAGGGCACGATCCGCTCTACTCCACTCCACTCCGTAATCCTCCTTTCCCTCGGCCAAATATATCTTAGAAGAGAAATGGTTCTGTTCTTCATCGACACGCTGCCTGCACTTTTGCCTCTGTTTGTGAGCTGGAGTTAAAAAAAAAAAAAAAGAAAAGCAATCTTTATAAACCTTGTCCATAACTGTTTTGGTCTGTGCTCTTTTTTATGTCTCTTGAAATGAATAAGACAACACAATAACAACACTATTTCAACAATCGTATATAAGAACACCATTTTAAATCTGCTTCTTGTAATTAGACCAAGCTTAATTAACTAGTGATTAGTATTACAACCAGACCTGTTTGTCAGAGCTGCTTCTGGAGAAACGTAAACAGCACCTTGTGATCATGCAGAATTCAACACAGCTGTTCCACATGCGACGATTAGAGAATATAGCTATTAATTCATCGTGTGCTAGTACCTGTGAATGATTTTAAGACGTAGATGTTGTACGCAGATAGTATACCTGCCATATGTTATGATCAACACACACACACTGTATATTTTTGATTATGCATGGATGATTAAAACTTTTCTCGCACAGCTGTGCACACTTTGCTCAGTGTGTATAGTTCTGAAGACAAGCACATTTGAAAGTCAGACAGCTTTCCACTGACTTTATCTTTGCAGACATAGAAATCATCAAACCTTTACACATGGAGTCTTTATCTGCTTCTAATTTATTTGTAATTAATTTCGACCAGGAGCGTGTAATGGCTTGTTGTCAGGGCTCATTTGAATGTCTGAGCACGTCCGTCTCTCTCTTGTTTCCGAACACAGAGATGAGCAGCATGGTTCTAACTCCGCTGTAAAACTTAATGGCAGTCTAAATAACTTGTCCGCTTGCCGTCGACAATGTTTTGTGCCTCCTCTCCTTTTTTTTGTCTCCCGTCATCCCTGGAGATCAGACGTACAGCTCGTCTAGTACACTTCCAGAATATTAACTCAATGCTTTCTCAATATTAACTCTCTGCCTCCCTGCTGTACACAATTCCAAATCTTCTGTTCTGTCCAGTGCTTACTACGAATACACAACCTGAGGCTAGGCTGTAAGATTATATATATATATATTTATTTATTTATTTTTTCTTCAATTCTAATGGTCTGGTAGAGTTTTGCCTTTGAAATCGCATGGTGCTATCGCTGGTGAATTTTTATCTCACAGTTTTCTGGGTCAGTGTCCTACTATTCTGCATCTAACACACTTAGTGTTGCCTCTATATTTTGCTCTTATAAGGTTATGATCCATTACAGTAGCTGAACATAATGACTAACTCTAAAGCTTCCCTTTGTGATTTGCGAAATGATTTTTAGTTCTGTGATAAACATAGCTTTTTTAAAGTATCTGGACATAATGTGTTCAAGAAAACCTACAGTATATCTGTAGTGGATTTCCATCAAGCTTGAGCATGTTTCTGATTATTTTCAGTATAATACATTCCAAACTCAACCAAACACTACCTTGTATATGACTAAAAGACTAACACTTGTAATAATAATATTTACAACTCTACCCTTTTCACTGTTTTAATAACCCCATAACTCCTTGATGGTGTCGACTTTTCTAGGCCTCTTCCTTTTCTCAAGCCAGCATCTTTTACCACAATATAATATATCATTATGAAAACTGTCAATGAGTGCAATTTATGTACTAAGGGCAGTGGTTAAGGTGTAGGTCTGCTAATCAGGAGGTCCTGGTTCAAGCCCAGACGCCACTGGCTGACACTGTTGTCATTTTTGAGCAAGGCCCTTCACCGCCAAGGGTTCAGATACAATTGGGCGTCTAGTTGGCAACCCAACCCTGTGAGTAACTGCTGCCGTAGAAATGACAGATATATATCCAAGGTAGGCCTGGACGATAAAACGATAACGATATGTTTCGCGATAGACACGTGATCGATACCAATAAAAAATGTGTTCGATAGAACGTTCGATATTTTTATAACATTTATAACATCTATAATATTACTTGCTTTTTGTGTGAGAAACGGAGGCATGGAGAAAAACTGTATTCTTCTTTTACTGCATTCAGTGCACACGACATATATAGTATACAGCGCTGTATTGACCCCTGGTGGCCCGCCAGTGAATTAACATCAAACTCAAATATATTACAACATATTTTTGTTGTAGTTTTCTCTAAACGCATCTGATATAATAAACGCATTGCACTATTTTATTACACTTTATTAAGCATTTCTTACATTTTCTTTTAATTTTGCACCTTAAATGTTAAGAGATAATTGTTAAGTGTTCATTGTGACTTTAGACTTTAGACATTTTAATTATTTGATTTTTCCATGGTTGTTGACACTTCTGTCTTAATAACTGATGGGACTATGATCATAGGAAGGTTAAGTTTAAAATAAAAATGTTTAAATATAATATATTCTTCTCCTGGTCCTTATTTTAAATGGGTCATAAAAAATATCAATAATTATCGATATCGACCGATATGAAACACTGATATCGTGATACAGTTTTCAGCCATATCGCCCAGCCCTACTCCAAGGTGAGGAGTCACTCATAATTTGTTCTTTTTTTCTGGCCACATTACTTCATTGAATCAGGAGTAATGTGGCCAGAAAAATACTTCCAAGTATTATTAATGTGTTTTCTTTGCCTAATGCAAGCCAATAATTTGACCATACTGAGAATGGGACTTGTGAGAACGGATGTTCCAGGACGTTGTTAGTTTGCATAGCAGAGTTTGGGTGTACAGTACAGTGATTAATAAGATTGTCCTATGGTTGATCTGGCTTGTTTTCTTGTTTTAGGATGATTTTGTACAGTAGGTTTTTCCTGTCCTGAAAATAGCTTCAGTCAAAATACAACTTGTGAAGGATCGCCTCCTTCATTTCCTTTTTGCCAACATGCAAAAGAGAAACATACTGTATTACAGCTCAGAAGCCTTTAGATTTTGATGTCAAAATGTTGCCTTGTAAAAATATTTCCCATTCAGTTACTCACAAGTGCTTCAGTCTCAGAATACTAAGAACAATTCTGATACGATTGTCATGCATGAATTTGGCTTTGACTTGTGTGTTTTTTTTATTCATGATTATCAGAAAGAATGTACATTATTATAATGTAATTATATTGTACATTATACTTGAACAGATGAGTTGTTCAATCGTTAAATATTAAAGCTGGATAATGAAAAGACAAGCTCAGTTGATTACCGATAGTGATTCTGATGTATGATAATGATGCTGGTGAAGAATCCACATGCAGTAGCATTTAATGACCTTGACAAATTGATTGACCCTAATCAATGAATAACAGGTCATTAAGTAAAGTTTGATGCCTGTACTATCTTCAAAGAAGCTCTATCAGTCTCTCACAAGAACCAACATTTATATAGATACAGAAGTATTTAAAAAAAAAATTATAGAAAAAAACATTTGAACTACTGCCATCTGTCAATCAAAATTTATAATAATTATTATAAAACAGTAATGTAATAATGTATTATAATGTGTGTACCTGTATAATAATGTAATATAATAATAATATTCATAATTCCATTATTTATTCCATATTATTAGTATTAGTAGTAGTAGTAGTAGTAGTAGTCCAGTAAGGCCATGACAAGTTCCGGGAGCACGTTTGTAAGTCGGATTTGTTTGTAAGTCGACAAAGTGAGTCTTATACACTTTTGACACAAATATACAATGTAAAGGATAAAAAATAATTAAAAAAAAACACACGCACTCACACACCTACACACTGACACACACACACACACACACACACACACACACACACACACACACACACACACACACACACACACACACACACACACAGATTTGGTGTTTTGGTTCCGAAATTATAGTCTTGTGAGACTCCTCCTTTAAATCATAAGGGGAATCCAAGTGAACAATAGCGTTGTCATGTTGGTGGGAGGACAACGCAGACACCTGTATTGGACTGTGAACTCAAACCAAAATTAGGATTATTCACCATCAGGACAGCTTTACAGGACAACCATTTTCTGTTATACAATATACCAGACTTTGGACATTTTGGACAAGTTTGGCACAGGTTTTATCTCAGATGCCCTTCCTGATCTACCGCTGAGCCACCAGTGCTCTTACCTAAATGGTTATAATCAAAAAATGATTGTCGATTCTGACCCATCCTTTGAATTAATTTAATTATTCATCCAAAGATCATTATTGCGTAATAGATTAACTTGCACAGCTCTAATAATTTTTATACAAGATGGATGGATGGATTTTCTGAAAGGGTGCCAATTATTTTGGAGCCGAATGTACTTCCCGAGGTGCATTAGCTGAGCAGGACAAGCATTTACCAGGGAGACGTTTCTATTCTTGACTTAGCATAGACCTGTCTGTTTCTATAAAGACCCTGGGAGAAAAATGAGTGACAGTAAGGAACACCTAAGGTACAGTCCAAGGCCGAAAAGGGATGGGATGAAAAGTGAATCTGGAAGGAGAAGAAGAACGGAAGCAAGGCAAAGGAGGGCAGCGTATCTCCTCACAGATTAAAAGTGACAGCTAATTTACCTGTCCTCTGCAGAGCTCAGCCATCAGTCCTCTTCGCCTGCTCGGAGCGGAATCCTATTTAACACTGCATGTACCTTAGTTAAAGTAAAGCGAAGTCTCCGTTTCCAATTTATGAGGAATATGCATCTTGGGTCGAAAAGTCTGAAAGATGCACTTTAAAACGCTGACCTTGTTCAGTATAAAACATCCGACATTGGTGTGATGTTTCAAATTGACCCTTTTTTACTTTTAAGGCTGTAAAGTGCTGACCTGCTGACGCATATACTATATCTACACAGAATGTGTGAGATATAGTGAAGAAGATGAGACCTGGGTTCTACTGACTTTCTCTATTTTCCTTCCACATGCCAGAGCAGAATGGCTATAACACCTGGAACTTGAGCTGAGGTGTGAATGCATATGTACTGTATGTGCATGGTGCCTTGTGATGGACCAGCGTCCCATCTGGCCTGTGTTCCCGCCTCCCACTCAGTGTTCCTGGGATAGACTCCAGATGCACCATTACTCTGACCAGGATAAAATGAATACTGAAAGAGAGCGAGTGAGAGACTATTCGTGCCTGGCCTGCTGTGTTTAATGCTGCACTCAAATCGCTCTAAAGTGGCTGCTAGTCAAGTACCCCTAGCCGCAAAAAATGCAAGGTACATGTGATGGAATCTGGCATGATTCAACTCCTGCTACCTGGGCAGAGTTGAGCTTGCTAATACTGTAAATGCTACGTGCTAGAGGCACACATTATTCTCAAATTATTGTTTTACAAAATGCACAAAAAGACAATGCATTACAATACAAAACACTAAGCTTACTATCCTGTAGGTACCCCTTGTACCACTTGAGCATCTCTGGCCTCTTAGGAGATGACTCCACAGGAGACCTCTAGTGGTGTACTGTGGTGTCTGGCATCTGACATTAGCGGTGGATTCATTTGGGTGCTGTGGGTTGAAGGGAGGGTCCTTCTGTGGATCAAATTTGTTTGTCTGGAGCATCCCTTGGATGGTCAGTTTTTGCCCCCCATGAGGCATACATGGAGGGCTGTGATGCAGTGAGTGTTCTGGTACCTTTCTATCAAAGACAGCATTAACTTTTTTGCCTTTTCTGTGGGATCGGAAAAGACAGGCTGGCCTTTGGTCCCCGCGGTCATGAGTCAGCCTTGGATGCCCTTAATGCTTTCACCAGTTTATAGGGCTGTAGATGGTGAGGTAGGTCACTGGTCAGAGGTAGCTCAGTGGCCCAGGTTTCAACCCCCATGACCACCAAGTTCCCACTGTTGGGCCCTTTAGCAATCCCCTTAACCATCAACTGCTCAGATGTATAATAAGATAAAAATGTAAGTCGCAGTGGTAAAGTGCTCGCCCTCTCATCCGGAGATCGGTGGTTCGATTCCCGGGTGATGCTGTAACCTCTCGCAGCTGGAGGTCTAGAGAGAGCTGACTGGCCGAGCTCTCTCAGAGGGGAGGGATGAAAGGTACTTCCCACATTAATCACGGCTCTACAGACAATCAGGGTTGTCTGTGAGCTCACACAAGCGGAAGGAGCGAATAGCGCTGTCCTCCGATTGCATTACGGTGTGGTCGGTTGGCGTCACATGGTTCGGAGGAAACACGTGATAGTCTTCGGCCATCCCGACTGAGTGGTAGTAGTAGACTTAATGTGGGAGCCCCCTAGTGATGGGGAGGAATTGGACACGACTAAATCTAAAAATGTAAGTTGCTCTGGATAAGGGTGTCTTGTCAAATGCCTAAATATCATATCAACAATATACACGCTAGCATTTTAAAACCGGTGGAAAGAACTGATTTGATTGGATCGTATACAGTGCTGTGAAAAAGTGTTTGCCCCCATCTTTCCCCCCATTTTTGCAAAACACTGCCAGTTGCGTGAATTTAATTGATTATTATGCTATTATTTTTTCACATACTGAAAGGCCAGGTAGGTTTGGACAAATCCGTTTGATAATCTGAATCATTCAAGTGTGACAAATATGGCAAAAAATTGAAAAATTAAATAAACAGAAAGGGGGCAAATACTTTTTCACAGCACTGTACTGGAGCAGTAATAAATCTCATCATACCTCTCTACCACTCCACTCTATGCCAGTCTTACACCTGCCTCCTAAAAACACAAGTATATTCTGTACTAGACCACACTAGCCAAATAAAGTCATAAATATCTGAACGCAGTCTCTTTTAATCAATAAAACATGAACGCAGTGTTGATTCAGCATTCACACTCATTCTTTAATTCACGTCTCACGTCATCGGCGTGTTGGAACATTAATAAGGACTGACATTTAAAGTCACAGCTAAGGGATTAATATAAAGCATTACGTATCTGAATACCAATTCATGAGCCTCGTGATTGATTCCAAAGCTTTGGAGGTTCAAAGCTTTATCTGTAGTTTCTTTTCCCCAGCTTTGAATCGCACACCATACTTGTCATCTCTTCCTGCTCTGTCCCCGAAGGCACGCATTCTGATCTGGAGTGCTTTCATTTCAGAAAGGCCACAGCATCTCGCAGCCGTAACCTCAGCATGCGGCGCCGCGCGTTCTCTCCACGGAGAGACGGAGCGAACGAAATGCAAACTAGCAGGCACTTGAGAAAACAAGACTGAATTAAAAGAAAGGATGTGAAAGACGGACGGAATCGAATGCGGGAGCATGATTTATTCTGGAACGGCTACTCTTTCATCCTCCGCTCCTGACAGCCTGGATGTTACGGCGTACTTGAAGAGGCAGTTATGCAACATATTTACAACCATTCACACACGAAGCAGGCTGAAATCTGTTGCTTTTTTTTTCACTCTGACTGTCTTTTTTAAAAGAGTTCTATGTAAAGAACTGAACATGCTCTAAAAAGATGGTATACTCCCTGTGGTTGCATGTTGGCTGTCACTTCGAGGGCTCCTGTACTGCAGGTGGCGCTGTTAAAATATATTGGCAGTTTTTATGACTGCAAAATGAAGACCTCTACAGTACAAGGCACGGCAGCATGAACTATCTTATAATGACGTTACTGGAAAGTAAAACATTTGATAAGATCATCGGGATAGACAGCTTATTCTGTTTCATTTACAATAAGAAATAGAAAAAAATTGTGCGTCTTTGTAATTCCATGATTATACTATTAAGAGTTCTTACAGCCAGTCCTATATGGCATATATATATATATATATATATATATGTGTGTGTGTGTGTGTGTGTGTACAGATGCCGTGGCTTGCAAAAGTATTCTGCCCCCTTCTCCACATTTTGTCATATTACAGCCACAAACATGAAATGATTTTATTGGAATTCGACGTGAAAGATCAATACAAAGTGTTGTACACGTGAGAAGTGGAACGAAAATCATACATGATTCCAAACATTTTTTACAAATAAATAACTGCAAAGTGGGGTGTGCGTAATTATTCAGCCCCCTTTGGTCTGAGTGCAGTCAGTTGCCCATAGACATTGCCTGATGAGTGCTAATGACTAAATAGAGTGCACCTGTGTGTAATCTAATGTCAGTACAAATACAGCTGCTCTGTGACGGCCTCAGAGGTTGTCTAAGAGAATATTGGGAGCAACAACACCATGAAGTCCAAAGAACACACCAGACAGGTCAGGGATAAAGTTATTGAGAAATTTAAAGCAGGTTTAGGCTACAAAAAGATTTCCAAAGCCTTGAACATCCCACGGAGCCACTGTTCAAGCGATCATTCAGAAATGGAAGGAGTATGGCACAACTGTAAACCTACCAAGACAAGTCCGTCCACTTAAACTCACAGGCCGAACAAGGAGAGCGCTGATCAGAAATGCAGCCAAGAGGCCCATGGTGACTCTGGACGAGCTGCAGAGATCTACAGCTCAGGTGGGGGAATCTGTCCATAGGACAACTATTAGTCGTGCACTGCACAAAGTTGGCCTTTATGGAAGAGTGGCAAGAAGAAAGCCATTGTTAACAGAAAACCATAAGAAGTCCCGTTTGCACAGCAAACATGTGGAAGAAGGTGCTCTGGTCAGATGAGACCAAAATGGAACTTTTTGGCCAAAATGCAAAACGCTACAGTATGTGTGGTGGAAAACTAACACTGCACATCACTCTGAACACACCATCCCCACTGTCAAATATGGTGGTGGCAGCATCATGCTCTGGGGGTGCTTCTCTTCAGCAGGGACAGGGAAGCTGGTCAGAGTTGATGGGAAGATGGATGGAGCCAAATACAGGCCAATCTTGGAAGAAAACCTCTTGGAGTCTGCAAAAGACTTGAGACTGGGGTGGAGGTTCACCTTCCAGCAGGACAACGACCCTAAACATAAAGCCAGGGCAACAATGGAATGGCTTAAAACAAAACATATCCATGTGTTAGAATTCAGTCAAAGTCCAGATCTAAATCCAATCGAGAATCTGCGGCAAGATCTGAAAACTGCTGTTCACAAACGCTGTCCATCTAATCTGACTGAGCTGGAGCTGTTTTACAAAGAAGAATGGGCAAGGACTTCAGTCTCTAGATGTGCAAAGCTGGTAGAGACATACCCTAAAAGACTGGCAGCTGTAACTGCAGCAAAAGGTGGTTCTACAAAGTATGGACTCAGGGGGCTGAATAATTACGCACACCCCACTTTGCAGTTATTTATTTGTAAAAAAAATTTGGAATCATGTATGATTTTCATTCCACTTCTCACGTGTACACCACTTTGTATCGATCTTTCACGTGGAATTCCAATAAAATTTATACATGTCAAAGTTCAAGGGGGCCAAATACTTTTGGCATAGGAACGCCTTGTTTGTTCCTCCAGCTGTTATGAGAGTAAAAACTCCCTTTATTATGCCCTGCTACACTAATGCACTTATCCCAGTGTTTCACTAGTGCATGGATCACACTGGCCTCCCAAGAACTCCCAAACATGTGGAAATGGCGTGGAGCGAGGTCAGGACTGTATAGGGATGTAAAAATAACTCACAGCTGAGTTCTTGTAATGTGTAAGCGGTGTTGGTGAATGATTGTGTGTACAGTTCTCACTGGGGTTCTTTAAAATGTTTGCACCGTTCACATGCTTTACTGCGGCTAAGAGTCTCATCACCTTACAGCGCTTGAAGACTTCAGGTCCCAGGTTGACTTGAATGCTTCATGTATAGTATCTTAAGGACTGTACAGGCTGGTAATATTGGAACAATGATATGATTTTGGGCATTTGGCCTCTGTAAACCACCACATATATATATTTTAAATAAAACAATAAAGATGTAAGTTGGCATGATAATGTAGTTATTAGCACTATGGACTTGCACCTCCAGGTTCGAGGAGTTTGCACCTCTGTATGTGTGGAGTTTGCATGTTCTCCTCCAGCAATTGGCATTCCCAAATTGTCTGTAGAGTGTGTGTGTGTGTGTGTGTGTGTGTGTGTGTGTGTGTGTGTGTGTGTGTGTGTGCCCTGCGATGGATTGGTACCCTGTCCAGGGTGAACCACACCTTGTACCCAAGTCTCTTGGGATAGGCTCCCTGTACAGGATAAGTGAATGAATGAATTAATGAACAATCAAGACTTTGAGAAAGTGTGACATTGACTATCCCTGTATCTAACTACAGTTATTTTCATACACACGTACGCATATTTTTGGTGGCTCATAAATAATGGAGCAAATGGCTAACGAGCAGTTGTATGGCCAGGTGTGGGCTGTCAGACCCTATGAATTAAAGCTGAAAGTCTTTAACATCTTGAGTGCTTCATTTCAAAATCAATGTGTGGTGTAGAAAGGCCAACTGCCAAACAGCGCATTATTCCAATATTTATGAACCCAACCGTATGGTTTGAATAGTGATAGACCTGCGTTTTTCTCTTCTACAGGGGGTGTCGCGCATATAAGGTTAGTACAGATTGCATTCACGCTCATGTTCAGGGGCGAGAGGACACGAGCGGCGTCACGATTCAGGAACGCCGAATCGACGGTTCTTGTGTCCTTTTAAACTTGCTTGTCATATCATTGAAAGGTTTTATAGACCGTATTCCAGCTGCTCTCAGGCTTCGGTTGATTCCGATAGAAAGATGCATTCCATGCAGAAGATGCAGCTCAGTGAAGCTCATGTTCAATTATGGTTTTGCTGAAACAAGTGAAAAAAAATATATATATAAAATGACTTTCTGCAGGGGTTTGCTCTGAGCATGTTCAAGAGCATCACTGTGTCACAGTCCCATCGTCACTCGCTTTGCATTTGGCTCCAGATTTTAATGATACAGCAGGAATGAAAAGACCACTTTATGGGGTAATGAACATCATAAAAATCTGGAGGGGTTAATAAAATAATAAAAAAAAATTAAATTCCACTTTGGCCTGAGTATGAACGTTATAGCATAAGCATGTGGCGGTTGTATATGTTTATGGGATTCGGAACGCTTCAGTATGCAAACAACCCCAACACAGTTTAGTTTGATATGTTCTATATAATGTGTTTATTACTTTATGACTTATGTGTTTATGTGACGGTGGTGTAGTGGTTAGCACTGTCGCCTTGCACCTCCAGGGTCTGGGTTCGATTCCCCGGCCAGGCTCGATTCCCGTCTCTGTGTGCATGGAGTTTGCATGTTCTCCCCGTGCTTGGTGGGTTTCCTCCGGGCACTCCGGTTTCCTCCCACAGTCCAAAGATATGCAGGTTAGGCTAATTGGCGTTCCTAAATTGACCGTAGTGTGTGAATGAGTGTGTGAATGTGCGTATGAGTGTGTGCCCTGCGATGGATTGGCACCCTGTCCAGGGTGTACCCTGCCTTGTGCCCGAAGTCTCCTGGGATAGGCTCCAGGTCCCCCGCGACCCTGAATAGAGGATAAAGCGGTACAGAAGATGAATGAATGAATGAATGAATGAATGTTTATGTGAATAGCATTCAACAAATAGTGTCCTGATTTACTAAGTCTGGTTTCTTCTGCCATGCCATTAGCAGTAGGATATATACACTATACTGTATGTTAAAAAAAAAACATCTTACTGATATTAAGCAAGTACGCATTTAAAAAAAGTAAATATATTGTATATTTTTCTAATCTTCAGACCATTGGGGTCAAAGCAATGCAAATCAAAAAATATTTCACCTACGTTCCTTGACCAATAGTTAAACTTGATAACCATCACTTGTCAATTAATTATATACAATACTGTACCATAACTATTATATTTTAAACTACCTATCAGCTTGACAGAATTTGGGACAAAATTCGTGTTTTAATTTACTTAAGGGTAAGTCAAAAATTATCCGAACTCTGGTTATATTAAAACTTTCGTTGCCACGCAGAACTTTTTCTCAGAGTGAGAAAAAGTTCAAAAGTCAATCATCAGCTGGAAAATTCATCAATGCTTACAGTTTTCTGGGATTCTCGCAGGGCCAGTATTGGAACATTTATCAGGAAAAAGGGTTCAGCAATCAACAGTGCTCGTTACAGTGAGACGCTTATTGAAGAGCTGAAGCCTAAACTTCGCATTAAACGCGGAGGACTGATATCCAAGGCATGCATGCCCGCACGGTTCTGCCCACAACTACGACTCTCTTTTGTAGTGTTAAAGCATCCTCCCTATAGTCCTGATCGCGCGCCATCTGACTTTCACCTGTCTGAGTCCCTAAGATCAGCTCTAAGAGGACGAAGATTCACTTCCGATGAAGACGTGAAGACAGCAGTGCATTTGTGGCTCACCGTAAAACATTTTTCAATGATGGACTTTGAAAGCTTGTTATTGTCAGGTGGACAAAGTGTAATGAAAAGCAAGGAGATCTGGTCAAAAATGTTTTTATTTTTCTTTGCTAAAAGTTAATTAAAATTCATTTCTACAGCCAGAGTGCGGATCATTTTTGACTCACCCTCGTATTTTAAGTTCCAAATCTAAAAAACAATCCACAATCACTAAAAAAAACAAAAACAAAAAAAACAGGTGGGTTTATACTGTATACAGGTGTCAGGTTATTATAGAGATGGAAGTTTAAACGATGACCGTAGACATAACGACGCAGAGGTCAACAGCTGTGCTGCGCTCTGCTTGGCACGGTTTCCTGATACTCAGAAAGGCTGTGGCATTCAAACAATGCTCGATGGGTATTAAGATGCCCAATGTGTGCCAAGAAAACATGCGCAAACATTACCATTACAGCACCTCGTCCAGCCTGAACTGTTCACACAAAGAACATTGGATTGTGCTGTTGACTTCAAATTCTGACCCTACCATCTGCATGTTGCAAAAAAAATTAAAAATAGGAAGAGATTTATCGATTTAGGCAACGGTTTTCTACTGTAGTTCTGGTGTTTGGCGAAGGCAGAACGTATCACAGTCTTCTTCTGTTGTTGTCCATGTGCCTCAAAAGTCGAGGTCTGAAGGTTATTTAAGTTACTGCAACTTGAATCAATGTTTCCAGATCTCTTGAAGACACTTACTCTTACTTACTGGATGTTTTTGCTTTCCTTGCGAAATGAAGGATCTTTCCCTCCAAATTTACAACCAACAGTGGTTTTGTTCGCCTTGCACTTCCAGGGTCCAGGCTCGATTCCCGTCTCTGTGTACACAGAGTTTGCATGTTCTCCCTGTGCTTGATGGGTTTCCTCCAGGTACTCTGGTTTCCTCCCACAGTCCAAAGACAGGCAGATTAGTCTAATTGGCGTTCCCAAATTGCCCGTAGTGTCTAAATGAGTGTGTGTGTGTTGTGATGGATTGGCACCCTGTCCAGGGTGTACCCCGCCTCCTGAGATAGGCTCCAGGCCCCCGCAACCCAGGGCAAAGCGGTATAGACGATGAGTCAGTGAGCTTATTCTGTTAAAATCGCTTTTTGTAATCTGCCCAATATTAATTGTTAACATATTGTTAACATTCAAATTCCAGGGCAGAAAAAGCAAAAAATCTGTAGTGTCCGTAACCATGTCAAATTCATGTTGCGACATCTTAACAACTTTGCCTTTTAGAATAATACACTTTTTTTTAGGTTTATGTCTTTTCATGTAAAAAACGAAATTGGCCTAGTTTTATTTGAATGACAGTTAAGACCGTTGAAAGATTTTAATTTAAAAAAAGTTACGAACACAACGGACATAAAATTGTATTCAGCAAATGTGTTTCTTTTTTCATCTGATAAAAATATAAATGTGTATACATAGTTAAAAAAAAAATTAAAGGATTGGTAGATAAAAAGCATTACGTATTTTGAAAAATTGTGTTATATGATCCTATTTGGGCGGCATGGTGGTGTAGTGGTTAGCACTGTCGCCTTGCACCTCCAGGGTCCGGGTTCGATTCCCGGCCAGGCTTGATTCCCGTCTCAGTGTGCATGGAGTTTGCATGTTCTCCCCGTGCTTGGTGGGTTTCCTCCGGGTACTCAGAAGACATGCAGATTAGGCTAATTGGCGTTCCCAGATTGACCATAGTGTGTGTGTGTGCTCTGCGATGGATTGGGGTGTACCCTGCCTCATGCCCTGTGTCTCCTGGGATAGGCTCCAGGTCCCCGCGACCCTAAATACAGGATACAGTGGTATAGAAGATGAATGAATGAATGATCCTATTTGAAAATTAACTTTTTCACCTACAGGCGAGACACTTTATACAACTGATACCATGAGTACATATTGTACGTAGTTGTGATATAGCTGAATGTTGAATACGTGTGGGACATACTGTACTGTACAGTAAAGATCCAGAAAAAAACTTTTATAAATTTCTTTTATAGTAGGACACTTAAGATTGCACTTGAAGAAAACAGGATTTTTCTTCCCTGCATCTGTGCTGGAGGAGGGGGGTCTCTGGAGGGGGTAAGGCGTGCAACATTTTTTGCTAAGACGGGGTCTCTGGAGGGGGTAAGGCATGATTTAGTTGGATTAAAATAGTTTTATTTATGATTTTTGTTTTTTTTTGTCATTCACCCAAGAAATGAGCAACATCGTTGGCGTTAACCTGCAAAATCAGCTTGTCCTTGTTTTCCAATACAAATCTCTGCTAAATATCGAATTGAAGAAGACACTATATATATATATATATATATATATATATATATATATATATATATATATATATATATATATATAATTTATACAGATGATTTTCACTGATATTGTTTAACCTTTAATCTTAAACCTCCCGAACCAAACTGTGCCCTTTTTTTCCATTACTTCCCACAAGTGAATAATTCATAGTAAATCCTGAATGAAATGCTGTAAGCTGAATAACTGAGTAAATAAAGACTTTAAGAGGGCAGTATTATCAGCCAGCTGTCCTTGGATATATTTCCTACATGAGTAAGTCATTTCTCACTTGCATCACTGTTGTGTTAGTATTGGCAGCTTTCTTTCCGCAATGTTCACCTCGGCAAAACTGTTAGAAAGTACACAGTCTTTCATATACAGTAACGGAAGCTGACAGACACAGAACAGACATGTAGACAGAACGAGCTGCCTGTATGTCTCGGTCTGGATGGACTGGAGGATGACTCGCCTGATTGACACCATGAACTCCCCACCTCCCCACTACCCACTATAGCCAGAGCTAATGGCTCCTGGACTTGCTCTGTGGTGAGTAAGGAGCCATTAAAGGTTCTATACTGATGTAAAACTCTCAAATTACTCTCATAATATGTGCATTTTACAGTTTGTACAGTAGTTGGGTGTAAAGGCTTTGTATTGTCTTGTGTGTCGTTCTAGTGGTTCACCATTTGCTCGTCACATATTGCACAGTGAAATTCTTTATTCTTTACATATCCCAGCTTTTTTCAGTAGGCTGGAGCAGACAGGGTTAGGGGCATCCTGGAGGAACCTTCTGATCAGAGCCTTAACACACTAATCGACCTCATCCCTCATCCACTCTGCTTGCACCTGCTTCTTTTTTCATCTTTCTTTCTTCCTTCTTTTTTTTTTTTTTGTATTTTACATAATATCTTGCTTCCTTTTCTGGCCTAAAGACATTTCCCTGTAAGATTTATTTATTTATTTATTTATTTATTTTTGATGGAATACTACTGGTTGGAAATCTGAAACGCCTACAGTAATAATACTTAGCACTATTGCCTTACACCTCCAGGGTCTGGGTTCGACTCCCGCCTCGGGTTGGTGTGCATGGAGTTTGCATGCTCTCACCATACTTGGTCGGTTTCCTCCAGGCACTCTGGTTTCCTCTGCCAGGTCAAATTGACCATATTGTGTAAATGAGCGTTTGTGAGGTTGCGTATGTGTGTGTGTGCACCTCATCCAGACTGTACCCCGCCTCATGCCCTAAGTCTTCTGGGATAGGATCCATGCCCCCCGCAACCCTTTTAATAAAAAAATAATAACACACACACACACACACACACACACACACACACACACAAGGTGCGTAAAGATTTTTACACAGTACTGTACATCCACGTTTACATACTTATGATAAGACTGTCAGCTTTGCCAGTATATCATTTATTGCCAATAAAAATCAGCTTGACACAAATCCTGAGCAAGTACATGCTTGAGCAACTCAGCTCAGAATCGTGTTCTGATACAAACGTGAACATGACATTTAAGGTGCTTGGGCGTCAGGCCTACTTTTTTTTGCTTGTGTTTCAAATCCCATCGCCTTTATTACTGGTAACAGGGCTCAAGACAAACAGCCGTTGGTTCTTAAACCGAAAATATTTAGGAGCCAAATAAAAATTTTTTAGAAGCTTACATTTAACCCTTTTTATGTACTGTAGAATCGCTGATTTAAACTGGAGCCAAGAAACGTACTGCAGTTAGCTGTGCTTTGCTGAATACTGAATACTGATTGAGTCTGGCTGGGATGAGTAAAATAAATGTAACGGAGTAAATATAACTCATTACTACCAACCTCTGGTGAAAATGAATTGCACTAGTGAGTACACTCACCCACTCATCGTCTATTCCGCTTTATCCTGTGTACAGGGTCACGGGCGGCCTGGAGCCTATCCCAGGGGACTTAGGGCACGAGGTGGGGTACCAATCCATCGCAGGGCACACACACTCACACAAACTCCATGCGCACAGACCCGAGGTGGGAATCGAACCCGGCTCCTGGAGGTGCAAGGCAACAGTGCTAGTGAATACAATTAATTAAAAAAAAACTATAATATTGAAATAGAGGAAAAAAATGATCTAATATGAGAAATATTGAAAACAGCGATTAGAAAATACTTCGAAATTAAGTGTTAAATTAACCTCTACTTTTTGGTGCATGCATCCAAGTGCATTTACTTTGGATACAGCACAAGAACACACGTGATAGCACTGCGAGCGTATGACAGTCGCAAGGTGTGATGCCTTATGTTCATACATGTCCTTGTACTCTCATGCCGGGCAGGTACTGTACACTAGACGCAGCAGCGGAGAGAATCTTTCACAGATTAAAGCTCAGCTCATTTTTTTTTGTTGTAAAGGACGCGACTGTCTGAATAAAAACCAATCACAAAATAAAAAGCATTAAGCGCATTGCCAACCATTCCAGCCCCATCTGGAGCCCTGGGTAATCTTATAAGAAGCAGTCACAAGATGGATAGAATGTGGTTGAATTTCTTTCCTGCGAGTTTTTAAGAAGCTTAACTTTTCAGAATTAGTGTTATGTGACATCAAGAGCTTTATTATCACCTGACCAATCAGAATGAGGCTACAGCTACTGTAGGAGTGAGTAAGCAAAAAATATTTTGGTGCGATTCATACAGTACAGTATGTGGGCCATATGTCACATTAAATAATGGCACAGGCATGGCACACATCCTGTCGCTGGAACTGGTTTATTAAAGATTTGCCGGATTGACTGTCAGCACCTTCTGATGAATGATGAGATCTACTGTAATTTATTAGTGTATAAATAACATTGTGGCGTCAAATAAAAATACTTAATTATTTATGGTTATTTCACTTAAATGCAATTGCACTATTATGCAAAATGAATTTTAGTCATTTTTTCAGATTTCCCTCAAGTGTGACATATGAAGAACCCCTCGCCTGGCTTGCTGCTCAGCTCTGCTGTTATCTGTAGGGCAGAGAATGAAGCCAGAAAGAAAAAAGAAACATGCATGCAATATTAAGTACCCTCTTACTGCTTCCCGAGAATTTAAGAGGGTAAGTTGCAGCCAGGTGCTGCTAATCATCAGCTCAGGATTAATTTATCATCAGCAGATTAGCACACCTCAATAAAAGCAGGCGTTTTGGAAGGTTTTGGTCTATTTAGGTTTGTGTTAACTCAATGCCAAGACGGAAAGGCAATCAATGGTCTTAGAGAAGCATTTGTTGGTGCACATCCATTTGGAAAGCCATTTCCAAACAATTTGGAGCTCAGTGATCTATAGTGAAAAAGATCATTCACAAGTCGAAAGCATTCAAGACAGTTGCTGGTCTTCCCTGGAGTGTACAACCCAGCACTTTCACCCTAAGGTCAGACTGTGTAATGCGAAGTACAAAAAAAAACAGCTACATCTCAGACCCTACAGGCCTCACTAAGCATGTTCCATGAGAGCACAATTAGAAGAAGACTGAACATGTGCAGTTAGTTTGGATGGCCTGCCTGTAGAAAGCCTCTTCTGTCTAAAAAGAACATGGAAGCATGACTGAACCAAGCACCAGACATCTGGAACAATGTAATATGGACAGACGAGACCAAAGTGGTAGAGCTGCAGACCTTTGCCCGAACCCGACGGGACCCGACAGGACCCGCTTGCGCACATTTGCGCACATTTGAATAATGTCGGGCTGTAAATGGGTTCGGGCTTTTAAAAGGCTGTCAGTCAAAATGTACTTGTCGGGCTCGGGCCGAAATCTGTTGGGCTCGGGCACAGTCGGGCCTAACTTTTAAGGCCCGCTTACAGCTCTACAAAGTGGAGTTGTTTGGCCTTAAGGTCCAGTGCAATTTTTTGGAGGAAAAAAAAATTTATTAAAAAAACATTTAAGTAGAGACACCTCATACCCAAGCACAGTGATGAAGGGCACTTGTTTATGCAGCCACAGAACCTGGACACCTTGCAGTCATTGAGTCGACCATAAACTCTTCTGTATACCAGGTTATCTGTCCGATAGCATCAGAATGGCTGAAAAATAAAAGAACCTATGTTTTTGAATAGCCTTGTCAAAGTCCAGACCTCAATCCAACTGAAATGCTGTAGCGTGATCTTAACAGAGCTGTTTTTTTCCCCCTCTTTGACTGCAAGCTGGCCAGGCCCTGATAAGGCAAAGCAGTTCCAAAAAATACTTTACAGTTGGGATGCTATTTTCATGATGATATATATGCAGTGCGCTTTTCACGCCAGATTCAGTGCTTCATGTTCTTCCCAAAGTCTTAGTTTTATCACGACACAAAATATTTTGCCGATACCATGGACAACCTACTTGTTCGATGTTTTACAGACTGTAGACTTATGAGCACAGATGTTAGCCAGTTCCAATGATGCCTTCAAATCTTTGGCTGTCACTCTGGCTTGTTTCTTTAGGTCATTTTGACTTGACCCACTTTTTGGTAAAGTAGCCACAGTCCCAAAGTTTCTCCGTCTGCTTCACTGTAGACTGGTGAATTTTCCAGTTTGATATACTGTAAATTAACAATTTTTGTTCAGTTTAGAATTAATTACAAACTAGCATTACTTGTGTACAAGGCTCTAAATGGTTTAGCTCCCACATATCCAACCAGTCTTCTGACACATTACAATCCGCCACGTTCCTTAAGATCACAAAACTCCAGACTTCTGGTAGTCCCCAGAATATCAAAATCTACAAAAGGGGGTAGAGCGTTCTCATATTTAGCTTTCGAATAATCTTCCAGATCGTCAGATAGTGTTCGGGGCTCAACTACGCTAATTTTTTCCACCTGTTCTTTATTTTTTTCTACCCATCCCGAGACATCTGGAGATTGTGCCAGCTCCAGTAGACAAAGGCCAAACCTATGAGGATCCTAAGGCATCCAGAGGTGTGGCCTTGGCTTGCTCATCAGGGACATCAGGGAATAATCTCCTTATTATCTAAACACATTTTTTTCTCACTCATACACACTTCCATACATTTTCTTTTCATTTTGTGAAGCTGCTTTGAGACAATGACCATTGTTAAAAGCACTATATAAGTAAAATTGAATTGAAGTGAATTGAAATCATAGATTCTGTGAAAGCTCTTGTTGGCGAGACATGGCACACAAGTGTAATGTGTAAAAAGTTTAAGTGGCTTTTATCAGTCTAAGTAGCTCTAGTCCACACCTCCAAACCCATTTTCTTATCAAGACTGCTGTTATGCCAACATCTGATTCCAATTATAATCATAATTGTCTAGGGGTTATTATTTTAGCCATATTATATTAATCAATACCTCTATTTCATGACAAATTAATGCAAAAAATTATGAAATTCCAAAAGGTTCACATACTTTTCTTTCGACTGCATACGGCATCATTTGCTCAGCAGCTTTATTATTTTATTTTTTTTAAGTTAATAGGACAAAAAAAAAGCGGCACGGTGGTGTAGTGGTTAGCACTGTCGCCTTGCACCTCCAGGGTCCGGGTTCGATTCCCCAGCCAGGCTCGATTCCCGTCTCTGTGTGCATGGAGTTTGCATGTTCTCCCCGTGCTTGGTGGGTTTCCTCCGGGTACTCCGGTTTCCTCCCACAGTCCAAAGATATGCAGGTTAGGCTAATTGGCGTTCCCAAATTGCCCGTAGTGTGTGAATGAGCGTGTGAATGTGTGTATGAGTGTGTGCCCTGCGATGGATTGGCACCCTGTCCAGGGTGTACCCCGCCTAGTGCCCGAAGTCTCCTGGGATAGGCTCCAGGTCCCCCGCGACCCTGAATAGAAGGATAAAGCGGTATAGAAGATGAATGAAGGAAAAAAAGTTTGTTGTATGAGGGGAGAAAAAACAGAGAGTGAAATTCCACTCTGTCTTCCCATGTGGGAAAACCTACAGGCTGTAACAAAGTGCTAACCCAACACACACCCAAAACACCTTTTATTCAACGATAAGAGATTAGATCTAGTGCAGTAATTTAAACCTGTAATTTACAGTATGTTACAGCCTGAACTACACTCTGCTTACTAAAAGCAATAAACACCCAAACGAAGGTTTTTACCATTCCAGCTGTGGTGTGGTTTAACAGGATATGATATTATATACAGAATTATGACAGCTCCATCTCTTTACAATGCATGTGCATGATTTTAGGTTTATTTTGCCAATACCATGCTCACTCTTGCCCTGGGTGCTACTACAGTACAAATTGATTCGAGTTGGATTTGTTAGCGGCTTGATGCGGGGTCACAGGTCCGCTGTGTTCACGCATGAAGACATCTGCTTTGCCATCTTTTCCCTGACAAGACGAGTCCATGGGCTTATGGATTATTCATCGAAGGCCTGTCAAAATATTGAAATAGTTCTCTTCAGATCTCTCTCTCTCCCTACTCATCTCTCACTATCGTTTTCTTTGTCGCTTCCTCCGTCATTCTGTGCCTGACTGGCGTCTTAGCCCTGAGGGGGGTAGCTAAATTTGACAGGTCGTTCTCAGTAGGTGTCCACCAAGGCTCCGTTTTAAAAAGAAAAGAAAAAAACGTGTGAATTCTGCTTTTGTCATGTCACAGTGTTCGTTTTTAAACATGAGCTGAACAGTCCAGCACTATCAGGACAGATATTCGGTGTTCTTCGGGTTGTCAGAAGCAAGGTGGTCTTTATTTATGGAATGTGGTGTTTATATATGGAAATGACCTGCTCTCTGATGCAGTAATGACTCACGTACTTGACTCCGCACTCTTCATGGAGTCTGTGCGACGTGCTTTAAGTGTTTTTAGCGTGTCATCTGTAATGTGAATGTTGACGCACGCATTTGTTGTGCCTCGGTCAGGATTGGAGTCATCCAATTTTATTACATAAAAATATCTCCGAGCGTTGGTCTGCTAGAACATTGTGTTACATGGAGAGGCTTTTCATAGCTTATGGAGCAACAATGTCCTGAAGATTCATGACAGTTAGCTACAGTGGGCAATAATGAAATCAAATGGATGCCTTGTAAATATGCTCTCTTGTTAATACCCCGTGGACAGATCTAAATCTCATTAAGGGATGTTTCTGGCCCGATGTTATTCATCGCAGTAACTCATGAGTTTGAATCCCAGCAGTGCCAAGCTGCCACTGCAGCGTGCTCAGTGGTTAAGGTACAGTATTGGACTACGGTTCAGAAGGTCCCAGGTTCAAACCCCACCACCACCACCAAGGCGCCACTGTTGGGCCCTTAAGCAAGGCCCTAACCCTTACTGCTCAAACGTATAATGAGATGAAAATGTAAAATGTAAATAAGGGCTGCCAAATGCTGTAAATGTAAATGATCTAGTCCCTTAACCTGCAACTGCTCAGTATGTCGCTGTGTATAAGAGCATCCGTCAAACCAGTGTAACCACTTGCACGTTACAGGAACTCAGATGGTGGGTTATCGGCACATCCCCCGTACAGTTCTGACCTCACTCCAAGTAATTTGCACATATTTGGGCAAGTAAAGGAGTTCCCGGGAGGCTAGTGTGAAGCAGGCAATCTGATCTACCTTGATGGTATCCAAGCACTAGTGAAACACTGGGATAAGTGCATTAGTGTAGCAGGGGATTACATATAGATATAAATGTAGATTTTTCTCTTATAATTGTTTCCTGTCATTCTCCATCCATCCATCTTCAACCGCTTATCCAAAGTCATGTCGCGGGTGTAGCAGGTCCATCAGGGAACCCCAAACTTCCCTTTCCCCAGCCACCTCAGCTAACTCTGACTGGGGACTCCCGAGGCGTTCCCAGGCCAGCGTGGAGATATAATCTCTCCATCTAGTCCTTGGTCTGCCCCGTGGCTAGACATGTAAAGAACACCTCCCTAGAAAGGCGTCCTGGTGACATCCTTACTAGATGCCCGAACCACCTCAACTGACTCCTTTCTACAGTACTCTGAATTTCTCATGAATGACTGAGCTTCTCATCCCATCTCTAAGCGAAAAGCCGGCTACCCCTCTTAGAAAACCCATTACGATCATGAAATCGATCAATGACCTTCGGCCTAAGGTGCTCTGGGGCCAAGTACACTTATGAGCATTCCTATGTTTGAACATGGAATTTGTTATGGACAATCCATGACTAGCACAGAAATCCAATAACAAAACACCGCTCGGGTTTAGACATGGGCGGCCGTTCCTCTCAATCACGCCATTCTAAGTATCTCCGTCATTGCCCACGTGTGTTATTTGTGTGAAGTCCCCCAGCAAGACTATGGAATCCCCTACTGGAGCCTGAGGCAGTACTCCACTCAGAGTCTCCAAGAAGGAAGAATACTCTGGACTGCTGTTTGGAGCATAAGCACAGACCACAGTGAGAGTCCCGTCCATCCACCCCCATGGTCCTCAGTCGCAGAAAGGCGACCCTCTCGTCCACTGGAGTAAACTCCAACGTCGTGGCACTTTGTATCCCCACTCCAGCCTGGCGCCTCACACCCTGGGCATCTCCGGAGAAGAACGAACTCCAACCCATATCCAGAAATATGGATCCAGATTCTGTCATACTGCGCAATCAAAAGTCCCGGTTTGACTTGAACGCCCCTGGCATATAGCCTGTCTCCTTGAGTATAAAACTAACCCAGGAATGTATCATGTAATATTTTTGTTCTGTACAGTTTTCTTTAGAAGCAAGCCTCAGGTGTTGTGATCCTGCAGTACATCTGCTTACGTCTTCTCCCCGAGGGAGTGAATTCATAACCGAGTCAGCTAGAACAGAGCCTTAACAAGATGCTCCAGACATCCTTTATGCTACTGATACATGGACACATCTGACTCATTGCACTCTTTTATTCTACGCCCATTTCTCTGTATATATATATATATATATATATATATATATATATATATATATATATAAATATATATATATATATATATATATATATATACAGCATGAAAGGGAAGGGAGGAAAAAAAACGTACTCTCCGGTCATATTAAATGTGAGATGGATAGCTGTGGATGTTTTCCATGGATAAATGGAGCTTGTAAATGGCGACGTTATTCGAGTTTATTTAGCTTACAGGTGTCCTGTACAGTATATCAGTGGGTATGGAGTCGTCACCCATCCCGTTGCAAGGAAGGAAGTGACTGGAGCGCGCGCCCTCCTGTGCGAACGTCAATCTGATCTGAATGCGATATTAACATTTATTGAAATTAAAGTGTGATGAAGAACAGTAATTATTTATCCGGCTGACTTTGCCTGTGTGCGCACTGATGGATTAAATTAACACGCGGACTAAGTGCTGTGATTAATGATATCTGCATAAACAGCCAGACATTAACTCCAGATGTGGAATGAAACGATAAGGCCTCAATAATTGCCTTACCCCTTTCCCTCCTCCTCCTCTTTCTCGTCCTCGTTTCTTTCTACTCGCAAACCCTTCCATCATTTTCTCTTTCCTCGACAGGTGCTGAAGGGATGCAAGAAGCTCTGCTTATCTGTGTGCTCGATGGGGCGGATCCCTGGAGGTTATGTGACCAATCATGTGTACACGTGGGTAGATCCTCAGGGTAGAAGCATCTCTCCGCCCCCTGATCTGCTGGAGCAGCATGCCGCGAGCGGACGACACTTTAACAGCCAGCGCCGTGGACACGCCCCGCAACAGGGGGCGGAGAGAAGGGTGAGTGTCTGGGTCACTGCTTATCTTTTATATGCCTAATCAAAGTCTGGATACGATGAATGATGAACACAATTACCTCGTAGGGCTTGAATGCTAAACATTTTCTTTAAAGCTATAACTGAGACAAATCGGCTCAATCGAAAAGGATTTTTCTTGGTTTTTTTTTCTCTTAGAACCATGGAAACTGAATAGTTGCACACTTCTCTGTACATTCTGCATTGTATCAAAGTAAAAATAACAAATCTGTGAATGCTAATGTCTCAAACCTTGAAGCCACTGGTCTGATGAGCTCACTCTCACTCACTCACCCACTCACTTGCTCATCGCCTATACTGCTTTATCCTGTATGCAGGATCGCGGAATCCTGGAGCCTGTCCGAGGAGACATGGGGCACGAGGCTCCATGGACAGGGTGCCAATCCATCACAGGGTACACATACAGTACGTGCACACTCTCACTTGGGCCATTTGTGAACCGCAATTAGCCTAACCAGCATGATTAAAAGGTAACGCACTAAAAACACGGAGAAGATGCAAACTCCATGGGACTCGAACCCGGACCCTGGAGATGCAATACCAAAGTGCTAACCACTAAGCCACCATGCCGCCAGTGAGCTCCATTGAGCTGTGATTGGATAAATTATAATAAAGGATTTTTTAGAAAATCCAAGCTTTATGTTTGGACAGCACAGCCATGTTTAAAAAAATTTTTTTGGCTGCCAGGGCGGCACGGTAGCCTAGTGGTTAGCACCGTCACATTGCACCTCCAGATTCCGGGTTCGTTTCGTTCCGGGGTCTGTGTGCATGGAATTTGCATGTTCGCCCTGTGCTTCTGGTACTCCGGATTCCTCCCAAAGACCAAAGGTTAGGATCCAGATTAGGCTTATTGGTGTTCCCAAATTGCCCTAATGAGCATGTGTAAATGTGTGTGTCCCCCGCCTCGTGCCCTAAGTCTCCTGGAATAGAATCCAGACTCCCCGCAACCCCCGAATACAGAATAAAGCGGTATAGATGGTGAGTGAGTGAGCTGCATTAGGGTGTTTTTTAAAGTAATCCACTGAAATATTTCTCATCAGATGCTGACCCCTGCCTCAACTCTTTATATTAATACAAAATTTACATTTAGCAGACAATCTTATCCAGAGCGACTTACATTTTTATCTCATTATGAAGAAGAAGAAGAAGAAGAAGAAGGATGCTGAGGTTGGAACTGCCAGGCAGGAGGTCTAGAGGAAGACCAAAGAGGAGATTTATGGATGCAGTGAGAGAGGACATGAAGTTAGTTGGTGTGAGAGAAGAGGATGCAGAGGATAGGGTTAGATGGAGGCAGATGATTCGCTGTGGCGACCCCTGAAAGGGAACAGCCGAAAGACAAATTAAAGATACATCTGAGCAGTTGAGGGTTAAGGGCCTTCCTCAAGGGCCCAACGGTGGCAACTTGGTGGTTTGAACCTGGGATCTTCCGAACTGTAGTCCAATGCCTTAACCACTGAGCTACCCCTGGCCCAAAATGTGGTGTTTTTTTTTTTACTTTCTCTCCTTCTTTACATCTTTCACTCTTTTCTCTTTTCTAAACTTTTGCTCTCTCTCTCTCTCTCTCTCTCTCTCTCTCTCTCTCTCTCTCAGTCTTTCAAAACCCGGATTTTAATCCCAATCACAAACGCTCAGTTCTGGCGCAGTATTTACGAAAAGCACAACTAAATCCCATCGCCCCACACATTCTCTATAAGATGCGTTTTTTTTCCTTCCTTCAACTTTCTTTATAAGTCCTAATTAAAAACGACAGCCATGTTCTCTGTTTAGACGCAGGCGTTCATGGCTAGCAGGAGACACTTCAAAATGTTGTTTTTGCCCAAAGGGAGCTGAATGATACGAGTCCAGGTCCAGTCCAGGCAACAATCTTTTTTGTCTGTCAGCATGATTTATTTCCCATCTGCACTAGACAGATCTATAGTCATTTATCATAGGAACAATGCACCTGCATCTCAAGATGTTTGTGATTGGAATGTTTTAAGGACTTTACAGTGACTCTAGAAGTTTTTATATTTTTTAAATATTAAATTACCTGGTATTTCTTCTCTCATGTAATGGCCGGCAAAATAAGTGGAATGTAATAACATTCTGGTCCGGATTGTTCAAATGTGACTGATTCAAGATCTGCTCTGAGATTAGACATGAAGAGCTTAAACGGAATGACAAAGCTGTAATCAATTATCAGTCATTTTATTAGATAGATAGATAGATAGATAGATAGATAGATAGATAGATAGATAGATAGATAGATAGATAGGATATACAGTGGGCGTTCAAGTAAAGTGATGAGACTCTTAGCCGCAGTAAGAGAGTGCACCCACTGCAGTCGTTCCCATGAATGTTCAGGAAGTGGAACGCCTGATCCTTGAAAATCGTCAAGTAACTTGTTCACAAAGGAGTTCCTGGGAGGCCTGCGTTCCAGGCAGGCAGTCTGAGCATGGCTCTGGCGCACTGAGAAAACCTGGACTAGTGAAACACTCGGATAAGTGTATTAGTGTAGCAGGGGATTATATAAAGAAATACATTTTTTACTCTCATAACTGTGTTCTGTTATTCTGTACAATGAAAAGTCCCGGTTTGACCTTCAATAAACTTCAATTCAGTTCAGTTTTACTTGTATAGCGCTTTTAACAATTGACATTGTTGCAAAGCAGCTTTACACAATCAAAAGAATGATTTAAGTTTGTATGAGATGTGAACCAGACTCAACAGGGAAGCCATCCTCATTTGGGTGATAACGTATAGCAGGGATTGATCTATCACATGATGTACTGTAGAAATACAAAAAATGCCTGTTTGCATGAAGAAAAATAAAACAAAACAAAATATGAAGCATAATTCTAAAACCGTTAGCACTGTCGCCTTGCACCTCCAGGGTCCGGGTTCGATTCCCGGCCAGGCTCGATTCCCGTCTCTGTGTGCATGGAGTTTGCATGTTCTCCCCGTGCTTGGTGGGTTTCCTCCGGGTACTCCGGTTTCCTCCCACAGTCCAAAGACATGCAGATTAGGCTAATTGGCGTTCCCAAGTTGACCATAGTGTGTGAATGAATGAGTGTGTGTGTGTGCTCTGCGATGGATTGGCACGCTGTCCAGGGTGTACCCTGCCTCGTGCCCAGAGACTCCTGGGATAGGCTCCAGGTCCCTGCAACCCTAAATACAGGATAAAGCGGTATAGAAGATGAATTAATTCTAAAACCCTTTTTTTTTGGCACAAGAGAGCTTATCAACCGTACCTAGCATGAAGCAGGATCATGCTATGCAGCTGGTTCTTTTCAGCAGGGACTGAGGCTCTAGTCACGATTGAGGGAACCATGGGGAGCTCCAAATCTATTTTGGTACAAAACCAGCAGGCCACATTTCTCCATGAGGAATGTGACCTTATACAGTAGCATGGCAAAGCACATATCCAGGTCCACAGATGCATGGCAAAGTCAGAGGTCTGATCCACCAAGCACGGGGAGAACATGCACAAAGACCTGAGGCAGGAACCGAACCCAATAATCTTATTGTTCGTTTTTTTGTTTGTATGTTTAATGAGCCATTATCTATGTGTCTAAGTGTTTCTCCTTTTTTTATTTTTGGTTTTGAAAAAGGAATAAACAAATGCAATTCAGTTTGTCCCGCCTCCTTTATGTTGATTGACGGTACGTATTCCCTATTTGGGTCGGTGAGCACTGTACACTAGGCGACAGGGTTGGCTCTAAAAATTCAGTGCATGTCAGGAGGAGTTTTTTCTCAGTCTGTTATCTTCACACACTTGCCAGTTCCTGTCTGTCCCCCTCATACACTTACAGATTTCTGTGCCAACTCGCCATTGTACAGTAACTGGCTGCAACTTGTGCTGACTGGTGCAGACCACGATAGACTCAGCACAATTTTGAATCCTTTATAAAATCCTGTCCAATGTCATGTAGTATACCAAGCCTAAGGGTAGAACAAATTTACACACCAAGCTTCTTTCTCTCCCCACCTTTATAATTCCTATTTGTTTTCCACTAGAATTGTATTGGGTGCCATGTCATAGTCCATCCATTCATACAGAAACAACTAGTGACCGTGGAGACCAATGGTGATTTATTACCATTTTATGACCGTGGTAGGACCTCAGGTCCACATTCAGGCCTAATCTGCAGGTCTTTGGACCGTAGGAGGGAACCGGAGCATCCTGAGGAAACCCACCAAGCATGGGGAGAACATGCAAGAATCGAACCTGGACCCTGGAGGTGCGAGGCAACAGTGCTAACCACTAAGCGGATAGACTAAATGGATAGATGTGTGAAAAGATGGTTGATAAAATTGATAAATGCTTATGGATATGGGAGGTACATTGTGTTGACGGATTGATGAATAGGTGATGAGTGGGTGATTTGTAGGATAATAAAAGTCTGGCTAGATACATGGCTTGTTAGATGGATAGGAAGATGGATAGTTGGATGGTTAGACGGATATGCATTTATGGATGTTTACAAGGATGGTTGGCTTGATAGACAGATGAATGGTTATTTTGATGGATTCATGGGTGGGTGGATGCGGTAAGCTGGGTAAATGGATGAAAAAGTGGATAGATAGAAGGATTGATATATTTAAAGAGGAATGGAGAAGGTAAGGTACAGCAGCATGCTTGGGGAAAATACATGGGGAAAATAACTCTATAATTAACTCTAAAATAATGGTAATCATTTTTTTTAATATATATGTTTGCATTTGAGGTGGTAAAATGTTGATATACCGCTATGATCCTACAGGGGGTGCTCTACATAATTCACACACTGGCAGCCAGCACTTTGTTTAGAACCAATATATAAGGCAGCGCGGTGGTGTAGTGGATAGCACTGTCGCCTTGCACCTCCAGGGTCTGGGTTCGATTCCCCGGCCAGGCTCGATTCCCATCTCTGTGTGCATGGAGTTTGCATGTTCTCCCCGTGCTTGGTGGGTTTCCTCCGGGTACTCCGGTGTCCTCCCACAGTCCAAAGATATGCAGGTTAGGCTAATTGGCGTTCCTAAATTGCCCGTAGTGTGTGATTGGGTGTGTGTATGTGTGTGCCCTGCGATGGATTGGCACCCTGTCCAGGGTGTACCCCGTCTAGTGCCCGAAGTCTCCTGGGATAGGCTCCAGGTCCCCCGCGACCCTGAACACAGGATTAAGCAGTATAGAAAATGAATGAATGAATGCATATATATATATATATATAATCTAGATATTTTTAAAAAATTGTGATTCTTCGCAAGAGAAACACAATACCAATCAAATCGGCACCTAGGTATCGTGATAATATTGTATCAGGTGATCCCTGGGGATTTCCATCATGATGCTTGGAGGAGTCAAGCACAAATGATCCTCAGAATTATTGCTAATACAAAATGATGGATGAGTAAGGATTTGTACGAATGCTTTATGTACTGTATTTGTCCTTTCAGGTCACAGTCTCCTTAGATGACGGACGTCCGCTGGGACTGATGATCCGAGGAGGAGCAGAATACTGCCTCGGCATTTATATTGCCGGAGTGGACCACGGATCAGCAGCAGAGTGCGGAGGTTTAAAGGTAGAACCCAAGAACAAAATATGGCAGAATGAAATACTGTCTCAATTTAAAAAAATAAAAATAAAAGGATAGTAAACAAAAGACACGTAGTTTTATAGATGTAGATGTAGAGTGGCATGTAGAGCACCCTGGCTCTCATTACACCCACTGCTTGGAGGAACAGCTCCAACGTCTACTGAAATAAACAAAACACGGCATTGACATACGTACACTTGTGATGTGTTTGCTTGTTTAAGGTGGGAAGCTCAACATTTTTGTTGAAATATAGACTACCAGTCAAAAGTTTGGACACACTTTCTGATTTCATGGTCTTTCCTGATTTTTATTTCTTTTTACATTATAAAACTATGCTGGAAGGCGTCCAAAAATATAAGCTATTTTGAATTCAGGAAGTCATGGTGGTAAGGATGCACTGGCCTCTGCCTGGTTTCTGATTAGTGTAAAAGTGAGGCAAGGTTTCAAGCAGCCTCGGGGCAGCGCTGGACAAAACAGGGCACTGCTGACTGAATGTGAGGAGGTGAGTTGAGGTGTCACGAGTCCAGAAGTCCAGACCTCCAAACCAGAGAGCAACAGAGAGAACACCGTACAGTAAATCACTACATACTAATGAGTTCCTTTCCGAGAGCTCGTTTGTACAGTAAGTCCAATGAACATTGTCTAGGTACTAGGATACTAACAAAATTTGCTATATACAGTATATGACAGTAAAGTTTTGTAATCAACGATTCATGTTAAAAGAACGAGCAATCGTTTCACCCCGCTCCATTCGCTCAATTATTTTTACTTTGGTCTCCAGCGATTTTGCTTGCCGCTTCTTAGCAGTACTAGCTTTATCGATGTGGCTTCCGGACATCCTGGGCTTGTACTGCACTTGCAGATGATGCACGCTGCACACACGTGACAATGTACGCTGGACATGTGATCGAACTGTTGTGATCGAACTTATGAATGCGAATGCATGTTTGTATCTTTCGAAAGTTTGTAACTTGAATGTTCGTATGTTTAAATATATTAGTTTATGCCTTTTTTATTTTATTATTACTGTATTTTAATCGCCTGATGCAACTCATAAGCTAGTTCAGAAATTCATAGCCTGAGTTTTGAGTAGGAGCCAGTAACGCTAAAAGAATTTTATCCATTTATTTGTTTTGCTGTTTTTTTCTTTTTTATTAAAACATACAATAGGCCTTAGGATTGTGCGGTATGTCCGAGAGTGACATATCCTTTTTGCAGTGCAAAATAGGCAATATGATGAAGTTCATTTTAAACCAACTACTGTACTCAATTATGACTGAGTAAAAAAAAAAAAGGGTCACATAGACAAAGAAATAGCACAGACACACATGATCACATGTTTTTATGGTTGTTTTTTCGGTTGTTTCTATGACCCCAAAATAAATAGATAAGATATTCATTCATTCATCTTCTATACCGTGGGGACCTGGAGCCTATCCCAAGAGACTCAGGGCACGAGGCAGGGTACACCCTGGACAGCGTGCCAATCCATCGCAGAGCACACACACACACACTCATTCACACACTATGGTCAATTTGGGAACGCCAATTAGCCTAATCTGCATGTCTTTGGACTGTGGGAGGAAACCGGAGTACCCGGAGGAAACCCACCAAGCACGGGGAGAACATGCAAACTCCATGCACACAGAGACTGGCCGGGGAATCGAACCCAGACCCTGGAGGTGCAAGGCGACAGTGCTAACCACTACACCACCGCGCCGCCCCATAAATAAAATAGATAACTAAAAAATACAAATAATAATCCATCCATCCATCCATTTTCTATACCGCTTAATCCTGTGTTCAGGGTCGCGGGGGACCTGGAGCCTATCCCAGGAGACTTCGGGCACTAGGCGGGGTACACCCTGGACAGGGTGCCAATCCATCGCAGGGCACACACACATACACACACTCACACACCCAATCACACACTACGGGCAATTTGGGAACGCCAATTAGCCTAACCTGCATATCTTTGGACTGTGGGAGGAAACCGGAGTACCCGGAGGAAACCCACCAAGCACGGGGAGAACATGCAACCTCCACAAATAATAATAATATGCTCATTATGCTACATTTTTGCAACATCATTCCCAGATTCTGGTAGTGGTAAAACTTACACGTTACAAAAGCAATGATAACTTTTGTTTTATTTAACATATTCAACCCAAATGCAAAATCTTTTTGAAATACAGGCCTAGAAAAGCAGGTTAATCAATGATCTTTCACGGATAAATGGTTCATAGCATGCCTCTGGAAAAGGAAGGGTTCTAGGGTTCCCCCAGGTAGGTAGACTTTAGAGAAGTAGAATTTATTTTATTATTTTTTTAAATAAGGAAACTTTCTCCCCTTTTTTAAAATAATGTTTAAAGTACATTTTAAACTACTAAAGGAGTATCTCAAATTGTAAAGTCAAAGATTCAAACCCCAGTACTGCCTCTGCTGGGCCCTTGAGCAGGGCCCTTAACGTTCATTGGCTCAGGTGTGTGATGAGATATTCAAGTCAAACTGGGACTGCAAACAGAATACAATACCCATACAGTATATTATTTTCGCAGCTCTTGGATGAGATTAAGAGAATATTTAGAGAGACGAAATCCCTCATGTGAAAGAGTGCAAGTCAATGCAGAAAACATCTTGAGCTGTATGCACAACATACCAACCTACAAAGATGTTGGTAAAAACATAAAAAAAAACAAAAAAAACTTATAAGCTATTATGCAAAGAAAAAAAAGAGACACATGAAGGGAATCATTAACCCATGATAAAGGTCACATATTTTACTATTACTTTAATAAATTAAATTAAGACACATGATTCCCACAAAGTGTGTCTGTTAATGTGGCAGCTAAAATTCCAATTACAAAATAATAATAATTTTTGTGTCCGTTTAATTGAGCTACTGCTGAGCCAGCAACAAGCTGGGGGAGGGGCTTATCTTATATGAGGTCACAATAGGAAAAAAATTTAATGAAGTTTTTTTAGCCGATACAAAAAAGAAAAAAGGACAAAAAGAAGGGATATTTTTTTTCTTACGATTTTGCTTGGAGACACATCTGCATAATATGTGACCTTTAAATCTTACATAATATTCAGTACTGGTGTTAATTAGTAGAATTGGGAATAATGAATAAATACCATTAATTTATCATCCCTCACTCATTCAGAAAAATGCCTGAATATGAGTTTGACATTTGTGCCAGAAGGACAACTGAAAAGATCTAAATGAAACTTCTTCCTAATGATGTACTTTAATGTTATTTTTATATGAACACAGGTCGTTTGTTCTGCTGCTTGCTTTTTTCCGCCTATTGAAGGACGTAATTCCCTGTTCAGTTCGAATCGCTGTGTCATTTCCTGAGCTGATCTGTTCCATGGAATAATCAGTTCATTAGACATGAAACGTTGAAGCAGCAAATAAGCCCCGGTGCTCACATTTCCATTTTCTCTCCCCTCGTTGTCTACCCTAGACTCCTATACATCGGGGTTGGGGACCTGAAGCAGTAGCTGGTTCTGTGTGTGTGTGTGTGGTTGTGGGTGTGTGCGTGTGCGTGTGTGAAGAAAAACATCTAAATATTTAACTCAGGTTTATTTTCTAATGCAGAACCACATCTTTCAGGTCTGGAAACAGACATCAGCATTCTGCAGGTCTTTGTGATGCGAGTAGCAAAAAACAAGTACTGTATGTAAGCCTTTTGTAATTTCATTGTTTTCTGCATTAATTTGTCATAAAATGTGATCTGATCTTCAACTAAGTCAAGGGTATTGATAAATATGATGTGACTAAAATAATAACATATAAAAGAATCTGATATTTCACGTGTTTATTCAACACACTCATTCAACATTCCAAATGGTAGTGGAACAAGTAAGTGAATCCTTGGAATTAATAACTGGTTGACCAACAATAACCTCAACCAGACGCTTCCTGTAGCTTCAGAAGGAATTTTAGCCCAGTCTTCCTGGCAGAAATGCTTAAGCTCCATCATATTCTTTGGACTCCTCATGTGTAGGACTCTCTTCAAGTCATTCCACAGCATCTCAGTTGGGTTGAGGTCTGGGCTCTGACTTGGCCACTCTAAAAGGCCGATTTTGTTTCTCTGAACCCGTTCTGTTGTGGAGTTGCTCTGGTGTTTTTCAGTCATTGTCCTGTTGCATCACCCGACTTCTAGAGAGTTTCAGCTGATGTACAGACATTCTCACAGTATCCTGAAGATTTTTTGATATGCTTGGGAAATCATCTTCCTCTTTATGACTGTAAGCTTGCCAGACCCTGATTCAGCGAAGCAGGTTCAAATCATGATGTTTCCTCCACCAGACTTGACCAGTTGGGATCATGTTTTCATATTTTATGTCAGTTGTAATACTTTCCAAACAGTTCAATCTTAGTTTCATCAGGGCACAAACATTTTGCCAATACCGCTGTAGTGCTCTTTCGCTGTTCAAAACTTTAGATGTTCAGCTATGTTCTTTTAGTAAGCAGCGGCTTCCTTTTTGGTGTCCTGCACTGAACACCCTACTTCTTCGACGTTTTCAGGAGTAGCTCAGTGGTCAAGGCATTGGACTACAGTACAGTTCAGAAGGTCCTAGGTTTAAATCCCACGACCACCAATTTGTCCCTGCTGGGCTCTTGAGCAATGCCCTTAACCCTCAACTGCTCTGATATATAAAGAGATAAAAAATATAAGTCGCTCTGGGTAAGGGTGTCTGTCAAATGCTTAATTGTAATGTTTCACATACTGTAGACTCATAAACACAGATGTTAGCCAGTTCCAATGATACCGTCAAATCGTTTGCTCTCACTCAGGGTTGTGTCTTTACGTCATTGATAAGTCTTTGTTGTGGTCTTGGGGTCATTTTGACTGGGCGCCCACTTTTTGGTAGAGTAGTTCTCTGTTTGCTTAACTGTAGACCAGTGAAGTCTTTGCAATCACTTTTTAATCCTTTCCAGCTTGATGTAAATCAACAATTCTTGATCATAGATCCTTTGAAAGGTCTTGTTGGCGAGACATGGCACACATACATAAGTGTAACGTAAGACGTTGAAGTGGTTTTTATCAGTCCAAGTTGCTCTAGTCCACACCTCCAACAAGACTTCGGGTATGCTAACACCTGACTCCAATTAGCTTTTTTGAGGTCATTAACTCAAGGATTCACATCCTTCTTCCACTAGCACTATGAGGTTTAAATGGTTGTGGACATGAAATATGAGTTTTTTTTGTGTTATTATTTTAGGCACATTATGTTGACTTAGAAGATCAGATCACATTTTATGACAAATTAATGCAGAAAACCATGGAATTCCAAAAGGTTAATTTTCTTTGCCACTGTACTGTATGTGCAACAAAATTTTAATAAAAACTTATTTTTATTATAACTGTAGTTCCTCAGGCCATTTGTAATATACCTATCCTACAAACCGTAATCTCTGTTCTAGCTGCAGTTCTAGCTTTTAGAACCGTTATCCCGTGCTAGCAATCATCAGTCATCCTACAGAATTCCCTTCCAAGCCAACGTTAATAATCAGTAAACAAGATTAGATTGGTTAAAAAAAAAAAGTAGAATTCCAGCTCCAGATCCCAGACAGGTGCCACATCTATCCATGGCAGAGAGACGAGAGAGAAGAATTGGCTAGTCTGTCTGGGTGGGAAAGGTATCGTACTGTCTCTCTCCTGTCAGTCACAGTGACAGTATCCAGTCATCAGACTCTGTAAGCTCAGGGATGTTAAAGTGAGCCAAAGAAAAGTTCCTTTACGGAAGAATTTATTTGCTTTGGGTCTTACCAACTTAAGAATTTTATCCTTAAGACCTGAATCTTTACAAGAAATTTGCCTCTGCATGCGAAGCATTTTCATCATACAAACGATCAAACCGAGATAAAGTAAACGCCGGCTAAGTTGAGTGTACATTACATCCGGGAGCCGCTTAAAATTTGTTTGTGTCAATGGAAAGTGAAGTGAGTTCACGTATTTTTTGTGTTTTTTTTTTTGTGTGTGTTTTGTGCACAATTTAGTGAAGATATATCACAATGGATCCCAAATATTAACAAGTATGGTAGCAAGAAGAAAATAGAGTCATTTCAGTTTCGGTGCCAAGAGGAATCATAAATTAAGCCTAAGTGATGTTTAATGTCTATTTATTTACATGTCTTTACTAAATGTTCAGATTGTTTTGAATATACAAAAATATGATTATATAGATGGAAATTGGTAATGTTGTTAATGTTTTTGGGTGGCTGGAACGGATTATTTGCATTTACATCATTTCCTATGGGAAAATTAGTTTCGCAGTATGAAATTTCACCTTAAAAACTCGCCTCCGGAATGGATTATATTAGTATGCCGAGAAACTGCTGTAATTCTAGATGGGTTATTACAAATACCTGGGCAATAATGGTTAATCCAGAGAGGAAATAAGCCAAATGATGGCCATATGATTAAAGAAAAAATGACATTGATAATTTTTAATTACAATGTGCAAACCCTAGCCTTGTTGAATTCTGGATTCTGATTGGTCAGAAAATGTTGATTAATTGTCCATAATAGCATCTCTGATAATACTTGTAATAATAATAATAATACTTGGCGGATATTTTCTATGAGGCTGTGTTTAATAAACGTTTTTGGAAGGAGTCTCCACTGTCAGAGGTAAGACATAAGTAAGAGGTAAGCGATATCACAAATTGCATTTTTGTCTTATTAGTGTGGGAACGAATGTTTATAACTACGATTACATAAGCAATCTTATACAAAAGTTATCTCCAACTGTGTAATCTGATTGGACGATGGGCATTCCATATCAAGTGGTGATATAGTGCACTACAGCACTGGGACATTTAACTACTGTATCATTTAATATCATGGCTCATCACATGGGGTTCTACCTATCGTTAATTACACTAACTGTCGGTCAGCAGCGTGGGTGAAAGTTTGTCTGTACGGTGCGCAGTACTGGTAAGAGGGTAGAATAGCTGCCTGCCAAAACCCGCACTCAAAACCAGAAGCACTTTCAGCAACAAAACACATCTTATGTGTCAACAGTATGCCATCTTAAACAACACTTTGTCTCCTTAGTAACTGCTTCTGTACTGTTTGTATTTTGCAAGAAAATTGTTCATGGCTAACGCGAGCAACAAAGCTAACTAGATTCTAACACAATGCTGAACCTTAAACCCTTCCGTAAACCCTGATCAAGGGCACTACTGTGTGTGTAACATGTGTGTAACTCAAGGTCCTGCTGTGATGCTTAATGTCAGAAAGGCTGAGATGTGGTCACTGGAACAAAGGTACTACTTTGTTCGGTTTTGATTCGTTTTGTTGGCATTGCACTTGAAACTGAACTATAGATGGTTTTAAACATTTACATCATTTACATTTAGGCATTTAGCAGACGCTCTTATCCAGAGCGACTTACATTTTTATCTCATTATACATCTGAGCAGTTGAGGGTTAAGGGCCTTGCTCAAGGGCCCAACAGTGGCAACTAGGTGATTGTGGGGTTTGAACCTGAGATCTTCCGAACCATAGTCCAATACCTTAACCACTGAGCTACACCTGGTCCATAAACCTATTTGCTATAGTGTAAAGGAGTAAAGGCAGCACGGTGGCTTAGTGGCTGGCACTCTCACCTTGCACCTCCAGGCCCTGCATTCGATTCCAGTGTACATGGAGTTTACATGTTCTTCACATGCTTTGTGGGTTTCCTCCAGGTTCTCCGGTTTCCTCCTACAGTCCAAAGATTAGGCTCATTGGTCTTCCCAAATTGCCCATAGTGTGTGAATGTTGACCGAAGGTCCTACAACGGTTGTACAAGAAATACCATCGTCACCATTGGCCTCCACGGTCCCTAATTGAACTACAGAGGTTCCTAGATGGATGCAAGGAAAGGAATAAAACCCTATAGGACATTATTGGAAAATGAACAGATTGTAACTCGTCTTTAGATTAAACCGTTGATTGTTTTTGCTTTTGTATTTTTTGTGTGTGTGTGTGAGGTACATCTATTGAAAGTGCTTGCATTTATAACAGTGTGATTTTCTTCGAAATTGTTCCAGATTAAATGGACAATTGATTTTCTTGGCATGTCTCAACGCATTCAAACAGCATTTCACGCCATTTCCTTATATTTTGAGTCTGCTCAGCGCTGGGATTGAATATCGAGTTTCGGTTTAATAGCTATAGGACATTATTGGAAAAAAGCGCCATATTTTAGTTACTACTGTGACTCACCTTGCAGCCAGCACGGAGCTCAAAATTACAAACTGTACGCTTAAGATGGTGTAAATCGTTCCCTCGTGGCCAGCTGTGAGCAATACTTTGCACCCAGTGAAGTCCTGCCGTAAAGCAAAGTGGTAGTTATGACAATCTACCCGACTCCCGACTATGTGGAGGTGTTTGAGAACTGCGACAGGTGTCTGATTGGCTTCGTCCTTGCGCTGAGAATGTGAACCTCCCAGATCGATAACCAGCATTTTATCAATGTGTCTGCTCTACTCCGCTAGAATACACATCATCACACAGTGAGAGTTTGTTGGACATGGTCTGAACAAACAAGGCTGCACCATCTGATAAACTACGGCCTGGTTTTAATGGAAGGTGCCATAAAAACAGGTTTGATGATTTTTCTTTTTTTCAGAACCGCAGATCGATTATGCCATGATGTATATTATTTATGCTATGCGGGAACATTTGGCAGAATGGAGTACAATAAATTTTACAGTATGGTCTAGAAATCTTGGCCACGTGTGAAGAAATTCTGTGAAGCAAAGATGCCTTTGAATTAATGAAATTGCATAAAAAGTCTCTCCATTTAAAAAAAAAGGAAACTGGCTGGTATTCTTTTTTTTTTGGTTGTATGGTGACTTAGTGGTTAAGCACTGCCACCTTGCACCTCTAGGATGTGGGTTCGATTCCCACTTCTGGTCCGTGTACATGGAGTTTTCATGTTCTCCCCGTGCTTGGTGGGTTTCCTCTGGGAACTCCAGTTTCCACCTACAGTCCAAAGACTAGACCATTTGGCGTTCACAAATCGTAGTGTGTATGTGTGAGGGTCCGGTAATGTATTGGCACCCCATCCAAGGGTGTACCCTGCCACACTCCACACTGTCTAACCAAACAGAGCGAAGTACAGGTACAGCACAAACGCAGCCCACATGAAATTACTTGAAGCTTGAAATCTTTTTTCCCCTAGCCAAAAACGTTTTGGTTAAAAGGAGAAATTTTTAAGAATGGATTTATTTGCTTTGTGTAGCAGAGAAGTGTTCAGTGTTTCAATTTATTTAGCTGCAGTTTGTTCATTTAAATATGAGTGCTTGTTGAATAAAACATTCAGTTTAACTAAAATTAAAATGTCAAGTGCCGGTCAAACAATTTAATGGAGAAAATCAGGTTAAATTAACTGACCGGAGAGTTAAGGCTGGACAATTAATCGAAACTGACATTCAGAACCTTTAATCAATTATTTAAAATATTTTTTTTCTATTAATCTTTCACTCATTCATCGTCTATACCGCTTTATTCTGTATATACTGTAGGGTCGAGGTGGGTGGGGGGGGGGGGTTCTGGAGCCTATCCCATGAGACTTAGGGCACGAGGCAGGGTACACCCTGGACACACTCATTTACACACAACGGGCAATTTGGGAATGCCAAGTTAGCCTCATCTGCATGTCTATGGACTGTGGGAGGAAACCCATCAAGCACAGCGAGAACATGCAAACTCGGACAGAGGCGGGAATCGAACCCAGACCCTAGAGGTGCAAGGCGACAGCCTCTGTGCTGAGTAATTCTGCTAATATTTTTTTAAATGATCTTTATTTAAGGCACACATTCTCATTTGCACACTGTGGGCATTTTGCCAATGGCAGTTATCCTAATGTGCATGTGGAGGAAACCCACCAAGCACGGGAAAAACATGCAAACTCCATGCACACATGCCCGAGGCGGGAATCGAACCCAGACCCTGAAGGTACAAGTTGACAGTGCTAACATGTGTAGTCACATGACTCCGCTCCATCCATTCTGTGACAAGGGAGCAGCATGGAGGAGATCCCTTTCATAAGAAACACATATCCCAGACCATTCATAAATAATCATTGATAAAATATGTTCAATTAAACATGATATTAATTTCGCAGTCATAGCTTCCCATGAGCTTTTCTTCATCTGTGTGTGAATCTCGAAGATGCTTATCTTGACTGATGCTGCCAGTGTTTATCCCATCTGCAAGGCTCTATGCTGGGTCTAATTACCGTCTGGCCCGGCTGGATATGACTCTCGGTAGACACCCTTATCCGTCAGATATAGCCTCCGTCGTCTGGACGAGTCCTGAGATAGATGTAGGGCCGTGGCTGAAGCGGAGGATCCTTCTTTTTTTTCTCGCTTGTGCGTGCGTAATCTCCAGTGTGGTACCGTGTAATAGCACGGTTTGCGTTCTTGTGCGTTTTAAAATCAGAATACTGAACAAGAAGAAGAAAAAAAAGAATAGTGGCTATGTGCGGTGCTTCCCCTTAAGATAGCCCAGGCTTGCCTTGAATCAGGTTAGTGCTATGGTAGAGAAGAGCGAGAGAGTCCTTGAGGGTTGTTCATAAGCAGTCGCTCCACTTTTAAGAGCGAAAAGGGATTTAGAGATGCAGGAGCGAATAGCGGAAATGGCACAGAGATTAGACTGAGAGCAATTGACGCATAAGAGGGGAAAAAAAGGGTGTGTATGGTACAATAGGAGTTTACAGGTATGTACGGTATGTATGATATAATGTATAAGAAGATGAAAAGGTTAGACAAAACATGAAAGAAGAACAATAATCTTTGATGTAGGTGAAGCATTAAATCTGGTGCTTTCTCTTCTGTAAAATATAGCTGCTTTTATCTGCTGATTCGACTATATTAGCAGAAAAAAACATGCATACATCGATAACTAATCTCCTTTTGGTTCTTCTTTCAGCACAGGGCAGAACAAAGAGGAAAATAAAAGCGAGTCAGGGTGTAAAAATGATAACTGCTTTGTTCCTTTTTTCCCCTTATAACAGATAATGCCCTGTTATTCTGCTCTCTTTCTAAATCCATTTCAAAGCCCAATTGACACCTGGGAATTATTTGACAGACTCAATATAAAAGTAGTATTGACCTTCGGTACCATCTGTCCTTCCATGCCGAAGACAAGTCAGAAAACTTGTTCATGTTTATCTATGGGAATGGATCGGATCCAGAACATCATCTCACTTTAAATCACTTTAGAATTCGGATCGGTCAGCAGTTCTGACAGGTGCTTTTTTACAGTAACCACCACCACACATTATTTTGGGTGGTGATTGAATAAGGGGGGAAAAATGAACGATAAATACTTTTTATTTCTCTGTCACTAGATGGTGGAGGGATTAAGTTTATGGTTTGTCCATCTGTCCGTCCTTGTGTCTGTGTCCTTGCTCTTATGAGCACGATATCTCACGAACGAGTGATAAACTGGATTGATTTTAGGACCGATCCAAACAGGGTCACAACAGGTTCTACTGGTTCCAAAAAGTTTAAGATATAGAATAAAATAATTGTACTTGTTTGTAAAATGCTATTTGCTCTGGGAATTATGTTTACGTACCTTTTATGGAAGGAGTCTCCAGTGTCAGCTGGTATGGGTGAAGTTGTTCTTCTCAGTCTTCAGGGCTATACATTTTTGGTTTTTGTTTCAGTGGCATTTACAGTACAGTATACAGTATAGTGCAAAAGTCTCGAGCCACCTGTCCTTTCTTCATATTGACCAAATATTGGACAACCTGAGCAGCAACTTTATGGAATTTTATGTAACAACCCCAGCAGCAACCTCATTTCCCCTCTCGTCTGTTCCAACCACAGCATCAGCATCACCAGTACGCTGTAGTAATCACAAACCTGATCATCTGACATCATCTGCACCTGTTTCCCATATATGTTTTTTTAATGCCTGTATAAGTCATACAGTAGGTCACTGTTATCCCTTTTCCATCGACGCAGTTCTGGAGATAGTTTGGAGCCGGTACACAAAGCACCGGCCCTCAGACAGAAAAACTGGTTCCATGGTGGCACCACCACATCGCTGGACTAGGACAAAGAACCCCTTTCGCCATGGGCTGGGGGCGGGATCACCACGACCAACTAAAAGTTTGGGATCGCCATCTTTTAAAAAATGGACTCAATGTGCAATGGGAAGCTCAAATGATTTCTAGTAATGATGAAGCCAGGAGAACTGCTTGCAAAGCCATGTTGAAGTCGCCATTGCTGTTGTTGTGCTTGCATTAGTTAATAGCAATTTTTTCCCCTCTAGCCAAAAGTTTGCCGAAAATAAGAGTCAAACAAGTCCTGAAGAACTATTCCTCAGAAGTACATTAAAAATACAAGATAGTTTATGGAGGCAGAATATGAAGAAATGAGGGTTGGCTCAAGATTTTTGCATACTGTACAGTATATGATGATGCGTATGAACGTTGCATATAATAAAAGGATAAAAAACATAACATTATCCTATCTAATCAATTAAAATATTGGTTTATTATTTTCATATTACCAAGAACAGAAATAACTTGTTTCTAATCATCTAGAAAGTCCGTGCTACTTTCTTAAATTGGGACACAAATGAGCAGATTCACACCAAAAGAACAAGCATGAATAACTGTTTAAGCTGGACCTGCAAATGGCACAATTGTATCCATAATTAATTGCATGCAGTTAATTAATAAATAAATGCTAACAATTCTGATGGATGCTTCAGAAACATTCAGGTTATTCTCAACCTGCAATAATAATAAAGTATCCTTTTTTCTCTCCTGGTGCTGATAAGAACGGATCACTGTCAAAAATAGCAGAAACACCCTTCCTCGCTATCACTATCGATTTTCAGGCTCAACAAAGAAAAAAAACAGAATAATACACCATGTCTTCTAATCTGTGTTAACACATTTTTGGGAGTGATTTACAAAACGTACTTCGGAGTCACTATTAGGATCCTCATTTTAATACAAATAGGTCAGGACCTAAAAATACTTTCAAGCTAAATCCCTGTTAGAGAGTAATATACTGTAAGTTAGTACAGCAAGGAATACAAGTTTAGAATTAAAAAGAATCACGCTCATGTATGTGCTTGGTTTAAACACACTGGCTCTCATTGGCTAAGGTTGTAGTCTACATGGTTAAGATTAAGTTAAGTCTTTATTTGCACAGTGAAATGTTTTTCTTTGCATATCGCAGCACAGGGTCAGCCGTGATACAGCACCCCTGGAGCAGATAGGGTTAGGGGCCTTGCTTAAGGGCCCAACAGTGGCAACCTAGTGGAGCTGAGGATTGACCCGCCAATTTTCCAATCAGTAACTCAGTGCCTTAGCCCTCTGATCCACCACTGCCCCTAAGAGTATATACCAGGGTATTCAAGTCACACCTGGAATCTTGAGAGTAAAAATTGTCTTTATTTTACTTTGTAATCCCCGGCTAGACTAATGCTCTTATCCCAGTGTATCACTAGTGCTTGGATACCATCAAGGAAGAAAGTTTCTCAGTATGCAGGGCCATGAGTGGACTGCCTGCTTCATGTCTGAGGCCTCCCAGGAAACCCCCAGGAAAAACATGTGGCTTGGAGCGATGTGGCATTAACTCCAAGACGATTCCCTGTAACATGCAAGTGGCACAATGTGGGAGTTCCCACAGACAGATACTTTTCTTCTGCAAGTTGGCGACAAGTAATATGATGATTTTTAAGGATCGGATTCAATCGGATTTTTAAGGTTCCAATGGGAACGACTGCAGTGGACCCCAATCAACATCGGCCGGGATCATCTTTCATGGATATACGGCCTTCTTGAAAATGTTCGCACCATATATCTAACCGCAGCTTAGCTAAAGTGCTTGAAGTGTCAATCACCTACGTTCATGAGAAATTTGATCAAAAGTCCCAGCTTGCCTTGAATTGAGTTCATGCTTAATAATCTTCAGTTTTTGATATTTTAAAACTACTGTATACTCACTTTTCTTATTGTGTAATACTGGGATAATGGAGTCTCAGATGTGGGAACTTGCCACATTCGTAACATCATTCCTTACCTCTGAGATTAATTTGTTTGCACTGTCAGAGTACATAAAGCTCCTGCAAAAACTCCTTCAGCAGCACATTTATAGTTACAGGCCATGAGTGGCTATTTGTTCTGCTCTACTCCAGTGGGCTTCAAAAATTTATGCATTATTTGGTCCTGAAATTGCAGCACAGCAACAACAGACAGTAGCGGCTAGTGTTACTGTGATAACTCTAACATTGACGATCATTAAACTCTTAAAATAAAGATTACTGTAGGTTATGATAAATGTTTGACCACATAGACTGTCAGCATATTAACTGATCTAAAGCCAATACTGCTTTAAACGAGTTTAAAAGTGAAAGGATCCTTTACCCTGCCCACAGTGTGATGTTTTCTGGTCGAAGGAGGAGAGCTGCAACCTTACCTTGAACATTGGCAGTCATGTGTCAATTTCATTTCAGTTAATAACATTTTTTTTATTGTTTTTATTTAACTAATTTTAATACAACTACACATTCAAATACAAATGTATTAATTAATTTGCTAGGTGGAAACAGGTCATGTGATTGACCCTATTCCAGAGAGATGGCTGCTTCAGGGTCAGAAAGGAAGTGCATTAAGTGATGCACCCATAATGCATTGTGCCCAGTGTACAAGCCTTTGGAGGCAGGGTTATGATCTGGAGTTGCTCCAGTTGGTCAGGTCTAGGCTCAGCAACGTTACAGTATGTGGCAAAAAATGAAGTCAGCTGACGACCTGAATGCACTGAATGACCATGTTATCACATCTATGGAGTTTTCCTTTCTAATGGCTCGGGTATATTCCAGGACTCAAATTGTGAAAGAGTGGTTCTGGGAGTATGTGAGTCATTTTAACATGTGAACTGACCACAATCAGAGCTTAAGGCGGTTAAGGTATTACTGATCGGAAGGTCCAATGTTCAGACCCCAGCACCACCAAGTGCCCTTGAGTAAAAAAGTTCTTGGAAAAGAAATTGATGATGTTCTGAGAAATTAAACCTTGAGAGATGAGTTTATGAAAACTCAGAAATTATGAATGCTGATAAAAAGAGAAAATGAACCCATAAGAATGAAATACAAAGTAAATTGAAATATGATATTTAGTAAATAAATTAAGCCTGTTCCATTGTTCATGAAAATGTCTTAATACTGATATTACAGTATTAAATATAAATACATTATACATACAAGTATACTGTACATGTATATACTGTATAAATTTAAAGGAAGCATAACATATATAAATAAACTGTTTTTAAACAATGCCAAGCCACCATGGTAAGGACACACTGGTGTTGTCTCTTATTCTGCCCAGGAAATTCCAAGAGTGCTGAATGTTTAATTAGAAATGCCTGAAATATTGAATTTGTTCAATATCTATGAAATACATGCTAGCTGGTCTATCGACTCCTGTCCTCGCCCTGTAAGAGGTTTTCATGAACGCTTCTCTTTACATCGATTTCCCTATTGACCTGTTAGAGCATCTCCAGCATTGTGCTTGCATTGTGCTTTAGCAGCTTGCATTTCATTAAGCCCGAGATCGTCCGCGTTCGTCTGTGGCTTGTGATTGGAGAATCCTGCGGGAAGGCAGTGTCAGCTCCCTACCGCAGGCACCGTGTCCTCATGAGGTCAGACTCAAAGCCGAGAGACTGAGCGCTGTTAACGAAGAGAGCTAATTACTCGTGTACAAGTGATGCTCTGTTATTACGCTCCGTATACTCTGTAGGTCTTTCAGAAGCTGCATTGCAGTTAGTGACGTCCTCTTACTGTTTATCGAATCGAGTCGATGACTTTTTCCCTTGAGCACCATTTTCTCCATTCTGTACTTGATTAAAGGTTTATCGATTGCGTGAATTGGTTCTTTAGCTAATCTATTAGAAAGCATCGCTGCATGATATGGACAGAAACAGCATGTAATTATATTGATACACACTGCAGGCCATTAATTACAAAGTGGTAAATGGTATGGCATGCCATCAAATACAAAAGGCAAGCTTGGAAACCTGTAATGTTCCATAGTTAAAGGTCACCCTGCATTAATGCAAATCTTATCAATTGGAACACATATTCATGTGTGACCAAATAAAAAATATTTAAAGCAATGTCACTGCATTTTTACTTAAAAACCCATGTTTGGCGGCCTCCGAGTGGTGAGTGCTCACCCTATCATCCGGAGATCGCTGGTTCGATTCCCGGGTGATGCTGTAAGCTCTCGCAGCTGGACTAGAGAGAGCTGATTGGCCGAGCTCTCTCAGATGGGACGGATGAGAGGTACTTCGTGCTCTCACATTAATCACGGCTATACAGCCAATCAGGGGCATCTGTGAGCTTGTGCACGTGGAGGGAGCGGATAGTGCTGTCCTCCGAGTGTGTTACGCCGCCCCTAACTGTGCGTGAGTTTGAAAAGATGTGGTCGGCTGGCATCACGTGGTTCGGAGGAAACACGTGATAGTCTTCAGCCCTCCCGACTGAGTGGTAGTAGTAGTAGCTTTAATGAGGGAGCCCCCTAGTGCCGAATTGGACATGACTAAATTAGGGAGAAAATCGTGAAAAAATCCGTTTAAAAAAGATGGCATCAAGGGTAGCTCAGTGGTTAAGGTATTGGATTATGGTTTGGAAGGTCCCAGGTTCAAACCCCATGACCACCAAGTTATCACTGTTGTGCCCTTGAGCAAGGCCCTCAACTGCTCAGATGTACTGTTTTAAATTCCCTACATATTCAGTTTTAGAATTGGCTCCGCTAACTAAATCTCTAAAAAAAACAAGCTAATAATTTAAAGCTAGTGCACTGTGTAGGGTGTAGAATCACTTGTTCCACACACCAAGTTAGTTCCCTTGTTCAGGGGTTTAGAGACTGATTTGGGATTCAGCCTTGTGTTGGATGCTAATTAGCTTTGTCGCTTGTGATTAAAGAACCTGTTTGCGCATTATGTGTTTTGGCAGGCAGCTGCTCTCCGCCCTTTCCACTACTGCATACCGCCACTGAAGTCAAAATGTAATTTCATGAAAGCTTTATGAAACTGATAATGTCACTAACTCTAGTTTACTGTAGTCTTACTTCCCAATTTGAGATATCTCAAAAATTCACTTGATGTCTTCTGGGTATTGGGCTGCAGGTTGGGGATCAGATCATGGAGGTGAATGGGCACAGTTTCCGCAGCATCGCCCATGATGAGGCTGTGCAGATCCTGAAGAGTTCACATCATATGCGGATGACCGTAAAGGATGTGGGGCGTCTTCCTCATGCCCGTACCGTAGTGGACGAGACCAAGTGGATTTCCAGCCCAAAAATCGCAGAGAGCTCGGCCAGTGCTGCCCTGAGGTGAGCTGATCGGGATCTCCTTCTGTGTTTCTCACCAAAGTATCTATTAGCACTTTTCGTCCCTTAATGATTTCACATCTTATATCAGTTGTGTAGAGTAATGCTTTGGCATGTGGGGTCACATGGGGTGGTGGTAGTTACGGTATATACAGTGGAACTTTGGATTGCGAGTTACCTGGTCTGTGAGCAAATTTTTTAATATAAATTTAAACGTGTTAAACAGGGTCTTGATAACCGAGTACTGTACGTATACGCTTTGTCTGCCGAGGGTCACACGATCACAGCTGAGCCAATGGTTCTTCTCTCTCTTGCACTGTGGGATTGTGGGTAATCGTCTCCTATGCCCAGTCTCAGTGCGGCTGTGTCACTCGCATAGTCAACATCCATGCGTATGTACTGTTTATTATAACATTGTGAACAGGTGTGTGTGTGTGTGTGTGTGTGTGTGTGTGTGTGTGTGTGTGTGTGTGTGTGTGTGTGTGTGTGTGAGAAAGTCATCCTAAACAGTAGGTCTCTTGCTCCTGCTTCTGCTCTCATCTAACACCAGTCACAATTCTTTGTAAAGGTAAAGTGCAGGTTAATTTGTTTTATTTTGACTTAATATTTTGTATTAATTATTTTTATGGTGGTATGAATCATTGGAGTTTTATTATTTCTTATGGGGAAATTTTGCTTTGATATACGAGTGCTTTGATATATAAGCACGCTTCCAGAACAAATTATACTCGCAATCCAAGATTCCACTGTAATTTGAAGGTGAATACTTTAGTTCTTTTCCTCAAGGAGAAATATAAATGGACTTCTACTTTTACACAAGCAATATTTTACCTGGGCTATCCTTATCCGTACAGAGTTTGGATACTTTGTCTACCACTCCATCTAGGAACCTTTTTAGTCTAACTGTTTTTTTTTTTTTTTTGCAACCAATCAACATTCACCTGTGAATCTGGGAACGCCAGTTTGCCTAATCGGTGTGGTTTTTGGACTGTGGGAGGAAACCAGAGTTCCCAGAGGAAACCCACCAAGCTTGGTCTTATTTACCACTGTAAAAAAAAAAAGCTAAAACATGGTTCTGATACTGAAATAAATAAATACATAAATACTTTATTCACACTTGCACATGCTCACGTGCAGAACACACACTAATCTTTCTTGTGCATACATTTCCCATTCCTGTCTGCTCAAAGCTTTTGAATACTTTTTGAATGTTGCCTTTTATAACTTTCTGCTTTCAGTCATTCATCAATTTCTGAATGTTAAGTATTCATATGCAGACCACGAAATGATTTTACCTTGTTGCAGTAAAAGCTTTAATATCTTCCCAAATTTCCCTGACAGTAAGTTGAAGCCATGTTGTCCTGTCTGAATGAAATTTGGGTCAGTGTCTGCTGCTGTTTTATGAAAAGAAGCACCTCTGAATAGCTGTCAGCTACATTTGTGTGTGTGTGTGTGTGTGTGTGTGTGCTGGCTATAGCTTGTAGCTGACAGCACTCTGTAGTCTCTCCCTCCATCTCTAACTCTCCTTCTATCCTAATGGAGCGGGCTTTGATTGAGAACCCTACGAGACGCTAATTTCCAAAGTGCTCCGCTAGATATCCAAGTTGGCTTTGAGTGCCGCGCATCGTTCCGTTCACGTGCCGTAACCCTCAAGGCAGACAGCGGACTCTCGTGTAGGAGCTATTTTGTAATTGCAACATTGCGTTTTACCTTCGTCAGACATTAATTGGTGTCACATTATCAATCACTGCCACAGGGCAATAAACTGACAGCTGTTTCTCTTTCCCTTAGTGTGTCAGGAGACGCTGCTGCAGGAAGCTCAGGAAAGGTAAGCCACAAATTCTGTAATTTGACACACACACACACACACACACACACACACACTCCTTAATTTGTAACATACAACTCTGTCGTGCTCCTGAGGTGATTTACACACATCTGTGGTAATCCTTTTGTGATGGACTGATGTCCTGTCCAGGGTGAATTCCCACCTCATATCCAGTATTCCCAGGATGGGCTATGAAATTGGACAGGAGACAAAGAGAAAAAAAAAACCTTGAGAAATAGCATAATGTCTGACATATTAAATCTACAAAAAGAAAAAGGAAACTACAGATCTCCACAAGTGCAGGTCCAAGAGGGAGTAACTGGTCACCTCTATGGCATTGTGTTAGCAGTGTGAGAAGAGAGCTGCAGCCTGTGGTTGCTTTTACACTCCCGGATCGGTAGCTGCCATGTAGTGGTGCAGTCTCAGCTAGCAGCTGTAAATCAGTCGTGACTAAAAGGGATAAAAATGGAAATAATGGAAGTTAAAAGGAATGAAAAGAATGGAAATGAAACGAAAGAAAGTTGAAAAAGGAAGGAGAAATCAATAAATAGAAAAGAAGAATGGAGGAAAAGAAAGTGAACAAAGGTGAAACCTAAGTACAAAAGGTGAAACAAAGAAAGAAAAGGGTACAACATAGCTAATAAATTAAGAAAGTAATTGTAATAAAAGGGGTGAAGTGAAATGGGAAATAAACAGGGAAGGAAATGAAAAGAAGAGAAACAAAAAAAATAACTATGGGGAATAATCAAGGACAAAGAGAAAATGTGAAAAAGAGAACAGAATAGAAGGATGGAAGGGACTGAAGTTAATGAAACGCTGAAACAATTTGTTTATCAGCTTTATTTTAGTCTACCTTATAACTCATACTGTATATAACTAGCTGCTTCTATACTTTTGGCCACTTACAGGCTTTAGTGCACTTATACTATACTATACTGTCCTATAGTATAAAGTACTATACTATACTATACTGTCCTATACTATACTATACTGTCCTATAGTATAAAGTACTATACTATACTATATAATACTATACTATACTGTCCTATAATATACTATACTGTCCTATACTATACTATACTGTCCTATACTATACTATACTATACTGTCCTATACTATACTATACTGTCCTATACTATACTATACTATACTGTCCTATACTATACTATACTGTCCTATACTATACTATACTGTCCTATACTATACTGTCCTATACTATACTATACTATACTATACTATACTGTCCTATACTATACTATACTATACTGTCCTATACTATACTATACTGTCCTATACTATACTATACTATACTGTCCTATACTATATTATACTATACTGTACTGTACTATACTATACTATACTGTCCTATAGTATAAAGTACTATACTATACTATACTGTCCTATAGTATAAAGTACTATACTATACTATATAATACTATACTATACTGTCCTATACTATACTATACTGTCCTATACTATACTATACTGTCCTATACTATACTATACTATACTATACTGTCCTATACTATACTATACTGTCCTATACTATACTGTCCTATACTATACTATACTGTCCTATACTATACTCTACTATACTGTCCTATACTATACTGTCCTATACTATACTATACTATACTATACTATACTATACTATACTATACTGTCCTATACTATACTCTACTATACTCTACTATACTATACTGTCCTATACTATACTGTCCTATACTATACTATACTATACTGTCCTATACTATACTATACTGTCCTATACTATACTATACCGATCTTTTGCTGTTAATAAACAGAGACCTTTCTGACAGACAACGTGTGTGTGTGTGTGTGTGTGTGTGTGTGTGTGTGTGTGTGTGTGACTGAGTCATATAGATGCCGGGAATAGGACATCATGCACGCGAAGCATTGTGTGTGTGTGTGTGTGTTTGACTGAGTCTCTCCTTATGTCAGAAAAGCTTACCGAAGCATAGCGCACTCGTCTCGTTACTAAATGAACTTTTAGAAAAACTTTATAAATATGTAGTGCAATAAAAAGCATGTACCTGGAGCAGGAATCAAACCCGGGCTACCGCGTTAGAGCGCGGAATCCTAACCACTAGACCACGAAGGATTAACGGTTACCATCTCGGAAATGCCGGCTATTCAACCCGCGACCTTATACACGCGAAGCATTGTTTTTTTCGGGATCTCACCAGGACATTTACAATGGTTAATTTGTAGTAACATATGTCTATAGCACAGGCGTTTAGTCAAACATATTAATACCGATCTTTTGATGTTAATAAAAAGAGACCTTTCTGACAGACAACGTGTGTGTGTGTGTGTGTGTGTGTGTGTGTGACTGAGTCATATAGATGCCGAGAATAGGACATCATACACGCGAAGCATTTTGTGTGTGTGTGTGTGTGTGTTTTTGACTGAGTCTCTCCTTATGTCAGAAAAGCTTACCGAAGCATAGCGCACTCGCCTCGTTACTAAACGAACTTTAGAAAAACTTTATAAATATGTAGTGCAATAAAAAGCATGTACCTGGAGCAGGAATCGAACCCGGGTCTCCCACATGAAAGCGCCAAATCCTAACCACTAGACCACCGCACTACAGCAACACACTGCACACTACTCTCATGTAGGCGCCATTTTGCTCCAGTGTAGAAAAACAATGGCGGACGGCTCTTTTTTTCACTCGGGGCGGGTCTTTGCTAAAACACCAGTGTCAATCAACTGTAGTAGGAGCGGCCTCTGTCGGTGTGACTTCACACCGACAGGCTTTTGAAAATGGCCTGATTTCAGAAGGGGCATCTTATATTATTAAATTAAAAGAAAATCGCCGGGCGGCTCTTTATCATTGTAGAGTGGTTGTGTACACACTCTCCTAACACACAATGCAGTCCAAACAGCTTGAAAAAGTCCATGTAGCACCGTAGGTGCCCTTTAAAGTAGTTTTAAAAATCTGTAATTTTACTTTTACTTAAGTACGTTTTGTTTGAAGTATTATAATTCGCTACATTTTAAATCATATTCGCTACTGAGTAAAAAATAAATGAATGAAAATGCTAAAATAATGAAAATATTATGCTTTGTATAAATGCTCCGTTGCGCCGCGTGTGTGTATCATGTCCTGGCCGCGCGCCGCTCCAGACTCCACTCCAGGTTTTCTGACATCGGCATCTTCCTGACCTTCCACACGGTCGCTTCCGCCCTGAGAGTCGATGACGACTAGCGCGACCATATATAAACCGGAGAGAGACGCAGGAAAGATGAAAGAGGTTGTGATTTTGGCGTTTTGATATTTGGTTGTGTATTCCGGTTTGACTTTTTGCCTCCAATTGACTTTGATTATTGCTTTGTCCCTTTGGTTTGGTTGGTCTTCGTATATATTTGTAGATAATTTCACTGTTTTTGGTTTAGGGAGTCCGGGAAGGTACCTGTATTTTTGTTTGTGTGTTTTTTTGTTGTTTCTTTTTGCAGGTAATCTAGCTACTAAATATAAATACCATTTTGTTTATTATTTTGGCCTGGGTCCAACCTGAATCTGATCCTCCTCCTGGTGTGTGTGTGTGTGTGTTTGTATATACAAACCTCATTATTTCATCAGTTAATGACTGGATCTAGTTCTTTCTGCCATATACCACCATTTCCATACAGTTTAAAATAGAACCCTGAACCAGTCTTTTGCTGTATGACCCTAGACTGGGACGTAACACCATATTTAAGTGACCACTTTGATTTTCAAGCACAAGAAAGACAACAGCTTTATTATGTAAAGGTGTTCCTTCAGTTAAAAACAACTAGTTTGAGATTTATATCTACTCATCTTTTTTGAACTACGCTAGAATGCCTCATCCCACCCCGCTGTGTGTTTTTTTTTTATTTTTATATTTAACAAAAAAAAAAAAAAAAAAAGCAGAGCCAGATCAATATAATCGACACCCACAGCAAACATTTAAACACAAACAATAATCTGTTAATTTAAGAGTGAACATGGAAACACCCAAGGGCAAAACAATTCAGCAAAAGAATCACCCCCACTGTTAAAAAAATTTTAATAAAAAAGTAACTCGGTAACTTTTACTCTGAGTAAATTTTTTAATGAGCTACTTTTTACTTTTACTTGAGTAGATTTTTATAATGGTAACTTTACTTGTACTTAAGTAAAATTTCACTGAAGTAACAGTACTTGTACTTGAGTACAAAATTTTATTACTCTTTCCACCTCTGATTGTACGATGCCTTAACCACTGTGCCACCCCTGACCACATCTCAAAGTGCTCTATTGGATTGAGATCAGGTGACTGTGGAGGCCGTTTGAGTACAGTGAACTCATCGTCGTGTTCAAGAAACCAATTTAAAATGATTTTAGCTCTTGACATGGGACATTATTTTGTGGTCATAAAGGGATGGATATAGTCCTCAACAATACTCAGGTACGCTGTGGCATTTCAACAATGCACGAGCAATTGGTGCAAGGGGCTCAAAGTGTGCCAAGTAAATCTCCCTCACACCATTACAGTACACCTCCATTATATTTCTACTTATAATATAAACTCTAATTACAGTATATACTCTACCTGTATTGCAAACACTATTTAGTTATTTATTTATACTATAAAAACTATTTTATTTTATTGTAACATTGTTTTAAGCTATTTTCCTCAAATAAAGCTTCAGTTTTAAAAAGTGTGAAATGACATGCTGTATGTTTTCCTTAATTACACTCTCAGTAGCGTTGAGGTGGTTTCATCTTAGCATATTATCAGATGAGCGATGCATTATAAAACACATCCAGTGAGCAGCACCATATTAATCATAAACCTGTACATTGTATATAGTGCAGTGCTGTAGTGGTGTTGTCGCATGGCTAAAAGCCTGGCTGCAGGAGTTTGACCACTGCAGTGGTGGAACACTGATGTGTCAGCAGCTTTCTGGACCTGGACTTGAATGAAGTCTATAAGGGCTTGGTGAAGAAATGTGTTGGTCTTTAGTTTTTTTTTTCCCCTCTGGCTGCCAGGATGCAGATTGCATTAGCGCTGGCGTAACCTTGGAGAGTATGGCTCTGTAAATCAGCTCCCTGCTCTCTGCACGCCCCCATATACCCCAACCCTTTGGGACCTGGGCCCACTGAGCTCTTTTATTAGGATAGAGTGAGTGTGCAGAGACCGTCATTGAACCCTGATAGCCGGTAATGGCGAGGGAGCAAAGGCAGCACTGAGCGTTCAAAATCCTGACAGCCCAATGCCTAGGCAAAAAAGTAGAGCTGTTTTTAGACTTTTTAAATGATGTTTGCCCTTCTGAGAGCTTTACAAATGGCATTATCAGTGGTCCCTTTACAAGGAACACATGTACACCTGGTCATTTATGCAATCATCCAGTCAGCCAATCATGTCACAGCGTCATGGAGATGCAGGACTGAAGAGCTTCAGTTAATGTTCAGATCAAACATGTGAATCTGGAGAAAATGGGATGTCAGTGACTTTGACTGTGGCATGGTTGTGATTGTGGTTTAAGTATTTCAGAAACTGCTACTCTTTCTTACTTACTGTGTGTAGCTGAACACAGCTGCTTCATACCAACGGAGGGTGAATACTTTATACAATCACAACTTACTATAACTTGTTTTTAATGGTCAATCATTTTGCATGATAAATGGAGAGGGAAAAAAATACCTCTCTTCAAAATTAAGAAGTCTATTCAAATTCATAATGAATAAGCAGATTTCTGTTACCACCTTAAAACTCATAAAAAGTCAATGGGGGTGAATACTTGTGCACTTAAGCCACTAGAAATGAGGGGGGGGGGGTCGATTCAGTTATGTATCGTGATTATTTTGGGTGGCCATTTTGGTGAGCGGGAGAAATAAATCAGCCTCACCGGTTTTAGTGAATCAGTACAGGAGCACGATGATAGAAAATGTCTGTCCTGTAAAGCTGTCCTGATGGTGAATAATTCTAATTTCGGAAAATTCCCAACAAAACAGAGTTCACAGTCCAATACAGAGGAAAACAGCTCTGAGACAAAATGGAGTCCGGGATTCCCCTCGCGGCAATGTTTGGAAAGGGATAGAGATTTAGTCAAGTGGTTTGGTATGCTTCATTGTATATTTGTTTCAAAAGTGTGTAAGACTCACTATGTCGGACTTAAGAACAAATCCGACTTACGAACGTGCTCCCGGAATAAAACTCGTTCATAATTAGGGGACAACCTGTATAATATATCTAAACATCAAGAAGGGTTCGATTCACACCTCTGTATGCATGTCCGACTTGTGCTTGGTGGGTTTCCTCTGGGTACACTGGTTTCCTCCCAGTGTTTGTTGTTTCCAAGTTGCCTGTAGTGTGTGAGTGTGTGTGTGCAATGGACTGGCACCTCTGCTTCGTGCCACTAGTACCCCTGGGATCGGCTCCCGAGGAAGCCTTAGAGAAAGAGTAAGAAAGTGTAGTGATCCTGCTAACATTATTGTAAAGTGGATTGTAAAGATGTAAAATATTATGAGCTCATTACTAGTTATATACATTTTAGTACATGTAGTAAACAATACATAGTCACCAACAATACAGGTGTCTACAAACCTATTTGTTATCTGTAACATTTAATAGGTATGTTTAGCACCTTAATTTTTAAAAATCCCACTGTTATGACAGTGTAAAAATTTCCCTGCATCCAAATCGAGTGTCTTATTAAGATTTTTTTAAAGCCAGTGAAACAGTAACTTGGCTCCGAACCATGCAGAGGGACAGATGAAGTGTGCAAATGCTTATAAAGTATTGATTTAGCTGTGGAGGTAGTGAAAACTCCTCCTGGTTGGGGGGGGAATAAGCGAGAAAAGAAAAAAAAAAATTCTCCGCTGTCTCTATCTCAGCGCTTTACCCTTGAGCGGCGTATAAATTGCACAGATTTTACTCCTGCCGTGTGTGATGAGTGTCAGGATTCGACTTTGCATTTATCATAGCGGCATCCATTTATTCCTTTATAGTTTGGGGTGCGAAGTACGACCCCCATGAGACAGGGCTTTGACAGGCCTGCGGTCAGCGCACATCTGCTGTCGGTGACAGGAGATGGGTTATTAGACCGTACTTAGCCTTCATTCCAGCTGAGTGGTGACGTCTGGACGGGGTGCTGTTTCACTGGGGAATTTCATGAGCAGGGAGTTTTGTGAAGCTGTCTTTGTCAGTCCTCTGTCGTACCCTTTACATAATGCCTGCACTGTTTGTATTGCATTAGGATTGGATTAGGAGGAAAAATTAAATTAAAAGGGATGTTAAAGGAGTAGAAGACATTTTAATGGTAAGATCGATTGTGTTATGAGGAATAGAGTCTGGAGGGCAAGGCTATGGGGAGGCGAGGTTAATTTATAAAAACTCAAGCCAATCTTTTCCAGTTGCTTTAGATGTAATTGGATGTATGACATGTCCTTCAGGTACGGGTTCTTTCTCTGCTTTGTTGTTAAAAATAGTTGAAATTGCTCTCTCTGGGTTCTTATTTTCGTAATAACAGAAAAAACTATGAGACATACAGAACCCAAAAACAAGAAAGCTTTCTCTCTCTCTCTCTCGCTCTATATGTATGTATCTCTGCTCCGCTCGAGGCACGTCCTAATGTACTTCTGATTAAGGAGGATGTCAAGAAGGAGAGAAAGCACGAGACGCGTGTTTCAGTGCAACGGCTGTGGGTTAATGACACATAGGAGCTGAGGAAGTGAGGGAGTGAATGAGAGCCGTAGAGTGACTCATAGAACCCTTTCATTCCCCCGGGCTTGTGGTACTTAATATTAGCTCTGGTTGAGTGGAGGGACCTCAGATGTCTGGCTGTTCACCTGATTCAAGATCTGTTCGCTGTGATTTACTAAAGCCTTTACATTGACCTGTGCACACACTTCATTTCACTAGAGCAGCTGTTTGATCAGATCTATTTATAATTACCCATATTATCGTGACTCACCGTAACAAAATAAAATTTTGCTGTAAAAAATTTTGAAATAAAAAAAAAAATTGCTGGTAGGCTTATCGCACTGTATCACATGAATAAACTGAAAAAAAAAAAAAGTTATGTAAGGGAAAAAAAACATAATGAGCAACAAATCAATAAAAGTAGGTTGATTCTTTACTAATTAAATACTGTTCCAAAGTTATTTACTCAAATTTTTCCACTAATTATTATTATTATTATTATTATTATTATTAGTTGGAGGCAATATGGCTTAGGGTTTAGCACTGTCGCCTTGCACCTTCAGGGTCCGGGTTCGATTCCCGCCTCAGATCTGTGTGCATGGGGTTTGCATGTTTTCCCCGTGCTTGGTGGGTTTCCTCCGGGTTCTCTGGTTTCCTCCCATAGTCCAAAAACATTCCGATTAGGTTAATTGGCATAATAATTCCCAAATTGCCCGTAGTGTGTGTGTGTTTGTGTGTGTGCCCTGCAATGGATTGGCACCCTGTCCATGATGTACCCCTCCTCGTGTCCTAAGTCTCCTGGTATAGGCTCCAGGCCCCCCTCGCGATCCTGCATATAGGATAAAGCAGTATAGATGATGAGTGAGTGAGAATAATAATAATTATTATTATTATTAAAGGTCAAAATACTTTTTATTCATTTATAGTTATATTTATTTTAGTTGGAAGCTTGAAAAACAAATCCATTGTCCTCAGCTTCCCTTTTTGTTTTCTGTCCCTTTTTAGTACTTTCTCATTTGGCAGATGTTTTTAATCGAAAGCAGCTGTACCTGTAATTGAATTGACCTGAGCAGGGGTTTAGTTCAGGGTTAAGGAGCTGGCAAACGTTTAACTCAGAATTTTCCAGTCAGCACCCGAGAGCCTTGATCTCTGAGCCACCGCTGCAAACTTCTTAAAGTTTCCATATTTTCCTTTTTTTTTTTTAAACAAACTTTAGAATGCTTTCACACCTACAGGCTTCTGTTTAAATCAAACTCTAATTGGTGATTTCTGAGGCTGGTGACTCTAAATGAACGTCTCCTCTGCAGCAGAGGTAACTTTTGGTCTTGCTTTCCTGGGAAGGTCTTCATGAGAGCCAGTTTCATCATGGTGCTTCATGGGGTTTTGAAAATGCACTTGACACAATACTGTTCTTGCAAGAACTGTTCAAGAACAGCTGACCTTCTTAGTGTCTTAAAATAACAGCTGAATTTTGTTGTTGTTACTTAATTAACTAAAGTCATAAGTGTTATTTCATATATTTTAGTATCTTCAGTATTTTTCTAGAATGTAGAAAATTACATTGAATTAGAAGGTCTTTGACTGACGAGCACGTCACAGTTCAGTAGGATTAATGTATTCTGCACTGCGCCTCCAGTGTGTCAACACGTTGTTTCCCAGCAGTAGCCATACTTCATTTTCAAACTGTATGATGTGAAAACTGTAGGATTTGTCTAAAGATGGTAAATGCATACAATTTTCTTTCACAGGTTACAGAAACATGCAATATTCTACAACACACCATCTTCTTCCTGTATTTATTTGTTTGTTGCCATGGTAGACACGTTTAACCAATAAACAAATAGAATTCAATTTGAATTGACACTTGGATTTATCTCCATTTAAAAAAAAAACGAACCAATGACAAAACGCTACAAGCGTTAATGTTCAGACTGAAATATCCATCAGATAATGCATTTTTTTTTTTTATCTCATACTCCCTTTATTTTACTTCTCCTGCAAATGTAATGTTTCATGGCATTAGAGAGCTGAGCAATTAGCCGGAGGAGTGTACCTTCTATATGAGGTCACATTAGGGTTAAAATCTAATTGGCTTGTTTAAGCCTCAGCCAATGGAGAATGGAGGAAAAGCATGATTTTTATTTATTATTATTATTAATATTATTTATTATACACACAGGAGACCCAGAAATGTCTACTAAAAAGTGAAGAAATCTTCTCTTTGTTGTATTATGTTACAATTTTAACCCTACAATGATAAAACCTCAGCCTGATTCCACAGTTGACATTTGTCTTCTCTTTTTGTGTTTATGTGTAAGGGCCTGATGTCCCCGGCTCTGGCCCCAGGACGTGTGGGGGCTCGGAGTTCTTTAGAGGAGCAGGCCTATCTGCTGCTTACTGAGGCAGAGAGACAGACCATGAACTACTACATACAGGAGTACCAGTGTGGCCATATTGGGGTAGAGCCTCTCGCCATGGCCCTGTTTGAGCTCTTCAACACACACGCCAAGGTTAAGTCTGGAGATAACAAGTATGGGGGGGTTGGACTCCAGCAGAGCATCGCCAAAAGTGCTGTATGAGATATGAAACATACTGTAAATGGTGCCAGAAATAGCTCTGCGTTTATGATTGGTGAAAATGCTGAATGAGTACGTTGTGCATTTTAGGGGTGGCTGTCTTGTAGGTTTATTATTGAAATAAAACAGATTCAGCACCTTTGCTAACCTGCTTATTTCCATAGATGTTTTAATTCGCTTCGAACGTAAATGCTACAGTGGGAGTTAAATTTAATTTTACCAAGCTAAATGGACACCTACTATACACTACTGCGTAGTTTATGTCCCTGTGTACCATTTGCGCACTAATGAGATATACAAAAAAAAAGAAAACCGCCATTTCAGAAGCAAGCAAAGCAAATTAAAGTGGCTGGAACTGGTCTGAGTATTTATTTAACATGTTGTCAAAACCTGGAAGGATAGTGCTGAACCACTCATTTTGTGGAAAAAAAAATAATGAATGGATGATGGATCACTTAAACACTTGGTGAAGTTGCATGGTAAAAAATCAATAGTAAAAACCAGAGCTATGTTTAATAGTGAAAGTACAAGCATTTCCATACACACACACACACACACACACACACACACACACACACACACACACAATGTGATAAGGACTCACAGAATTGGGACTAAACCGCTGTGGGGCCATGAGAGACCACGTGTTAGTGAGACTCAACATAAAACAGGCTAATGTAGAATAAAGATTGGACTTTGGAGCAATGGAAAAAAAAGTCATGTGATCTGATGAGTTCAGATTGACCCTACTCCAAAGAGATGGGCATGTCAGGGTAAGAAGGGAAGCACGTGAAGCGATGCAGTCATCACACATTGTGGCCACTGTACAAGCCTCTGGAGGCGGTGTTATGATCTGGGGTGCTTCAGTTGCTCAGGTCAAGGCAATAAAATGAAGTCAGCTGATGACCTGAATGTACTGAATGTCCAGGTTATCACATCTATGGAGTTTTTCTTCCTTGATGGCACGCCATATTCCAGGACTCAAATTGTGAAAGAGTGATTTATAAACCATCTCCGAGATTTAGAGGTAATGAGCCACATTTACACTTGAGAAGAAGCAGACTCTCATTCAAGTCTCAAAGATGGCTCATTTCTGTCTAGGAGACAAAGAAGAGATTAACATGAGATCTCATCTTGGAGTTTTTTTGCTGTGGGTCTGGGAGCTGGACACCATATTGTGTGATTGAATGAAATCTTAAAGCGTGCACATTTTTCTTTTCAGACTGTAACAACACAAAGCATGCAATAGATAAATAGATACACTTTTTTTTTTTTAAATCCTGAGGTAAATTGTTGCGTGTATTCTTATGAACAATCCCAGACTTGTGTCCATTAGAAATGTAATAACTTAGCAGTTCATCTAATCAGGCTTATGCTAATAGTTATATTTCTGTTTATATTTTACAAATTTCTGTTTATATTTTGCAAATTACAATGTTTAAGCATCTTGATAATACAGGCTAATTTGACCCAATTCTCTGTAGCTAGGTTTCGTGGATGACATGCTACGGTATCTGCAAGTTTGCTAGTCAGGCTTATTAGCTAACTAGCTTAGAATTTTTTTTAACACTTGACACTAGTCAAATTATGCTGTGTAGCAAGAACTGTGTTCAATTGTGTAACAAGACCTCACAATTAAAAGAAAAGAATGTAATGTCACACACAGCATGCTAAAAACATATAGCATAGGGTGAGTCTGGTGCTCCAAAGAAAGATATCTTCCTTTGTGGATCAAATTCAGCTTAATGTGACAGACAGGTGCCTCCAGAATCTGAATTTAGTTTATATAGGATTTGATGTATTGTGCTGTTTGATTGCTTTTGATGTGCATAACTTAACATGTTTTTTTTCCCCCTCCTGTGTTCTCTCCAGCTTACCTTGCTGGCAGAGGTACGTGCCCTTATCGCTCCCCAGGATCTGGAGCGTTTTGATGGCCAGGTCGTTCATCATGAGATGGAGGCATGGAGAGCGAGACAGGGAAGCCTGGGTCTGGTCCACACCAAATCCCTCCACAGCTCTCATCCTGAGAGTCATGTCCCAACTGCCTGCCAGCTGACTGCTTCAGCAATGGGCTATGCGAAGGCAAGTGTGTGTGTGTGTGTGCGCCCATCTGTCTGTCACTGTGTGTGAGGAAAAATCCTCTAGATAGTTTTGCCCTTTTCTCCGATTGGTTTGCTTTCGAACATGTCAAAGGTGCCATGCTTTTGATGCTGTAGCAGCCTGACGAACCGCAATCAAATTTCAGATGCTTTTACTGTACATTATTGACGACAAGTGACTTAATCTAAAGTGGCACGCATAGAAAAAATGGAAATGCACAGTGCATTATGTTTTTTTTTTTTTTTTTTTTTAACAAGAAAAAACTAGCGTTTCATTAAGTTGGTACGGGTGACGATGTCCTGTGTGCCTTATTTGGGATTTATTTGGGCTTTGATAATCATGTCACATCCCTTTCCTGGCTAATCGTCGAAGTTGATGCTAGTCATTATTCTGGGTTGTTAATTCTTTCCGCATGAATGTCAATTTATTCGACTAATAATTCCTTCTTCTTGCTGCGCTGGATCACATTTTAATGCTTGACAGCAGGAGTTTTTTAAACAAAAGAAACAGGATAGAAGGTCATTTATGGTAATTTGGCGAGTTCTTTTTCTTAGGGCTGCATTGTACACACAAAACTATTATATAGTGATTATACTGGTACACACTGAAATTGTAGAATGGCTACAATACTGTATGTTAAGAAACCACTGATGGCATTGTCAAAACTTAGCTTGGGGCCCCCGAGTGGCACAGTGGTAAAGCGCTCGGCCTATCATCCGTAGATCGTGAGTTCGATTCCCGAGGTCTAGAGAGAGCTGATTTGCCGAGCTTTCAGTGGGGAGGAATGAGAGGTACTTAGCGCTCCCACATTAATCACGGCTCTACAGCCAATCATGCAAGTGGATAGCGCTGTCCTCTGAGTGTGTTACTCCGCCCCCAACAATGCGTGAGCAAGTCGGCTGGAGTCACATGGCTCGGGAAGAAACACGTGATAGCCCCCCCGACTGAGTGGTAATAGTAGCCTTAATGTGGGAGACCCCTAGTGATGGGGAGGAATTGGACATGACTACATTGGGGAGAAAATGTATCTTGCATTAATCGGACCCATATAATTATTTAAATAATTAATTAGAATTTAATAATTGTGAATATTTGTACACTCACGGTCACTTCATTAGTTACACCTTGGTAGCATTGGGTTGAATCCTCCATTTGGCCTTCAGAACTGCTGCATTAATTTTAATAATTTTAAAGGTGCTTTGGTCCATATTGACATGATAGCATTATACGTAGCCGGATCAGATTTGTCAGCTGCACATCTGTAATGCAATTATCCCGTTCCACCACACCCCAAAGATGCTCTATTCGATTGGAAGGTCATTTAAATTCAGTAAACTTACTGTCATGTTCAAGAAACCAGTCTGAGATGGTTGCCACTGCCAAGTTGCCACTGTTGATCCCTTAAGCAAAGCCATTAACCCTGCCTGCTCCAGGGCACTGTATCCTGGCAGACTCTGAACTGAACCCTAACTGAAGGAAAAAATTTGCCACCCTGGACAAGGTGCAAATCCATCGCAGGGCACACACATACTTTTAATTGGCCAGCAAATTTTAAAACGCAATCGCACACTCATAAGTTGAATCTGCCATCTGTTGAATTTTGGAATGAACTCACATTTTTATGTTTTACCGTGAAGTACGTACGTGGAATGAAGTTGTGAGATGACGTCTTTTAAGTAGATTTCAATCGCACACTCATAAGCGTGTATAAACAAATTTACAGCGCCATCTGATGAATTTTGAAGTTAACTAATAATTTTTTCAAGGTAAATTTTTTTTTATGATATAAGGGTGTTTTCAAACAAAGCCTATATGTTACGTACCTCAAGCTCGGCCAAATAAACCTATGAAAACCCCATTCAAATTTGTTCGGTAGTTTTTATGTGATGCGTGCACAAACAAACAGACAGACAAAAATTCCAAAAAACATCTTGATGTGTTTTATTACTCATCTTATATACGCTTTTTTTTTTGCAAAAAAAAAACAACTTTACAGTTTTATTTTATGCATAGATTGAGTAAAATGCAAGAATTAAATTTCATGGTAAAAACGGTTTAGCTTGGAGTGAATGGTCGTAGTGCTCTCCGAACACTTTGGGATTTTGGTTCATTTTGATTTTTGCAGGTTTCACTGTAAGATGTAAGAATGGCCAAGGTATTATAGGGTAGAATTATTTCAGACTGATGTTGTTCCAGTGCGGCTAAATTGTTCGTGGGATGACGCAAATGATTTGTGCTTTTACAGAATGAGTGCAGGATGGATGGAAGCGTGGAGGCAGGACCTGCGGGGGCTTTTAACTCCTTACCGGAAATAGCTTTGGTGAGTACAGTATGAGAGCGAAAGAGCATGAGAGAGAGAGAGAGAGAGAGAAAGAAGCCTTGCTGTCACTGAAAGCCAGCATGCATGACGAAGCCAGATGAGTCAACCATGAGGCCTTTAGTACCTGCGAATCAAACAGTATACAGTAATTATGACATTATTGGATTGCAATAGAAAATAGTGCATGATTTAAAATAGCTGAACTTTAATGTAACTCAAAAGCATTCTGTTTAATTTTATTTCAATATCATAAAATCTACATTTGAAAAAAAAACGCTGTAAATTTGTATTGACACAGTATCGACAATAAAGTTAAACTTCCTATACTTCCTTTACGGATAATTCATTTTAGTCATTTCCTCGTCGTCGTAGCTGCACTTTAAGCATATTAATATTACAAATAGCAGACAGCAGTATGTTGTGAGTTAATTTCATAATGCGGTGGCATTTTAAAATGAAATATCAACCTCTGAAATGTCAGGATGGTTTCCCTATGTACTCCTGTAATTATACAGTATTGTCCGCTTAGTGCACCAGTCAGGAGTCGGGGCATGTGACAGCTTAGCGTTGAGCCACAACAGATTGTGAGTAATAGCCCATCTGAAATGCACAACAGGAGCTGTAAAAAGTAGGACTTGGGTGAGTGATGCACAAGCAAATGCAGAATTAAATTCTGGATTTTAATTAAATCGCTGTTGCAGTCAACTGGCAGGTTTTAGAGGACACTGGAAACAAAGGCGCATGTCTATGATCTTAAACCAGGCAATTAAACCAAGGCTCCACAAATGCCCTGCACCAAATGGCACGCTTGCAGTCTCATGGTATTCGGTTGAGCATGTAAATGAGGTCTGAGCGGCCGTCGAGTGTCCCATTTCTCATTTTACGCTTCAAAAGGATGGCTCATGAGCACCTTTAATGCAATCTGCGGCGTATCAAAATGAACTCAGCAGCAATCTCTTACCCAGAAACCCTTGTGATTGCTAGCGTGGATCGATTACAGTGAATGAGTTTAGTTGGCAGCAAAGAGCAACTGCATTTATATTTAAGCCAATTACTTTATGACATTGAATATTTCAAGTCATAAACAGGTTCCTTGTTCTTCCCCTGCCTGATGCATGCCGCAGACTTGCTGACCTTTACACTAATGAATTTTAACATTTTAGGTTATACTTTAATAACATGCAAAAAGTTTTCTTTTGCAATTAAAGGGGAAAAAACGAAGATGAACCAATAAACAATATGAATCTACAGTAGAATGAGCGATAGTCCAAATGTCCCTCGCATTAGTATATATTTGGACAATGTGGCTTTGCTTTCTGATTTAGTTCATACAGTAAATGTGAAGTAATATATGAGCAGCGTTCAAGTTAAACCGGGACTTATTATTGTGTAGAATAACAGAACACAGTTATGAGAGTAAAAATTCCCTTTATTTCTCTAGATAATCTCCTGCTGCACTAATGCACTTATCCCAGCGTTTCATGTTGCTTGGATACCATCAAGGTAGAACGTTTTCTCAGTATGCTGGAGCCATAATTGCACTGCCTGCTTCACATCTGAAACCCTGGTTTCCAGGAACTCCTTTAATGGCCCAAACATGTGGAAATGGCTTGGACTGAGGACAGGTCTGTACAGGGGAATGTAGCAGTAACTTCCAGCTGAGTTCCTGTAACGTGCAAGTGGTGTTGCTGAATGACTTTGTGTACAGTTCCCATAGACTAGTGTTAATTTTGTCAGCTATTTTCAATGTTAGTCTTAGTCCTGGGATAAATGTCCCTGTTAAATTTGATCATATTTAGTCAATCTTATCCTATTTTTGTTTTGTCAAGTTTTAGGCGATTTAAAGTCTGGACATTTTAGTTTAGTTTTGGTGAAAGGAACTTTTAAGTATTTTACTCTAGTTTTAGCAAATGAAAATGTAACGTTTTACACAAAATAATTATCTTCACATTTAAAATGCATCCTTTCATCTGATGTTTTCAACTAATTATATTTGTATATACAAACCGGATTCCCAAAAAGTTGGGACACTAAACAAATTGTGAATAAAAACTGAATGCAATGATGTGCAGATGGCAAATGTCAATATTTTATTCAGAATAGAACATAGATGACAGATCAAAAGTTTAATCCGAGAAAATGTATCATTTTAAAGGAAAAATATGTTGATTCCAAATTTCACGGTGTCAACAAATCCCAAAAAAGTTGGGATAAGTAGCAATAAGAGGCTGGAAAAAGTAAATTTGAGCATAACGAAGAGCTGGAAGACCAATTAACAGTAATTAGGTTAATTGGCAACATGATTGGGTATAAAAAGAGCTTCTCAGAGTGGCAGTGTCTCTCAGAAGCCAAGATGGGTAGAGGATCACCAATTCCCACAATGTTGCGCAGAAAGATAGTGGAGCAATATCAGAAAGGTGTTACCCAGCGAAAAATTGCAAAGACTTTGCAGTTATCATCATCAACTGTGCATAATATTGTCAGATTGAACTAACCTCGGTGACTAGAAGACGTAGCTTTAGCGGTTAGCCCAATGTAGCATGGATGATAAACCCAAATGCGGAGATTAGTGAGTGGATAGGATAACCACGCGATTTAGTCTAAGGACTCTCACAAAAGGGGAGCAAGGGAAAAACACAAATTTAACCCGCGTCCTAGAAATACACACTCAAGATCAGAAAGTAAAAACCCAAGAATGGTGAGTACTCACAGATTCGAAGGATGACAACCGTAACCGACATGGGCCCGAAACTCAATGACGGTAAGCCAACGTTTGTTTACCTCTTTTATACTTCCTGGTTTGGCGCCCGCCTTACTTCCGGGTCCTAGTGCCGGGCGCAGGTTGAGTGTGCATGACAAATATCATCCGAAGATTCAGAGAATCTGGAACAATCTCTGTGCGTAAGGGTCAAGGGCGTAAAACCATACTGGATGCCCGTGATCTCCGGGCCCTTAAACGACACTGCACCACAAACAGGAATGCTACTGTAAAGGAAATCACAGAATGGGCTCAGGAATACTTCCAGAAACCATCGTCAGTGAACACAATCCACCGTGCCATCCGCCGTTGCCAGCTGAAACTCTACAGTGCAAAGAAGAAGCCATTTCTAAGCAAGATCCACAAGCACAGGCGTTTTCATTGGGCCAGGGATCATTTAAAATGGAGTGTGGCAAAATGGAAGACTGTTCTGTGGTCAGACGAGTCACGATTCGAAGTTCTTGTTGGAAATGTGGGACGCCATGTCATCCGGACCAAAGAGGACAAGGACAACCCAAGTTGTTATCAACGCTCAGTTCAGAAGCCTGCATCTCTGATGGTATGGGGTTGCATGAGTGCGTGTGGCATGGGCAGCTTGCATGTCTGGAAAGGCACCATCAATGCAGAAAAATATATTCAGGTTCTAGAACAACATCTAGTCATCTCTTTCAGGGAAGACCCTGCATTTTTCAACAAGATAATGCCAGACCACATTCTGCATCAATCACAACATCATGGCTGCGTAGGAGAAGGATCCGGGTACTGAAATGGCCAGTCTGCAGTCCAGATCTTTCCCCTATAGAGAACATTTGGCGCATCTTAAAGAGGAAGGTGCGACAAAGAAGGTCCAACACGATTGAACAGTTAGAGGCCTGTATTAGACAAGAATGGGAGAGCATTTCTATTTCTAAACTTGAGAAACTGGTTTCCTCGGTCCCCAGACGTCTGTTGAGTGTTGTAAGAAGAAGGGGAGATGCCACACAGTGGTGAAAATGGCCTCGTCCCAACTTGGACTTTGGGATTTGTTGACACCATGACATTTTGATTCACCATATTTTTCCCTTAAAATGATACATTTTCTCAGTTTAAACTTTTGTTCCGTGATTTATGTTCTATTCTGAATAAAATATTGACATTTGCCATCTCAACATCATTGCATTCAGTTTTTATTCACAATGTGTTTAGTGTCCCAACTTTCTTGGAATCCGGTTTGTAATTACCACAAAGAGCCTTTAAAACTGGGTGATTTATATTGTATGGTTTGTGATATTTTTCCCAGCAATTGTGTCCCACTGTTTCCCCTCCGATATTACTACTGTACACATCAGCATTTTTTCTTCGCTTTCACCCGAGTAATATCGCTGTGATAACGAAGAGTTAAAGATGAATGAGCTTGTACCATCCCGTCACTGCACGCGCAGACTGATGCCTCGCGCGTGACCCGGGAAACACTGCTGCTCGTACCGTAAGGAATGAACTCCGTATCGCAGCGGATTGTGACCAGAATTATGTTCACGAAAATGAAGACAAATGTTTTATTAGTAAAAAAATTTTTTAAACAACTTTTTAGTCTTGTCTTTTTGCGTCAACAATATCGCATCATCTCACCATTGTCTCGTCTTAGTGACAGGAAAAAAGCTCATCAACAAATATTTTCCATCATTATTTCCATTGACAAAATTAACACTACAACAGACAAATGCGTCTCTTCTGCCAGAGGTGAGAAGTTACGTATCCTTCGCTCTGAGCTACCTCAGTCAAGATCGTTTTATTCCTTCATTCACAAGACATTTCATCACAAGTCCAACTGTCTTCACTTTAATGCAGAAACAATAAAATTCATCCTGCCGTACCAAAACTTTTCAGGAGACTCTATGTGCAGAAATGGTTTGTGAATGCATTACCAGTCCCTGGCATGACTATCCATCACCCCTCTACAGGGAGTCGGCAGGTTCGCATTCGTGAGAGATTTTGATTAATGGTTATACATGTTCTTATACAGCAAATTATAACTGTGAAGTTACGTACAAATCACTCGGAATTGTAACATACTTGAACAAGTCAAGTCAAATATCCTTATCATTGGTGGCTGCAATGCAAGTGCAGTTTATACTGTAACAATGAACAACTCCTAAGAATCTTATTTTTAGGCAAATATTTGATAAGCAACTGTTAATTCATCACTGATGATTAGTCTATAGGTATACGGCAGGCTAATCAGAATGAGAATCTGTTTTTTTTATGCCAGAGTAAGTAGAAAGGTGTACTGTACAGTATGTATATACTGAGAATGTTTTATACCGCAAAAAAGACATTACGATTGAGAAACGGTATGAGCAACAGCTGTGAGCGGAATTCGCAATATCGCACCCAGAAGGTGGTAAAATCACAAGATTTTTTATTTCCAATAGCAGCTTTACTTTCTAGGATCTTGAATTTTAACCCCAGAACAGATTACATGTGCAGTATCATGTTACCACGGCAACACTTAGCTAGAGTATGAAGGAAGAAATCCTGTGTAACATGAAACTAAGAAAAGCTTTTCCTCAGTTTGCTGATTTAACCAACAAGACATCGATGTATAGAAAGTTTCATGTAATTGCTTCTTCTAGAATAAGAATATGATCATTGTTCATTCATACCGTTTTCAGGACGAAGTGCAATCCCGCATCGAATCTCCACCTCATTTCAGACCCCCACCTCCTCCTGGACACGGGAGTCCAAAAGTCCAGCTCAAACGCCCATTGTCTAAACTGTGCCAAACCAACCTGCTCTACACAGCCCCCTGCAGGATGCACCAGGAAAGCCATGATTTTAAATACGCAGACCCGCATATACACCCGTCCTGCTCAGCTCACACTTCCCCGTGCACTGTCCACCACAGTTCATCCCCCTGTATCTCCCATCGCTCTCCTCCTCCCTGCTCCCACCATCGTTGTTCTCCATGTTCTCTTCATCACTCCGGACCCTCGGTTTCATCTCCAGGCAAAGACCTCATCCAGTTTCTGATGAGCAAGCCGGCGGCCATGTTTACGCACCATTCAGAATCTGCAAACCGCTCACGAGCTGCAACCCCCACCCCTAGCGGGTCCGCTCGCTCCTCTCCGTCTCTATCGCCCTCGCTGCGTATTCCTGGACCACCACCTTGCAGCCCGGAAAAACCCAAGGTCACGATTTCGGCACCCAGTCTGAGCCCAAACATGGCACACCACCACATGTTCAACGCTGAACAGGAGTCTGCAGAGGAGAAGATGCGAATCCAACCACGAGGTAAGAGAAACTTTTGATTAAACTTTTTAAAACTTATATCTTGTGTGAGGTGTTATCAAAAAGTTTTGAGATTAGTTTTGTAACACGTCAACAGGTGCCAGCACAAGGCTGCACACACAGTCAACGGCCTTCATAAGTCAGTGTGCCAAAAGACATACTGTGTACATTAGGAGCTGTTCAACTGATGATGTTTTGACCACTTGCGTTACTACATCTGATACTCAATCAATGGTCAGCAAGCAAAGAGCGAATGTGAAATTCTGCGTGGAACTTGGCAAATCTGCCACTGAGGCGTTGTACATAGTCCAACCAGGGACCAAGGAGGCCAATGGTGAACATTTTGTTTATTCCCATTTTGGATGATGGTGGCAGGACCTTCGGTCACCATTTACAGTACACACTACGGGCAATTTGAGAACGCCAATTAGCCTAATCTGCATGCCTTTGGACTGTGGGAGGAAACCGGAGTACCCGGAGGAAACCCACCAAACATGGGAAGAACATGGAAACTCCTTGTAGACAGACTTGACATGGGAATCGAACCTAGTATCTGGAAGTGCGAGGCGACAGTGCTAACCACTAAGCCACCTCAAATCCTCACGTGTGATTTGAACATGCGCCGTGTTGTTCCCAAGTTCGTCCCCAGACTGCTTGACTGCATCAGCGTGTCATGGATGACCTCTCCTTCATGTCAAGACAAAAAAAATCAGAAAAAGGCGAGGCAGGTCTACAGCTCGACTAAGCTCATTCTTATGATCTTTTTAGAAATTTGCGAGATTATGCAACGAGAATTTGTCCATAGGAGCCAGAATATCGACAGCGGATTCTCCTGGCAGGTTTTAAAGCATCTAAGGGAGGACATACGGCGATATGTGGCGCATGAGTCTCAAAACATGATGCCACCTCTTACTATAAAATAGTATTTAAACAATTTTTTTTAAACCTTAAATCATTGGCCTTAATGTTGTTGCCAATTTAGCTGCTGTCTTTTAAGTAATATTTTATAGTTGCTTAATTACAAATCAGAAGAAATATCCTGAAAAGGAGTTTCATTGCTCCGTTGCTTAGTACTGAACAAAACATACAGGTTACAGAGAAGATAGAAGAGCCCAAACGTGAATAGTAAATTTCCTTTATGAAAAGTGTGTGATCAGATTTCCGCATTGATGCTTGTGTGTTTATGGATTCGTGTCTATATTCATTGACGTGTGGGAGTGTGATGTGTGGCTGCACTTTTATTCCTCTGAAGCCGTAGGTGTTCATACTGTTTTGTAAGCTTTCATTGCAGGTACAGCTACTGTGTTTTCTCAGTGTGCGTTAATATGTGTGTGTGTGTGTGTGTGTGTGTGTGTGTTGTCAGGGGCTACTTTATCCCAGCTCTCAGATAGTGGACAGACGCTTAGTGAGGATAGTGGCGTGGACATTGCAGAGGCAGCGGGAATGTGCAAGGACAGCAGTCCTCGGCCTGGTAAAGCTGTATCCCAGAATGCATCAGGAGAGCTTCAGGGGGCAGAGAGAACAGGACAGATTCCTAATCACCAGGTGAGGACCAGAGCGCCCGACATGGCTGAGTGATACAGATCATAACCATTTACAGTATAAATATGAACTGGTCCACAGAAGAACATGTTTTTATTATTATTATTATTATTATTATTATTATTTCCAGGAGATAGCAATGTAATTAACTACTGCACAATGCATAATAATACCAAAGGTTAGCAACAATATGATGCCCAAATCTTAAAATTGCTTCAAAGGACAATCGTACCTGGATACTAGGGATGGAAATCACCAGGGACGTCCCAATACGATATTATCACGATACTCAGGTGCTAATTAATTTTGTATTGCAATTCTGTAAGATTACAATTTTATAAATGTCCTGATTCAATATTATTTTTTCTTGATTTTGTTATAATTGTGCTGATTGAATAGTTTAGAGCGTACCACCTGCAGGATTATAATTAAACTGCCACATTTTACCGCTTCAAATGCGAACATACTGTATATAAATGTTAAATAAATTTGTAAAAAATCTATTTTGTATTCAGTTTGCCGTTACACAAATGGCCTCATGGACAACATTTTGTGGCAATAAAACGAAGTCAGCTGACGATCTGAATGTACTTACAGTAACGTCCAGGTTTTCACATCTATGGAGTTTTGCTTCCCTGACGGCACCCCATATTCCAGAGATCAATTTGTGAAAAAGTGGTTCTGGGAGCACGAGGAATCATTTTCATACATGAACTGGCCACCACATTGTGTGCTCTAATCAAAGCTAAAGGCAATCAATGAAATCTTAGAGTGTGTTTGTGTGGGGTTTTTTTTGGAGAGGCAGTGTACAGTTATGGCTGAGATTTCTTTTTATATTCTTCAAAGGATTATAAAATTATGACACCAAGGATTTAATTCTGTTAGCTTTAGACATTATATTAGTCTGTAGGCTTATCTAAGTCACTTTTTACCTTGGAAAATAGGACAGAATGCCAAAGATAAATGGAAAATGATATATTTTATATATAATTATATATATAATTTGCAAGTGATCAAAACTTTTGAACAGTAGTGTGTATACTACTGTTCAAAAGTTTTAGAACACTTTCTAACTCCATGATGGTTCCTGATGTTTATTTCTTTCTACATTGTAAAGTTTTGCTGAAGGCGTCCAAAAAATGCATGTATCTCCTTTGAACAGTTGATATTGAGATGTTTCTGCTACTTCTGCTCTGTAAAGACTTCATAACGCCTCTAATCTGAGATGCTGTTAATTGGTGATTTTTCAGGTTGATAACTCTAAATGAACTTCTCGTCTGCAGCAGAGGGAGGTTTTGGTCTCGTCCTCCTGGGACGGCCTTCATGAGAGACAGTTTCATTATGGTTCTTGACGGATTTTGCAAATGCACTTGACAATACTGTTCTTGCAAGAACTATTACAGAAAGGCCGACCTCTGTGTCTTAAAATAACAACTAACTGCTGTTATTGTTGTTGTTACGTGATTACCTAATTCCATATGTGTTATGGGCGGCGCGGTGGTGTAGTGGTTAGCACTGTCGCCTTGCACCTCCAGGGTCTGGGTTCGATTCCCCGGCCAGGCTCGATTCCTGTCTCTGTGTGCATGGAGTTTGCATGTTCTCCCCGTGCTTGGTGGGTTTCCTCCGGGTACTCCGGTTTCCTCCCACAGTCCAAATATATGCAGGTTAGGCTAATTGGCGTTCCTTTATCTTAAGCCTATTGTAGATCCCCCAGTCCACACCCTCATGCCCCTGTAGAGAGGTGTCTCTGGGGACTGTGTGGAAATAGCTGTGAGGAAAGAACTTTTGAGTTAAAAAAAAATGTTTTTAGAGATTTAATTAAAATTTACTCAACATTAAGAAGACAAAAACTTCTGGTTGCCATGACACTCATGTTATTTTAAAGTGTTCGGGAAAACAAGCATTGCAATAATTAAATTGAAATCTGTTATGTTCGTACATAAGATCTGAAAAAAGTAATGGTTTTGAATTGTGCGATTGTTATCGAAGATGTATATCTTTAAAGGTGGAACCTGAAATCTTGCGAAATAAAACAAGACCTTCTTGCTTAAATAGAGAAAAAAAACAATAATTTTTCATTAAGATAATTCTTGTATTCCGGTTCTTGTTCGAGGTTGTATGTGCATGAGTACAGTGTAAAAATATACTGTATAATGAGCCAGTGTTACAGCAATGTGTAGTTCTTTTGGTATGCTTTCATCATGGGTCCTTTCCGGAAAAAAAAAAGAAAAGAAAAAAAAGCATCAGGCCCTTATATTTCAGGGCTCATCAATTAAAAAAAAACCTGAGAAAGTTTCAGGTGTGAAAAGTTCTAACGATTAGTACAATGAAGACGAGAGTTAAAAGTTCAAAGTGTAATAGCTCTATAAGCTCAAGCACTGAACTGTCGAGCCTCCTGACGACACATTGATGATCGTTGGTAGTTCATGGATGTTTGACGGGATTTTTAACGTTCGTTATTTATTCTCTATTGTATTCATTATCTTCCTCTCCGTCTCTTCCTGTCTGTTTGTCTGTGTTTTATGTATATATAGTCTGGCCAGTCTGTTCCCATGTTGGTACGGGTGTCCAAGAGAGCTAATACCCTGGGCATCGCTGTGGAAGGTGGCGCCAACACCAGACAGCCTCTTCCGCGCATCGCAACTATACAGGTGTGTATCAGCATTACCACTGACATGATCCAAACTACAGGCGTTTATTAATTATTAATGTGACTAAAATGGTGTAAAATGCTTCCGTTAGGGCGATACGTTTTAAACGAACGTCGAACCAGTTTTAACTTCTAAACTTTACGACAGCGATAATGAGACGCTCTGTTTAACCAACCATTAACCAGCCAGACTCAGCCGGAAAGCCGCTATGGGACATTATGGTCCTTTTAAAAAGCAATTTTCTGGTGGATACTTAAGCTGTGGGTCAATGGAACAGCGTTGCTCGTATAACTGCCTGTTAGCCAATTAGTCATGCGATTAATAGCCTACAGATCATTCGTGCTACGGGATTTAACTGCTTTACTATTAACTTTACCTCTTTGACCTCTGGATGTGATAGTCTTCTGTCTGCAGTAGAACACTTTTCGCTGTCTCGTTAGGAATTTAATTGTTTTCCTCTGTTGGGGAGACACAGTGTTTTACATGAAATAGTTAGTTATGGTTTTAAAATGTAATCATAAAATATAATATTAGTAATATACAACAGTTAGACGATTAAACTATTAGGACCGATCGGTGCATTACACTTCATCATGAGTGATTATTCGTCTCATTATAAGACGAAAAATCATTACCTATCTTTCTTTAACAAGTTATCACAGATCTCAGAACTCACCTGAAGTGTGTGTGTGTTAATGCTCCAGCTGAAATACACCTCACTTCCTTCATGCCTCAAACTCTCTTTATTATAGTATACAGTATGAGGTCACATAAAGGGTGGAGCGAGGGCGGTCTAAGGGGCTTGGGGAATGTATTTTTCTTATGTCACGCACACCTGATATAGGTCTCTATTTTTAAAAATAATTTTTTTGGATTTTTTCACAATTTTCTCCCTAATGTAGTCGTGTCCAATTCCCCCCCATCACTAGGGGGCTCCCACGTTAAGGCTACTACTACCACTAAGTCGGGAGGGCCGAAGACTATCGCGTGTTTCCTCCGAACCACTTTGACGCCAGCCGACCGCTTCTTTTTGAACTGCTTGCTCACGCACCATTGGGGAGGCGGCGTGACACACTCGGAGGACAGCGCTATCTGCTACTTCCGCTTGCGCGAGCTCACAGACACCCCTGATTGGCTGTAGAGCCGTGATTAATGTGGGAGCACGAAGTACCTCTAATTCCTTCCCTCTGAGCGAGCTCGGACATTCAGCTCTCTCTAGACCTCCGGCTGCGAGAGCTTACAGCATCGCCCGGGAATCGAACCAGCGATCTCCAGATGATAGGGCGAGCACTTTACCACTGCGCCACTCGGAGCTTTCTGCGCCACTCTCTTTTAAAACGTTTTAATTCTGTACTGCCTTATTGAGTTCCTGCTGTGTTTTTCTCTTGAAAACAAATGAAAAAACTATTTAACTCTTCTGTTCAAAGGTCCTAGGCATCCTATTATCTTTAGTATAAATTTTGTTATATACAGTATGTTTATCTTGTCTACATTATTATGTACAAAACCATTTAAGTATTCCAAACGTAATCTCAAAAATAACCATTTTGGACTTCTAATACATGTTATTATTATTATTATTATTATTATTACTATTATTATGAAAGAAGTTACATGAACGAACCCTCTGTTTTCACTCAAACAACTTCAAGCTTCATATTTAATATGTCAAATGCACAACAACAAAAAAAAGATTAGCATTACAATTAATCTGCTCTTTGATTGCCGTGAGTTTCATCAGTGCCGAGTGCCGTGTCGAACCCCAGCGACGACCTCTTGAGATGCCATTTTCATGATTAGAACACAGCACAGAGCTGTAGTGCTGCTTGTTAACGACACTTATTCACCCACTCATGTGGCGCATGTCGAAATCGACCGTGACGACAGTGTGGGACATCTGTCTCGAACATATGCAAAAGTTCTGGGCTGTAAGATTAAAGTCAATTCCATTTATTTTATATTTTTTATTTCATACACTCACTCACTCACTCACTCACTCACTCACTCACGCATTGTCTATTCGACTTGATCCTGAATTCAGGGTCACGGGGCCTGAAGCCTATCCTAGAAGACTTAGGGAACGAGGCGGGGTACACCCTGGACAAGGTGCCAATCCATCGCTGGGCACATTTACACACTCATCCACACACTACAGGGCAATCTGGGAACACCAATTAACCTAGTCTGCATGTCCTTGGACTGTGGGAGGAAACCGGAGTACCCGGAGGAAACCCACCAAGCACATGCGGACTCCACGCACACAGAGACGGGAATCGAACCCAGACCCCGGAGGTGCAAGGCGACTCGGAGGTGCTACCATTTCATACATATTGTTGAAAAACTTATTGGTGATGTAAATTAATTCCCTTATTAATTGCAGAAATCATCAGTTTTAGTTAGCGAGGGGCACTGGTGGCTCAGTGGTGGCTCATCAAATCAGATTCAGTGTCGATTTTTGAACAGGCCTTTAGAAAAGATAAAACATCATTGCGTAGAACACAATAAAATATCCAATAGCGGCTCAAATCAGCCTTTAAATACTTACTTAATGTATTTGACCAAACCTGCAACAATGCTACATATACTTCAATATGGAGTTGGTCTCCCTTTTGCAGCTAAAACAGCTTCTACTCTTCTTGGAAGGCTGTCCACAAGATTTTAAAGTGTTTCAGTAGTAATTCGTGCCCATTCATTCTGTAAAGCATTTATGAGATCAGACACTGATGTTGGACGAGAAGTTTCGGCTCACAATCTCCGTTCCAGTTCATCCCCATGCTCGATGGGGTTAAGGTCACAGGGCTCAGTGTGAACCAGTCACGTTCTTCCACACCAAACTCATCACACCATGTCTTTATAGTCCTTGTTTTGTGCACTGGGGCTCAGTAATGTCTTAAAAATACAAGCACATGTTATACAGGCATGTGCTTCTAACTTGCGACGGTTTGGAGAAATCTCAAATGTGGGTGTCATGATCATATTGTGTACCTGAATTACCTTGAGGTGTGAATAAGTGCATCATGAGCCCGTCCTGTTCCAACGCCCCTGTGTATGATGTCATTGCTGATTTCCAAGTGGTTTGATTTCATGCTTTGATTAGTTTCTCTATTTATACCCTCTTGTTTCCGAAGTCTGGTTGATTGTATGGTGCATTTCTGAGCATTGCTTCCTGTTTCCTGTCTTTCATACTGTAGCATTTTTTTTCTTGTATGATTTCCATGTTCCAACCCACGCTCATGGTTAATGCTGTCTGCCTTTGATTTGACCCCTGCCTGGAATAATAACTATAATTGATGCATTATTTCTATAGGAAATACAGATAATGCTGGTCTTATGTACTTGCATTCTGCTGTACATTACTGAGTGTGTGAATGAGTGTGTTCATAGAACAAAGCTTTGGGTACATACAGTAGTACCAGTATGAATTTAAAACTTCTCTCACCCCTGTTAATTACAGTAACTGTCAGGCGCCAGTTCCGCCATTCGCAGAAGGATATGTGTTGGTGGAACAAAATGACTGATTAAATGAACAAACTAATTATAATCTGATGCTAATAAATAGTGTTTTTTGCAATTGTTGTATGAAAATTTCACCACACTCAAGGTCATGCTGTTGTGCTGGATATCGGCACGGTTATGATATCTTCGTCAGCACCACAGCCATGTGGCTATTCAGTACAACAGCACTCCCTCTCATGTGATAATGCTTAAATAAAGCACACAGGTGGTAGTGTTTTAGGAAAATAATCGTTGGTATGAGTGGTGTGACCCAGTACAAAGTTTCAAACTCTCTTCCCAACATTGATATATAATCTCGAAGCCTTTCCTTCCTTTGTTTATTAAATCATTTATTTATTTCCTATTATTGCTTATGTTTAATACTTATTCTCAAAAACTTTTATGAATGGGAATCTTCCTTACTTTCTCACAAATGCGCCCAGCGTATTTCTCACAAATGCAATGGAGCAACTTCCTCTTCCAAAACAGCAGATGGCGCTATTGGTCAATTTACTCTATTCTTCCGAGACCTCATACAACGTGTTTATATGGTTTACCCTTATGTCCCAGAGGAATATGAGCGGGGAACAGTGTTAAGGTGTCTATTATATATCCAGACAACCAGACATATTAACAAGCCACTGTCTTTAGGATATGTAGCCCTGTAGAGGAATAATACAGTTATATCAAACCACAGGTGCATTTTAATTAACTATTGAAGGCTGAAAGAACTGCCATCATGTTTGGCTTTTTATATCCATAACGGACGTATGCGACATGATGCATCAAAATCTTTTATAATCAGTGATCATATCTACATTTAAATAATCTTTAACAAAGTTATAAGGGAGTTAAAAAGCTTTAAATAAACAGTAAACATACTGAATTTCAGACAGAATTTTATTACAAACCTGCTTGTAAAAAGTTTCATAAATTTCATGCATGCTGTCTAATACAATGATTCTTGCATCTTGCTGTATCTACACCTCGCGCTGCAACAGCTGTCTACAATAGGGCTGCACGATATATCGAAAAAATATCGTTAGCGCGATAATGGCATGCGCGATAACCATATCGCAAAGAGTGGCGATAAATACTTTATGTGCCAAGCATTTGTGTGTCCAAATTTGACCAATCAGATGGGCCCTTACTATGTTTATACCCACTTATATCTAATATATATATATATATATCTTTATACTTCATTCTGTCAGAAGACTGTTTTCTGATCAGAAGACTTCTGATCAGAAGACTTAGCGATTAGCCGTTAGCCCCTTGTAGCGTGGACGGTAAACCCAAACGCAGAAGCAAGCGAGTTGGCAGGATAACCACGCAAATTAGTTTAAGGACTCTCACAGAAGGGGAGCGAGGGAAAAACACACATTTAACCCGCGTCCTATAAACACACACTCGAATCAGAAAGTAAACAAGCTGAACCGACATGCGTGAACTCAGTGACTAAGCTGTATGCGATGGTTTGTTTACTCCTCTTATACTTCCGGGTTCGCGCCCGCATTACTTCTGGGTCCTAGTGCCGGTCGCGGAGAGCGCGCGCGTGTGTGTGTGTGAGACAAATAGTATTTTTTATTTCATTTTTGTTTAATAATATTTATTTTTATTTAAAAAAAACAGGCAAGCCAAAGAGAATATTTTGTTTAAAAGATGCTCTTTTTTTAAGACACTATTGATGAGTGTATGGTTACATGTAAATATAAAGTAATGTTTGAAAGTAATTCATATTGTGTTGGCAGGTTTATAGTAACAGCAAACCAGAAGTCAGAATATCTGCTGAGGGGTTTAAGTCATTCATAGTGTTTTGAAGTCTAAATATTTGCAACTTCCTTGACATATAGTTTCTTTTTAGCCTGAATTAGATTTAATTACATCAGACGAATATCTATTACCTGTTTATTTTAGTATGATCATTACATATAAATAAAACATAGGCAATAATAATAAAAAATGCATTTCTCTAGGGAAATGTTATATCGCAAGAAATATCGTTATCGCAATATTCAACAACAATATCGCATATCACATATTTCCCTAATATCGTTTAGCCCTAGTCTACAATGTAGGATTGTACTACAGACACAGATTATTTAAAGGTAGATATGATCACTAATTATAAAAGATTTTGATGCATCATGTCGCATACGTCCGTTATGGATATAAAAAGCCAAACATGATGGCAGTTCTTTCAGCCTTCAATAGTTAATTAAAATGCACCTGTGGTTTGATATAACTGTATTATTCCCCTACAGGGCTACATATCCTAAAGACAGTGGATTGTTAATATGTCTGGCTGTCTGGATATATAATAGACACCTTAAAACTGTTCCCCGCTCATATTCCTCTGGGACATAAGGGTAAACCATATAAACACGTTGTTTGAGGTCTCGGGAGAATAGAGTAAATTGACCAATAGTGCCATCTGCTGTTTTGGAAGAGGAAGTTGCTCCATTGCATTTGTGAGAAATACGCTGGGCGCATTTGTGAGAAAATATGTTGGGCGCATTTGTGAGAAAGTCGATTTTTTTCTTTGCAAAGCAAACTGTGTTTGTTTGTTAAATTTTGGCACATAAATAACTCCATAGACTTCTTCCATAAATGTCTTATGTACAACCCCATACCAATGATAAAATTTTCATTGTTCAATCAAAAAAAAAAAAAGAACATTTGTTTATTAAATTTAAGCCGAATATACAGTAGTGTCTGTCTTCCAACTTACAGTACAAGGCCGTGTGTATAGAAATCGTCACAGGTCGGCAAACTACACACATCCTGTATTTTCATAATAAAAGTAGAGATAATCGACAAATATTTCTTAAGTAAAAGTAAAAGTCATCCATATATATATATATATATATATATATATATATATATATATATATATATATTTATATATATATATACTGTAATAGTCAGCATGTGGCGAAATTCCCATTTCAAATAATACACACCACATAGGTAACACAGAAACGTAGTTAAGTAAAGGTACAGCTGTACTTTAGAGCAGAGTTAAAGTATTCCTTGATAAAGAACTCAAATAAAGTACAGGTACTGTATGTAAAATACGTACTTAAGTACATTAACAAAGTAAATAAACACTCAGTTACCTCCCGGAATCCATAACCTTTTATGATTATGCGAGGGCATCAATATATACACACATATCAACACCTTCACCAATTATATCTGAGAATTCGTAAACATTTTACTCCGGAAAAAAAGATCACCTGACGTATAAACTCCTTTAAAACCAAGATCCAACTGACAAATGTTTCTTTTCAGAAGACAATGTCTTATGAAAAGATTTTGGAGCTCAACGCTATGTGCGTCTGGAATGTCAGAGAGTATACATAATGGCGATGATGTAACACTGGCAGAAGAGGTCAATTAGAAAAATGAGCAATTGAACATTTCTGCAGTATTTCTTGTACCTTTGGCAGATTGTGGAAACGCCAACATAAGAATCTAATTTATTACACCATGACAGCGGCGCGGAGAAAGGTCACACAATCCTTATCTCAGGGGGAAAATCTGTCACTTAAATCGTTTGCTAAATCAAGTTCAGCTGAGGTTTGACAAAAAAAAAACGGCCCTTGTGACAGATGATGCTTGTTAGAATAAGATATTATAAATGTTTATGACAGGGTTGTGTCAGTGCTCATTGTGTCTGTGTCATGTACAGTCGTTCTTGCCCGACAAATGAGGCTCATGACGGCATCTTCCTAGTTACCTCATCTCTACTGTGAATGGTGTTGCCAACCACAGCGGTACCTCGGCATACAAATTTAATATGTTCCGGAGGCAAGTTCTTAAGGTGAAAATTCATATTGCGGAACGCATTTTCCCATAGGAGATAATGTAAATACAGATAATCCGTTCCAGACACCTGAAAATATTACCAATTTTCAACACTATAATCAATTCTTTACATATAAAAAGCAATCTAAACATTTAGAAAAGGTAAAATATGAAATAATTTCAAGTAAAATATGAAATAAATAGACATTAAACCTCACTTAACCTTAATTTATGATCCCTCTTGGCTTCAAAAAGCAAACTGAAAGTGGTTCCCTTTTCTTCTTGCTACCGTCCTTGACAAAATTCTTGGGACCCATAGTGCTATGTCTTTGCTAAATCTAGCACAAAATTTGTGGATACTTGCTTCTTTTCGCTAATGCTAACAAGTTTTAAATGGTCCTCCTGGATTCACAAACAGATCTACACACAGCTGGGAGAACACGCAACCGGAAGTACGTGTGACCAACTGGGACACACATGTACCAAAAAATGTTTTGTATGCAGAGTTGGTTGCATCATCATGCAGTATTTGCCAAGCCATCAGCAGCAGACCAAGAAGGTTGCGTGCATACAGTAATCGACATTAGGTCATTTCTTCATCTATTCCTAGCGCCATATTGGTCTACTCAGTGTCATGAAGTGTTCTCATGAGCTTAAACCTCCTGGTTGTGTCACTGCCACCAGGTTGTGAGTTTAACTTGCTCCTGATAAAGCCACCTTTGGTAAACCAACATGAGATATGAAGCTAGACTAAAGACCCCTTGAAAGAAAGACCCTGCCCAGCATGCCTAGGTTAGGGTGACCAGGAGCCATCACCTGGAAACAGACCTAGGATTTGTGTAGTTGAGACGAGCCTCTGGCGAGAATGTGTGATGGACTGTCTTAGATGAATTAGATTCTTGAAAAGGCGATTTCTCCATTCGAATGAGTGACAGTTCTTCAGACGTTCTTTTTCTCATTCTGTAGAAGGCGTTCTTGCTGGAGTGAAGAGTCCTCCAGCTTTTGCCAAGGAATGAGCAGTGCATTATGGGACTGTAGGGATGGTGCTATGAGTTCACTACCTCTCAGGTCTGCACAGCTAATAAGTGCTGATGAGAGAACAGAGGTACGGCCATGGAGCTGTCAGGACTGGCCTGTGTCCAACCATCTGTCCACATCTCTCTCTCTCTCTCTCTCTCTCTCCCTCTCTCTCTCTGGCTCTTTCTCTCTGTGGCAGATTGAAACAGTTCGTCTACTTTGACACAAGGCTAGTTTGTGACTTCACAATACAAAGTGCCACATCAGGCCCACATTTTCCCCTCTCTTGCACCTTTTTTTTAAACAATAGTCCAATCTGACCTTATAAAAAAAAATCTCTGTATCTTATTTTCAGTGGCCAGTTCAGTTCCATTTAGTGGATTTTTTTAATTACAATTGAAAATGAAGTGTGTTTTAATGGCGATTTTGAACAAAATGTTTGTAGAAAGATTTAGATGTAAGACATTAAACTAGAAACTGGAAAATGCGTAAAAAAATAAATAAATCACTTGATAATAATAATAATAATAATAATAATGGTGATAATAATAACTAACTAAAATAAATATGAGAAAACTAAAAAAATAATATTTGAAAGTTTGTAATCATGTAACATGTTATAGTAAAGAAACTGTAAAGTCACAAATCTGTTAAATATATTCATTCATTCATTCATTCATCTTCTATACCGCTTAATCCTGTGTTCAGGGTCGCGGGGGACCTGGAGCCTATCCCAGGAGACTTCGGGCACTAGGCGGGGTACACCCTGGACAGGGTGCCAATCCATCGCAGGGCACACACACATACACACACTCTGTTTAATATAACATAATAAAATAAATAAATAGTACATTTGTAAGTGTGAGGGGTGTTCAAGTCAAACCGGGACCTGTACTTAAATTTCTTGTGAAGGAAGGCATAAAACTGATTGACATTTACAGAAGACTTTAAGTACAGTACACTGATGAGTCCCTTAGTAAAACATTTGAAATATACAGTATTAAAGAAGGCCGTATATCTAAGAACGTCTGATCCTTGAAAAGATACGGATATCTTGTCGCCACCTTGCGGAAAAGACGCATCGGTAATTGGGAAGTGTACAAACAATCAAACAACCTTTTCACATTGCAGGGAGTTATTGCTACTTCTGATCTCACTCCAAGTCATCTCCACATGTTTGTGACATTAAAGGAGTTCCTGGGAGGCCAGCGTTTCGGCTGTGAAGTCTGGCAGGAAGTCTGATCCTGGCTCCGGTGCACTGAGAAACCTTTCTACCTTGATGGTATCCAAACACTAGTGAAACACTGGGATGAGTGCATTAGTGTAGCAGGGGATTATATAGAGAAATAACTTATAACTTTGTTTTGTTTTTCTGCAGAATCAAAAGTCCCAGTTTGGCTTGAACAGCCCTTGTGAAAACAAAGAATTAAACAAACGAATGAATACAATAGTTAAAATTGTATTATTTTGTTCTTTCTCTCTCGTTTTCTCAGAAAGGGGGCTCGGCTCATCTATGTGGACGGTTGCGCGTAGGTCAGGTGATCCTGGAGGTCAACGGGATGTCTCTCAAAGGCATGGAGCATCGAGACGCTGCGCGTGTCATCGCCGAGGCCTTTAAGACCAAAGAGAAGGACTACATCGATTTTCTGATCGACGACTTTAATGTTGCCCTATAAAAGGTGACAGAAACATTACATGAACCTCGATAGACATTGCACCTTATTAAACATGGACACCAGTGGACAGTAAGGACAAATACAGGAGGACTTGGGCGAGCTGGAGTCCCACAAGTTAAAAATATCCTTCATCTTACCCAGTCACGCTGCCTGCTTATTTCAGACTTTTTTTCAGGGTCACTGAAATGAGGTCCTGCTTTGCTTTCATGCTGTATTTGTGTCCCACCAGGCATCCGGGATCCGTGCGTGTTTGTGAGGTAGGAATATGATAATACTGTAGGACAAGCGCCGAGGTTTCAGGTTGATTATTAAGATCCATCTTGTGGAGCAGCAGGAAAAACGAAAGCTTGAAATGACTCGCCTCTGCCCCGTGCTCAAGGACATCCCAGTGCAGACCGGAGATAGATGGAGAGAGCTAATGGATAGTGCTTAAAATCCACTTTGTCTGAGTATGAGCAATATGTGCGGCTGGTGGCTTGCCCTCATTCCGCTCCCTGTCCCATATTTTAAATAATGATGGAGAGTTTATAGCACTTCAGATGCCGTTGTGTACATGGGCAAAACAATGCTAGGCTTATGAAACGCTGAAGAAGACTGTTAGCTTGAATATCATTTCTCATGCAGTGCCAAAAAACGAATCCGACGCACAAATCACACATCACGACCTGACCCTTAGGAATGATTTATTTGTACCGGTCTAAAAAATGGGACACACTTAAAGAACCATTTAATACTGTATCGAGCCCTCTAGTGCCTGTGAGTGGAACTGCATGTGCGGCGGAAACATTGACGGGGCCGCTAGCCCAAACGGGTTCTTAGCGAAATTATATACAACGAATTGCAGTTCTGAGTCATAGCTGGGGGCGGAGCTTATTTCTGAGCCAGATAAAAGTTTAAAAAAACAAAAAAACATCAACTATCCAAATCTTTTTTTTTTCCTTTGAAATTATTTAAATATTAAAGATCTATCTATAAGCACTTTCATACATTATAACTGGCACCTTTATGGGAAACGATATTAAAAATGTGCATGATGGGATGTTACAGGCTGATGTTTGTGCACTTTAGGGAGAACCATTAAGAGGCTCCTCTAGCGAAAAAACAAAACAAAAATAGGTTAGCCTACTAAAATTAGGAAAAGGAGGGTTGAGATGAATATCTTCACCAGAGTTCGTATTACTTCATCACAGCCCATATTGGTGAGTTTGAATGATTCTCAGCCTCATTATAGAGCAATATTAGAACGGTAAGTGATTTTTTATTTCAAATATTTTTATCCTTAGTGAAGCAACACTATGGACAATATTTATGACTGCAGTGTGTTATTGTTTGGGAAGTGCACTATATATATATATATATATATATATATATATATATATATATATATATATATATTTTTTTTTTTTTTTTTTGGTACCTTCATAAGAACCTGGTTCTATGACTTTTGGAGACATAACAGCAGATCTTCAGTCAAGAGGTGACAATGTTAAAGACAACTAGTTAAGTAAAAAACCCTGATTGTCCTTCATTGGTCATGAAGCAATGTTTACATGCTTTTTTTTTTTTTTTTTACATACGAGGGCCGTTCAAGTCAAACCGGGACTTGTTATGAAATTTCTCAAGAACCAAGGCACATACTTGTATATGCGATTGGCGTTTACAGAAGACTTCACAGTACAGTACAGTGATGAGACTAGCCGCAGAAAATATCTGAATGGTGCAAACGTTTTTTTTTTTTATAAAGAAGGCAGTAAGTCTGTGAATCCTGATCCTGAATTCTCAAAAATTGGATTAGGTAATGTACAGTACCACCAACCTGCACAAGGCACGCATCTACGCGTCTGTGAGAACTGTTCACGAACTGGAACTGGGTTGGGAGTTATTACCACATCACTCGTACAGTCTTGACCTTGCTATTTTCATGTTTTTGGCCATTAAAGGAGTTCCTGGGAGGCCAGCGTTTCAGACGTGAAGCAGGCAGTCTGATCATGGCTCCAGCATTCTGGGGGGAAAAAATTCTACCGTTATGGTGCTTCATTCAAGCACTAGTGAAACTCTGGGATAAGTGCATTAGTGTAGCAGGGGATTATATAGAGAAATAAAGGGAGTTTTTACTCTCATGACTGTGTACTCTCAAAAGTCCCAGTTTGGCTTGAACGCCCATTGTACAAAATGACCAAACACATGGGATGTTTATCCGCCAGTTTAATCAGAAACTCAAATAATTACTGTATAATAAGCGGACACATTTTTAGTGTCGTTCAACAACTCAAATTCCTCCTCTTTTCTCCTCTCATCCTTTCGAGCCCTTGCTCTTGTGAATCTCTAACAATCCTCAATTAGCCATGAAGGCTTTTCCATGCTGCTCAAAGTAACGAGAGATCTATTTTTTAGAATGATTTCTGACGAGATGATCGGATCATTGAGATGTTTATATCAGTATTTTTGACATCAGATATATAATTCACTTAGAATAAAAATTTTAGTTTTGTTGCTATACATAAATGCATGTCAAATCCCCCAAATAGTCCTACAGTATAGGAACATGCAGAGCATTATTGGAGCTGTATGTATTTATCAATTTGTCACCTTAATCATCATGACTTTTGTATTCACAGGTATGATATCACGATTTCAAATGAAATCATTTATCGAAACATGATCCTGGTTCATGGATGTAATTAAAGCATCGATTAATAGGGTAGAACTGCCTCGTTATGCACATAGTGCAATCTATTAAATAGATAATCCTACCTTTTTAGTTTATTTCTTTTATTTCTTTTGTTTTTTTTTGCAATGTTCGGGTCAAACATAAAAGAAGGTGAATAAAATAGTTAATTCAGTGAGATGTAGGTGATATTACAAAAGGTTTGGCTTTAAGAATATTAGGCTTTAATTAACAATCTGGCAACGCAGTAGTACAGTAGGTGTGCAGTTAGATTCAATATTCTACTGTTGCTTGAAATGTTCATGAATTATGGCATTTCGCAAAAACATGAATTAAAGGATTTAATAACTAAAAACTGAGGTTTGTCATCTGCATCTTATTTTGTATTATTATTATTATTATTATTATTATTATTATTATCATTATTATAGTGAGCGAGTGTGTATTGGTTGTAAATGTTGCTATACAGGTCTGGGTGAGTTTTTGGTGCCCCCATGTGTCTACATGTGCGTAAGAACAATTGCACAAACTGCTGTTTCCACCATGAACACCACAGTTGATTCCTAACCCTAATCCTAAAAAAAACTCAAAGCAAGTCCTACTACTAACCAAACGTTAATCCTAACCTTCAACAAATTCTAACCTGAATCTGATCAAAGTGCTTAATCCTAACCCTAACCCCACCCAATTCATAGCATATTCTTTAAAAAGCCCAACCCAAAGCATAAACCTGTAACTGTAGGCCAGACTTCAGTGATCCCAAACCATAACAGTAGCTTAAACTTAAAGGTCTCATATGTTACTTTATATTATATTTATTCAACAAGTTAACACAGGGCTCAAAGTGCATCTGTTAATGCTTCAGCATGAATACCTCTAACATAATGCATGTTTTATCCTTTACATCACTCCTTCTCCAAACACACTGTTTCAGTGTCTACGTAAAAGGGGAGCCGAGCAAAAGGCTGGGGGAGGGGTCTCTGCTTGTTGAAACCCCTGCCTATACAAAGATGGAAAAAGGACAAAACTCAGGAAATTGTTTTCTCTCTCTCTCTCTCTCTCTCTCTCTCTCTCTCTCTATATATATATATATATATATATATATATATATATATATATATATATAAGTTAATTTTGCTTAAGGTTTCCCTTTAAAGAAGAAATAATTTAAGGAAAAGTTCTTACTTATTCCTTTTAATTTCTGCAAAGAAGTATATTTCTTTCATAATATACTGTATGTCATGCATTGTTCTTATTATGGGGACATACTGTAAAAACAAAAACAAAGCAAACAAATACCCACACACAAACATTTTTTTTATTACCAATGAGTGTTCTGTTGCATTGAGGAAAATAGTTTACAGATTTTAGTTTACAGAATTCATGATTAAGTTGTAATCAACACTTTAAATCTACTGTACAATAAATAAGCACAATGTCAACAGAACACAAAGCAGACCATGTGACAGCCATTTAAGGAAATGGACTGCACTAGAAACAAAGTTCGAACAAGTACGAGCAATATGAACACAACTCGGCATATAATTGAACAATTCCACAAAATCTACAAGACACACAATGCTAAAGGCTCAAGCATTTAAATAATAATAAATCCACAGACATGAATGAATATCCATGAAACATGTCTGTTAATACTAAGAAAATATCAATACTAACTACAAGTTAGATATTGTTAAAAAAAATACTAGTGATAACATTTTTAGAATTTAAGGATTTATATGCTCGATCAAAATTTAGTTTCAAACTCTTTCCAAGAATTATATAATTTGTCAATGCTTGATATCTACTCGTGTTACTCATCTACTCAGTAACTCCACTGGTGCATGATTGCTCACTTCATCTCACTGTTATATTTAGCTGAATTGTTATATTGAGATGAAAGAGGAGGTTGTATCGATTCACCCTACGTGACAAGTTATGTAAGTGAAAATTATGAAAAGCAGAAGTGGCGGATCTAAACTGTCCAGTTTGCCTTTGAGAGCTTTTTTTTCTTAATACAATATATCAACCATATTAGAGATATATTTAATAAATTATTAAATGTAAACAGATATTAAGTTTTTTTTTACGCAGGCAGCAGGAGCACATCTCTGTGATGTTTGTAAAGTAAATCTACACAAGCCATCAACTTTTTGAAAGAGCTTTGAACATTTTAATGAACATAAAAATACATGTTTTAAATAATGTTATGTTCCCGGCAGGGTATCTTCACCTCTTTTCCATTGACGTACAGTATTGCTGGAGGTTTTTTTTTTTTTAAAGGAAAAACATCTATCCGTGATATATTGGAGGAAATTGGGTTTTTAATGACCTTTTAAAAAGATATATTTTCTAGTTCCACTTTTAACTGTTTTGTACATTACCCACAGTGCCATTTGACTTGGTGCTATAGTGGTGCAGTGGAATGAGGGATGAACTAAACTCCAGGGAATTTTAAACCACAGACTAGGAAGATGTTCAACTCCAAGTTTAAAACATGACATTGTATCACTATGGCTGCTCAGAGCATCAACAGTAAAGAACAAATTAGCACTTATATACAGTATACATCCTTTTATCCATCTCGGAACCTCTGTAGTCCAACAAGGGACATGGGCAGGCCAATAGTGACCATTGTACTGTATATACAGTTTAGACCGATCAGTGATAACATTAACACCAATAAACATTTTTTTAAATTATATCCCAATAAACTGGTGTCAGAATCACGGTCACACAAGGTTCACCCATGCCCCCAGGGACCAAAGGCTAGCCTGTGGTCCATGTAGCACAAAGCGCCAATAAAGTCAATGCCGGCCATTATAGAAAGGCATCAGAACACCCAGTGCACCACATCCCACCATGAGGTCAAAGAAAGCAAAGACCCCAAGGCCACTATTCCAGCCTCCAAACTCTACAGATCCCAATCTGATCAAACACTCAAAGGATGACCTAGACGAACAAAACCACAACCCACGACACTCAAAAGTTCTGCTGCCAACATCCTGGTGCCAGGGTCTTGTGGAGTCATGCCCCAAGGGGCCCGAGCTGCCCAAGTGGCACAAGGGGAACCTACACAATACTGGGCTTAATGTTTTTAGTTTCGACTAACAAAAGTCGAAAGTTTTGACAAACAAGGAACGTGTCTAGGATTCCTTGTAGCCTGAGTGCACTGAATGACATAATCCCAAATTCATGTTTCAACCTCCACCTGAAGACGGTGATGCAGCAAACCTTTCGTTATTTAGTCTGTCCAGGTTTTTGACCTTCCGATCTGTACGATCTGCGCAAACAAGAAGAAAGCTTCCAAAGCTTAAAATTTCACGCTAATAATAATAACAACTGTAGCAAATAGCTGCATTACATTGCATTCCGATACTACATTGGATTTCTCTTTATTATGACCTTGAACGGCACCGGAATATGGAAAAAGTGAAAACATTTGAAAAACGCTTTTGCGGGGACTAAATAACACATGACACAGGATCCAGGGATAGACATGAAGTTGGTAAAGTGCCTCAGTCTTCAGCGGTGACCTGGTCCTCTGGAGCTGCGTTAGGGTCCAAGAAGTCCGGGTGCTGCAGGTCCTTTAAGTACTTACTGGGGGTGATGATGTGTGTAGAACCTGAAAAAAAAAATGCATGCATGATGTTTACACTCTAAATTAAGTGAACAGAGTGTAACAGAAAAGAGTATAGCATCGGAGCGGCTTCACCTCTTACAGTATTACATGGAGACGGGATAAGAAAATGACCGTCTATAGCTGCTGTAAAAAAAAAAAATTGCCTGTTTAACATAAACTACTGCATCAATCTTGAATTCGAAATCAGGAACAACAGTGCTTCTCTAGCCAACACACTCAGTCTTACTCTCTTCTTTACAGACCTTCTATATCCTTATACAAGCACTTGAGAAATCGAGGATTTGAAATGAACTCCTGTTATGCTCGGTCACGGAAAAGGACCAGCACTTTTTCACTGCTATTTACTTTAGCCGTCGTTCTTGACATTTGAACTTTGAAGGGCATTCAGGTGTCACATTCCCCCGAGCATTTAGTCTCCGCTACCCATCTCACCAATAAGAGCCTCCCATTTGCCGTTGGCCTGCGTGACCTCATAGGCACAGCGCATTTCGCTGTAGGTCACGCCCCCGATGATGAAAACGATGACCCGAGGACCTGTTCGCATTTCTCCTGGGCTTTTATTCTTGTGCCAGTTCCCATACCGCGCACTGCAGCGAGAGGAAGATAGCATCAATAAAAAAAAGTAAATAATGTGTTTCTGAGATTGTATGTGTGGAATTCAGTCTTACCTGGTAGCTGTTGTGGTTTTGCACGAGGCAGTCCGTGTCGAGATGTACGGATATTGCTTTGGATCCAGTTTGTCTTCAATAGCATCCTGTAATAATGGATAATTTGTATTTTTTTTTTATGTGGCACAAAAGAAAAGAATAAATTTCAAATTTATTAGGTTGCTGCACCTCCATGATGTCTTTAACCAGAGGAGTCCATCTGGAGAGCTGGTAGGTCTGTTCGCTGATGCGTTCCTTACGATCAGCTTTCTTCTTTCGTGTTGTGGATAGCTAAAAAAAAAAAAAAAAAAAAAAGATGAAGTGGTCTCAGTAACTTTGCATACCATTAGTGCCATATTTATGCTATATACCATCAGCCATAATATATATCCAATTCCCCCACACACTCGGAGGACAGCGTTCTATCCGTTCATCTGAGCTTGCGCTGTCCAATATCCGAGCTTGTGTGAGCTCATAGACATCCAGGATTGGCTGTAGAGCTCCATAGGGCCTCTGGGGATGTGCTGTGGTGTCTGGCACCAGGATCTAGGGAGCTTGGAGGCCATTGCGGTGGCCTTGGGCTCTTTGCCTGCTGGACCCCATGTATGGCAGGCTGTGGTGGACTGGGTGTCTTTTTATGGTGACTTTTTTTCTCTCTGTAGGATCAGACCAGAAGCTCTGGTCTTTGGTTCCTGCGGGCATGGGTGAGCCTTGGATGCCCATGACTATGCCACGAGTTTGGTAATCTGGTGGCAATCAGCGTTAATGTAACAATCTTATGTGATGTTAACATTATGGCCAATCGGTGCATGGTTGCTAATCTTGTTTTTTTTTATATTTGTTGAAAACTTAAAGGAACAGCATGTTAAACTAGCTTCTTATAGCTTGGGGTACAAGCTAACACGATTAAAACTGTTCAGCTTTATACTTATGGATGTATGCATGGATGGATGAATAGTAGATAAATATATAAGAACTTTATTGTCATTGCATAATACAGGTACTCAGAAGTATAGCATCTACCAGAAGTGCAAAGTGTATATACTGTATATCAGTACAAATATTGGTTTTGTGCACCTTACAAGGTTGTGGGTTAAATATTTCTAAATGCATTAAATATTATATAACACTAAACTGTTTTCAGTTGCACTAGTGTAAGAACCTCTACCCTGTATAATACTATAGCTGTGTGATTCTGTACAATGTGAGAAAGATCTCAGCCAGTCGAACAGCATCTATAACATCCACATGAACCGTCTTGGTGCCATGGATACCACACTGCAAGCTTCCATATTTGCATGACATCATCATGCTTCTCCATGGGAACAAAGGTGCTTTACTTGTGCAAATACAGTACTTGCTGACATTTGGCAGAGTGGCATGAAAACCTGCTATCCAGAGATGTTTCAGCCATGACTTACCGATGATGAATGTGTATGAAATGTTGCTGTGTTGCCGTGTACTGTACATGCATACACACAATTCCAACTTTATCTCCAATAAGGCTAGAACCGAGTGGGTCAGACTCACTTCTGAGATGATGGGCACTCCCATATGAGCCATGTTGGAGATGATGTCACTGTCTTCTGGAGGGATCTGTGCATGCTGTAGAAGTTTACACAGGTTCTCCTCAGTCACACCTAACACACACATAGACATAAACATAAGCACATGCATTAAAAAAAACATCACAGATAGCCAGATATCAACAATGCCAGACAATTAGAATAAAAACAGTATTGAATGAAGGGATTTAGGATTCATTTTTATCCGACACATAGGACTCTGACCGTTTTTGAGGAAGATGTAGAGAAGAATAATGCGGATCTTGTCGAAAATGGTGTTGTTGGCATCCAGGAGGATGGGCACGATCGCTCTCATGGGATCTTTCAGCTTTTCTCCTTCTGCATCAGCCCCCATGGCCAAGTCCTGTTGAAGACAAAAGGGTCTAAGTGTCAAATAAAATGGACAAGAAGAACTTTTCTCAGCCTTCATGAATGCATTCTGAATTTTTTTTTTCCTTGAATGGGCTTCTGAGGTTTTTATTTTCACTTCATGACTATGAACCAGGCGGCACGGTGGTGTAGTGATTAGCACTGTCGCCTTGCACCTCCAGAGTCCGGGTTCGATTCCCGACCAGGCTCGATTCCCATCTCTGTGTACATGGAGTTCGCATGTTCTCCCCGTGCTTGATGGGTTTCCTCCCACAGTCCAAAGATATGCAGGTTACTGTAGGCTAACTGGCGTTCCCAAATTGCCTGTAGAGTGTGAATGGGTGTGTGTATGTGTGCATGGATTGGCACCCTGTCCAGGGTGTACCCCGCCTCGTGCCCTAAGCCTCCTGGGATAGGCTCCAGGTCCCCGCGACCCTGAATACAGGATAAAGCGGTATAGACGATGAGTGAGTGACTATGAACCATGAAGTGTGATTATTACCACTTACCACAAGTCATGATGGTTATGACATGTCATTAATCATTGTCAGTTAGTCTGGTTCTACAGGATGTGATTTCAGTCATCTTTTAAGGCTGCTTTCCTATTAGGCAGGATTCATTCGTACCATGCCAGGGTATGATTGCCACCCGCGCCCCCCCACTCCACCACTGGCCACCTTTTACTTCAGTAATATCGCTTAGTACCTGAGTACACTTATTTCATTGGTGGCTCAGTGGTAGGTTACTCGCCTGCCATGGAGAAGGCCCAACTTCAATTCCCAGCCACTGGCTGCAGTGTTGGTCCCAAGCCCGGATGAAATGGAGGGTTGTGTCAGGAAGGATATCCGGCTTAAAACTTGTGTTGTTGTGCGGATCAGATGGTCCGCTGTGGCGCCCCCTTGACGGGAGCAGCCGAAAGGCAAACAACAACCTGAGTACACTTATTTAGTTAATTATCTAGTTTTTTTGTAAGGTACCAATAAACACAAACTGAAACAGAGTACAAATACCACTGGGCTATGCCTAGTTTTATTCTTATTTTGGGAAAACTGTCAAGACCGACCCTATCGCGTACCCTCCAGTTTTATCAGAGATCGCCACATGCTCACACTCACTGAGACATCGAAGAAGACAGACGGCAATGATGACATCACATTCTGAACAGCGGTCCAATTCCAGATTTTTAGTTACGGTCGGCTTTCATATTTGATTTGAGCTGTGCCCAAGTTTGCCGGACCGTGCTCGAGACCACCTTTTCAAGTGCTGCCGAGCACAGTGTTCTGATCTGTGCCCGGACACAATACGGAGTATTCACAGTACACAAGGTGTACCAGGATTCATTCCAAGGCCTGTATTGTGAAACCACTCTAAGATTTATAATAAGTTTAAAATTTAAAATAAGTTTTATTTAAAAAATAAGGAAAAGTTAAAAGCTTGCATTATTGAACGGCTGTAGAAGAGTTTCTTAGCAACTTTCCAGTTATTCATTCATTCATCTTCTATACCGCTTTATCCTGTATTTAGCGTCGCGGGGGCCTGGAGCCTATCCCAGGAGTCTCTGGGCACGAGGCAGGGTACACCCTGGACAGCATGCCAATCCATCGCAGAGCACACACACACACACACTCATTCACACACTATGGTCAATTTGGGAACGCCAATTAGCCTAATCTGCATGTCTTTGGACTGTGAGAGGAAACCGGAGTACCCGGAGGAAACCCACCAAGCACGGGGAGAACATGCAAACCGGCACACAGAGACTGGAATCGAGCCTGGCCGGGAATCGAACCCGGACCCTGGAGGTGCAAGGCGACAGTGCTAACCACTACACCACCGCGCCGCCCAACTTTCCAGTTATGGAAAGCAAAATCATTCAATACTTAAAAACTCAATTGGTCATTGGATAAAGTTTTTACATGTCATTTACATTACATTTTATTCATTTTTTTATGAATCATTACATTGGAAAAGTCAGTGAAGTTCTAAGGGTTCGAGTCCCCTCTTTGGGTCTGTGCATGTTCTCCAGGTGTTTTCTTTGGGTACTCGGGTTTCCTTCCACAGTCCAAAGATATTCAGTGTATTAGTGAGTGTGTGAGTGTGTGCGTGCTTGTGCCCTGCAATAGACCCATCCAGGGAGTACCCTACCTAGTGCTCTGAGTCCCCTGGAATAGGCTCCAGGCCTTCTGCAACCCTGTACAGGATAAGAGTGGTTTTCTTGTCTGTTCCTCGGAAATCATGAAACCATGTTCCAGGAACTCAATTTGAACCTGGATGCTCCGATGAAAATAAAACGTTCTTTCGGTTGCTTCCGTTAAGGGGTCGCCACAGTGGACCATCCGATTCGCACAGAACTTAGCACTTCAGGTTTTACGCCTTCCTAACACAACCCTCCCACTGAAAATGCTCTGAGAAAATGTGAGCTGATGTTTTGAGTGAGCGAGAGAGAGAGAGAGAGCCCGAGTAGCTCTACCTGCTCCACGCGGCAGAGTTTGTCCACCGTGCCCTGGTAGTGCTTCATGCAGTCCTCTGCCAAGTGCAGGTGAGTAGAATACTGTAGAAAGAACACAGAACATGAGACCTGCCTGATTCATCCTGAAGTTTTACTTCTGCTTAGAGCTTCTGCACGTTCTGCTGCTGTATTTAATGCCACATGGATACACTTAAGAGGTTCACCCTTGGTTCTGTGAATAACCTCACTTGACTATTGTGCATTTGTACCGTCTGGTAACTGCTGCTTCGGAAAATGTTGCTTTACCTTGCTCAGTTCTTTCTGATACTGCGGCATCTTCTTCAGCATCTGGCTCAGCTCCTTTAGAGTGGTCTGTAAAGCACGCAACAACGTAAACAAAGTATAGCAACTGAAAGGCCGTTACTGTAGAGGTATAAGAAAGAGCATGGTGAAAGGTGCACCTTTTCTCCTGTGGTCATCTTTTTACTAGAAGAGAATTCCTTTAGCGATTTTGTCACAGCCCTGTGAGCAGGAGACGGAGAGAGAAAGCATGAGCGGACCTGAAATTACGGGGCATTTAGCTTCCACTGAGTAGATATTGGTGTCATGTTGGCGTCATGTTGGCTTAGTGGTTAGCACAGTCGCCTCGCACCTCCAGGGTCCACTTTCGATTCCCACCTCTGGGTCTCTGTGCATGGAGTTTGTATGCTCTCCCCGCGCTTTGTGGGTTTCCTCCGGGTAATCCGGTTTCCTCCCACAGACCCAAGACATGCAGATTAGACTAATTGGTGTTCCTAAATTGCCCCTAGTGCCTGAATGTTAACTGGAGGTCCTACCATGGTCAAAAAAATGGGAATAAATACAATGGTAATCACCACGAGCCTCCATGCTCGACTAGTTGGACTATAAAGGTTCGTAGATGGATGGATGGATGGATGGAGTTTAATATTGCATATTAATATTCCTAGTGGTCAAAAATGAGAACTGCAACAAATACTAACAGGCACCCACTGGAGCAGGGATCTCGGTGCTCCATGCTATGTAGGATGAGAAGTAGTAGACAGTAGACATTTGACGATAGAATTGCCACTACTAGGCCAAATTGTAAGTAAATGTAAGTGCAGAAAATATGTACAAAGAAATGTATTTTATAAGATATTGAATTAGATATAGAGGGAAATAGGGGTTGTAGAGTGGAGAATCTGTTTCATTATTTTAATGACTAAATAATTTGGGATTACTTGCTTTTGAGATGTAAATAGACTGGAAATTTAGCCAAAACCTGGCAACCCTGGTTAATACTATTCGCCCCAGTACAGAACGAGGGTCGAACAGTTAAAAGAACTCAACTTGCTCCATTCTTTACACCTGGGCTCATTCTCAAAATCCACTTGCTACTGTAGTTGCAGAAGTGTGACACCCTTTTAACCTAATTTTAACCCTTTTAACCCCCCCCCCACCACCTGAAAATTAGAGAAATTATAAAATATACACTTTATTCCCACCATGCTCCCATCCTGAACCGGCCCTTAAACTTACGTGGAGACTTCAGCGATGTGTTTGTGCCTGAGCGTGACCCAGAGGTCATCATCCTCATCCAGCAACACTTCCTTTATACGAGTGTCTCCCATTCCGGTTGTCTCATACCTGATTCAGAGACACACAGCAACACTAATCAATAGTACTATTCACCTCTTTTTTAGGAAAAGAATGCCATGAAGCATTAACAGTGTCTTTATAGGGAAGCTAGTTTACTTATAGACATCATTTTCGATGGGCAGCAGGTCGTAGGCCATTGCCTGGAACGTGAGCTCGTGTAAGACTGGAGAGACAGGATCAAATCCTCGGTCCAGAATCAGCAGCTGAGTGCGGGCTTTATCTGGTCCCTGAGAGACGAAGGGATGAAGAAGAGCGATTGACCACAAGATGAGAGATGGATCGAGAGATGAGATTGAACTGCCTCACTTCACAATTTGTTCCAGCTGAGTTATTTGCACAATGAAGGATAATTTGTTCTGGTGGTGTGCATAATGGCTCTTTTAATTTCCCTGACTCACCTCGCCCATAGTGGGATCATCGGCTTTGTAGCCATCCAGTTTGTCCTGCAGCATCTGAGCCAGAACGGCACTGTCTTTATACTCTCTGAAAAATGAGAGAAATTGAGATACAATGCTGTTATTAAAACTAGAGATGAACAGTTTTCTCAATGTCATGCGTCATGCACTCGCATCCGCCTTTTGACAAATAAGAGGACATTCACAGATGGCCAACGGTTCTTTTATTGCATTAAATTGGCGTTGGTTGCATGTTATTTCTGCATTTTCAGGGAAGATCCAGTAGGTGGTGAAATTAGATTAGATTAGATAAACTTGGATAAACTTTCTAAAAAAAAAAAATTTAAAAACAATGCATTATAAAATAATATTAAATAAACATTATGGTCTTTGTGCATGTATAAAGCAAAAAAAATTTTCCCATTTGGCATCTAACCAGAAATGCATACGTGGCCTCTTTACAATAAATAATACATTTTAGTAAATAAAGAGGGTGGGGTCATACAGTATGTACGGAGGTGTGAGTACTGTATCTTACGTGAAGAATATGCAGTACTTCATAAGAATAGGGTATACTGGTAATGGATATAATGCCTTATTGATGTAATACATAATTGATAACAGGGAACATGTGCAGGTGTGGTTTCAGAGAAGAAAATGTCAAATGTGTGGGAGGATTTTACTGTCTCTGAGACATTTTGAGACAATGAGACATACATCATTTGTATTTCATGAAAATGATGATTTTTGTTGGTCTACTGTATGTAAGATGTAAGATGTAAGTACTGGAGAATTCTTCTCATTGAGAAGGTACAGTAGTTTTATATGAGGCTAAAAAGGCATTTGAAAGTTTTTTTTTTTTTTCGTCACGTGAATAATCTATTGTGTAAAGGATGGTCAGAATAAACCCAAATTTGAATGACCGAAGTTGTGCTCATTCAAATACAGTGTGATGAATTGCTTAAATAAAGTGATTTTTAATACAGATATTTTTTTGTTTCCCTAGCACAAATTATGTTCATTCATTCATTCATCTTCTGTACCGCTTAATCCTGTGTTCAGGGTCGCGGGGGACCTGGAGCCTATCCCAGGAGACTTCGGGCACTAGGCGGGGTACACCCTGGACAGGGTGCCAATCCATCGCAGAGCACACACACATACACACACTCACACATCACGGGCAATTTTAGGAGAGTTAGAGTTCTGCATATCTTTGGACTGTGGGAGGAAACCGGAGTACCCGGAGGAAACCCACCAAGCACGGGGAGAACATGCAAACTCCATGCACACAGAGACGGGAATCGAGCCTGGCCGGGGAATCGAACCCAGACACTGGAGGTGCAAGGCGACAGTGCTAACCACTACACCACCGCGCTGCCCACAAATGATGTAATAAATAAAAATACACAAAAAAACAAAAAAAATTATCCATATCAACATTAATCAAATTAGTATTTTACATTTAGGCATTTGGCAGATGCTCTTATCCAGAGTGACTTACATTTTTTATCTCATTATACATCTGAGCAGTTGAGGGCCTTGCTCAAGGCCCCAACAGTGGCAACTTGGTGGTTGTGGGGTTTGAACCTGGGATCTTCCGAACCATAGTCCAGTGCTTTAACCACTGAGCTACCCCTGGCCCGGGGATTACCATTAATATCGCAATCAAATACCAACTTATGGCAATCCTTCCATCTTGTAATTAAAACCAATTTACAAAGCTGATACACATGACTTATACTGTTTCACAACCTAATTTAGATTTTGCAAATATATATCACCTTGATAGCAAACACTTGCTTTTCAGCAGCTAAATGTGAATGTAAGACTGATAGAGACGTGACAGTATTTAAACTGATAAGCCACCTAATTAAAAATAGCAAAGACCTGTGTTTAATTAGCTGGCCTGCTTTTATAAATAATTTAATAACATAAAAATTAAATCAGATCCACCATCAGAACCATCATTAAAACAAATTATTTCCATTAAACCATCCCTATTGGTAATAAGCGATAACAGTGGATACAACAATAAAACATAGCTACTGTATACATGTGGTACCATTTATAATGTGTCATATATGTACATAAATAACAAAGAGGTTTTGTTTGTACATTGGTCATTGAATATTTACTTGCTCATACATTAGAGGAAACCAGTCTCAGAATATTTTCTGTCTATACTGTATGTCAGTTCATTTCAATTAAAATTTTATATGTATATGTATATATGTCGATCTGTCTGTCTGCATGTCTGTATGTCTGTCCAGCCAGATTTTGTCACAGCATCACACAAAACTGGCTGGACAGAATTTAATGAAATTGTGCCATTCCTTCGGTATTTGGCTAAAGTTAAACCTGCACCATAAACAAAATCAAAATGTTGAGTAGAAGTGAAGTTATGAACAGTTATGTGGCGGATTTACTTTTTCCATATCTCATCTGTGATTCGCTCTATGATTACCGAACAGGACGTGTATCTGATTGATGACGAGAGCAACTTAGTGTAAACAAGGCGTGAGATACTCAACCTTACAACGTGTTATTCCTTTGTATTAATAAGTAAATGCACAGAGTTCTGCTGTACAGAAAGGCACACATCACTGATTACATTAAAGCTGATCAGATTATTCTTAGCGTTAACCTTTTAACTATTTCTACAAATAATTTTCCCATCAGTGCCAGAAAAATAATTATTGTCAAATTGCTGTGATAAAAGATCAAGGTGTGGAGTTATATAAAATATTCAAACTGCTTTTCACTGTATTGTTCTGATTATTCCCAGAGCTTTCTTTCTTTTGTTGTATTAATGAATTATGGCTCTGGTACGAGACTTTATTGTGTTACTGTAATTAATGGTAGGCAAATGTAGACTCAAATGTCTCCACAATGATTTGATTATGAGACATGTTTGATCTTGTGCGGACATTTCTCTATGAGAAACTACCTAAAAGAGCTAAAAGCTTTCCTGTTCTTTGCTGATATTAAGATTGGGCTCATATTTATCTAATAATGTCAGTGAACATTATTCCTCAAGGTTAATAAGACAAGTGTGTGTGTGTGTGTGTGTGTGTGTGTTCTCACCCTCTGTATCTAACGGCTGGGTATTCTTTCAGGGTGGCACAGAGGGTAGCAATCTGCTCAGCCAAGCGCTCCAACATCTGGCTTTTTACATCTGCTTTAAACGGGCTGTAAAAGTCCTGAAAGGCATTGACTCTGTCCACAGAGAACACCTAGAGAACCACATAGAAAACTCCATGGACTGTATACACACCCTGCAACTATTCTCAGTAAATAGTAATAAGGCTAAGTAGAGAAACTGAACTGACTCCTTGTTTTTACAGTCTATTACTAAAAGAATGTAAAATTATTGCTAGTAATATGATGTTCTTAACCAATGGGAATACTTTATACATTATACATAATACATTACATTACAGTAAAAGGATGTTATACTTATTTTATTGGTCTTTCGGCTGCTCATAGTATAAGGAATTATGCTGACAGCCTAAGATGGGAATGAATGTGTAGTACAAAAATGGCCACCTGAGTCCATACTGTTATCGGTTAACAAAATAGTATAATGCAAGGGGTGTTCAAACCAACCTGGAACCTTCTTTTGAATGAAGCTATATACAGTAAGACTCTTAGCTGCGGTAAGACATGTGAACTATCCAAACCCTACATTAGTTAATGATGGTTGCCACGTCCCACTTATAGTCCTGACCTCGCTCCAAGCCATTTCCACATGGGTGTCCCATTTATGGAGTTCCCAGAAGGCCAGCGTTTCAGACATCATGCAGGCAGTCTGATCACGGCTCCAACGTACCAACGAACTCGGCTGGGAGTTATTGCCACACCCCTACAAAGTCTCAACCTCACTCCAAGCCATTTCCACATACGGTAGTTGGGCTGTCGGAGGCGTTTCTGGGAGGCCAGTGTTTTAGATCATGGCTGAGAAATTTTTCTACCTTCATGGGTTTACAAGCTTTTACTCTCATAACTGTGTTCTGTTATTCTGAACAACCAAAAGTCCCGGATTGACTTGAACGCCTCACATAGAGTTAAATAATTGTCTTTGAGATTTTTTCTTTATTTTTTATATATTTTTTTTCCCCAAAGTTATTTGTATATATATTATACAGAATAATATTGTAAAGTGAAACACAAGAAGTCGAATAATAACTAATAATTAGTTAAGTAGCAGATCTCCAGGAGCTTTAAGACTTTAAGTAATTATTGCTCAGTTCATAAATAACTAACAAATCACGATTTCATGATTAATTATTAAAAGAATTACCCATCAGGCATTATTAGTTAATTAACATTAATTAATTAGACAATAACTAATTCATTATTTAATTCCTGCTTAGTCTCTGCATAGTAACCTATTGAGCTATTGAACAATACTGTACAGTGTGATGGCAAAGTCGGATACTTTACCGTGCATGAAATACTGGGAACATAGACGAGCCCAAATGATGTACAAGTAATATAGGACAGAAAATCTATGTTTGTTTTTTGTCTATAAAAGAAGCCGTAGATGGAGAATAAGAATATTCTGCTACACAGCAAAATGACTCAGAATTAACACTCAGTGTCGATATACTGTAGGTGATTTTTCAATATACGAGTTGAAAATTATACACAATATACACAATTGATAATCAGTGTTACTGTGTCAAAAATTTATTCTCCTAATGTTATAGCTGATGGATGTATTTGAGCTGGAACTGTTTAAAATAGTAAAAAAAAATTTTACCCCATTTTTGCCCCATAAGTCAAACACCCCCCAACACCCCACTCGGACTATGCACTTCTGGGTCACTTAGTTTGGATTAATCTTCTAATGAGTAGTAGATTAACACACGACCAGTAACCTCCTCTACGTGTGGAACAACCGGACCCTCCTTCTCGCTCACACTCTCGTAATACATTGCCCTACAGTATAATGTCACATGACCATGATCTGTCCCAGATCTAAAGACTCTCACAGTCCCACTGTCTGTCTCTGGCTGGCTTGATGGCAGGATGTTAGCCAATGGGATGCAGGATTAGGGGTGAGTTAGGGCCGGTCACTGCAGCTGGTCTGAGGATTTATTATGGAGGATGAGAGCAGGGGATTGAAGAAAAGCCATCTGGAATATTGCATCATTAGAGCAGAGCTCCTCCGTTCACACTGTGCAGACGCTAACCTGTGACTCATAGGGCAGGAAGGCTGCGTTAATCTCAGTCAGGGTCTTTATCACTTTGGCTGCTCGGGATTTAGTGAGGAGGCTGAACAAAGAGTCTGGGACCGCTGGAAAAAAGGAACAAAAAGTTTGATTGGAAATAGAGTTTAAAAAAATCATCCCAAAGAGCTGTATTATTCATAGTACTACATGTTTTTACTACAGTATGTTGGTTCTTTCTTTCTTTCTTTCTTTCTTTCTTTCTTTCTCTGTATTTCTTTCTCATGCATCCTTTTTAACCTTCTGGTAAACCTTTCCCATTAATCATACCGTATCTTATTTTCTTCATTCGTTTCTTCTTCTTTCGTTTCCTTCCTTCCCTCGCTTCTTTCTTTCTCTCTTTCTTTACTTCTTTGCTTTCAACTTTATATTAAGCCCATTCATTTCCCAGTATCATACATTCTTCATTCCATCCTATCCTCCTCCCTCCCTTCTTTTTTCTTTCTTTCTTGCCTGCTTTCTTTCTTTCCTTCAGCCTTCTGTTATACCTTACCCATTTATTATACCTTCCGATTTCTTTCTGTACCTTCCGTCCTCCCTTCTTTCCTACTTCTGCATTTCCTTTTTCCATGCATACCTTCCAACCTTCCATCCAACACTTCAACTTGTTCTTTCCTTCCTAGGTTCCTTCCATCTTTCTTTCCTTACCTCCCACTACCTGTCTTTTTTTAAACTATAGGAAAAAACAATTAAATGCTGGTAATTGGTACAGGTTGCATGCCGGACCTATTGATCACAAGTATATGGAACCCCAACACACTGATCAGCAGCCCAGAGCCTCAAACCCCTGATCAATTACTGCTCCACCATATACTGCAGATACTGACATGATGGACAGTATGTACTGTAGACCAACTCTTTTAGAGACTCACCATCTGTGAAGAAGACATGAGCTCCTTTGTACGATGGAGCACGGGGATCTCGGAAATCATTAATGAGTCCCTCGACAGACTGTGAAAACAAATACCAGTCACAGACATAATAAAAACAAGATGTTCATTGAAAATATGAAACTGGAAATGATAATAACTAGCTACTGTTATGTGCACACAGGATGTACACATTTATTCTGCTTTGATTATGGCATTATTTTTTTGACAATTACAGTACATTAAGTTCATGCAAAGAGTCAATACTGTAAGTTGCTCTGGCATGCTTGTCAGTTTGTCAGAATTTGTGGGTTTTTGTTTGTCCACCCGCCTCTTGAGGATCAACCACAAGTTTTCAATAGGATTAAGGTCTGGGCAGGTTGCTGTCCATGGACCCATGATTTCAGTGTTTTGTTCCTCGAGCCACTTCGTCATCCCTTTTTGCTTTATTAAAGCCAGGTACTCCGTCATGCTGGAAAAGGCATTGTTCTTCACCAAACTGTTCTTGGATGGAAGTTGCTCTTGAATGTTTTCGTGCCATTTTTTATTCATGGCTGTGTTCTTCGGGAAAAATTCTGAGTGAGCCCACTCTCTTGGCTGAGAGGCAACCCCACACATGAAGGGTCTCAGGATGCTTTACTGTTGGCATGACACAAGATGATGGTACTGCTCACATATTCTTCTCCGGACAAGCTTTTTTCTGAACCCATAAACAATCATCATCAAACAGGCATTCATCAGAGAAAATGACGTCACTCCAGTCCTTGCTTCACACCCTTCGGGCTATTTGTAAACACCAATTAGCCTAATCATCTGCATGTCTTTGAACTGTGGGAGGAAACCCACCAAGCACGGGGAGAACATGTGGGATCGATGTGGGAATCGAGCCATGGCATTGTACCACCTTACCTTTAGTCCATCAGGCCAGTCCAGGTCTAAAAACACGGAAGCAGCTTTGTAAAAAAATTTTTATTTGTGTCATTTGTTCCTCCTTTTACTATTAAGCTTTAGACAGACATCACTGTAATCACTGTAATCGATGTTCTTTTTGAAAACCAGTCCTGCTCGGTATCTGTATGACAAAGCAATGTGCCGTGATAATAAATGAGCTGTTTATATTCTTAACAGTATCATGTGCACACCTGGAGGCATCTCCCCACAGTTACTCAAGATTTTCCTTTAATTTATCACCGATCAGTAACGACACTAATAAAATACAACATACTGTAATATGCAGCGGCACGGTGGTGTAGTGGTTAACACTGTCGCCTTGCACCTCCATGGTCTGGGTTCGATTCCCCGGCCAGGCTCGATTCCAGTCTCTGTGTGCATGGAGTTTGCATGTTCTCCCCGTGCTTGGTGGGTTTCCTCCGGGTACTCGGGTTTCCTCCCACAGTCCAAAGATATGCAGGTTAGGCTAATTGGCGTTCCTAAATTGCCCGTAGTGTGTGATTGTGAGTGTGTGTATGTGTGTGTGCCCTGCGATGGATTGACACCCTGTCCAGGGTGTACCCCGCCTAGTGCCCGAAGTCTCCTGGGATAGGCTCCAGGTCCCCCGCGACCCTGAACACAGGATTAAGCGGTATAGAAAATGAATGAATGAATGAATACTGTAATATTACTTTATACAGTACTGTATATCCCCTCTCCACTTACAGCTTATGTCTCCAAATCATGTACACTGTAACTACAGTACAGTATATAACAGCTTCATGTCAGAAACACTGTAAAGTGTATAGTAAAGAAACACTAAAACCATTATGTCCAACTTATTAAATATGATGAAACTGACGATAACGACCTCATCAGTTGGGGATAAAAGATAAATAGCCTCCATGGTGGGAAGGGGTTCACGGCGTTTAGTGATGTCCTCAACAACTGCAGCAGAGAAAGAAAAAGAACAAAAATATACTTAATGTCACAACTACTGTAGGAATAGAGTGTAAATTAAGGTGTCTGAGATGCTGCAAGTGTGTTTGCGTGTGTGTGTGTGTGTGTGTGTGTCTTCGTTTGTCTGTGTTCCTCTTTATTCTGATTTATACTCTCTGCTTTTACATACATAAAATTCAAGCATTGTTCTCTTCATAAAGCGACAACCTTGTTTTTTCTCCCCAGTTTGAGTCTACTGCCAAAATGCAATGCAATGATCCCTATGCAAAATTTGTACAGTATACAATGCCCATGCTTAAATCTGATTTGGTTCAATTTCTATAACAGCAGCTCTGACAGTAGTTCAAATAATAGATTTTACATTCAACCTCGATCTTATGCTCTAATTCTCATGCATTATTATATGTCGAGACAATAAGCTTGTATAGGGGAACACTCCACCTAATCTAAAGCTAATAATATATATATACACTATCGTGCAAATTTATGTTTTTTTGTGATTTATTTTCTACATTCTACAACAATACTGTGGATTTCAAAACTATAGAATAACACAATTAAAAACTTTACAATGTAGAAAGAAATAAAAATCAGGAACCATCATGGGGTTAGAAAGTGATCTAAATCTTTTGAACGGTAGTGTATATATATATAATTAAAATAAAACATATAATTGTTGATATATTGAATCTTTCGTTTATTAAAGGATTCTTCAGTGTCAGGAGATAAAAAATTTCAAAAGTTCCACCATGTCTTCAGAACGTCACAATAATATATGGAAAAAAGAGAAATTGATGACGGATGCCTCATTACGTGTAACTGTATAATAACTTACCGTAAATGAGAATTGGAACTTGTTTCATGGATGTTCCTCAACATTTAATATATTTTAAATCTATAAATGTATTTAAAAAAAACACAGCGAATTCTTTCATTCTTTGTAGTATAAAAGGAATAAAAATCTTCTGTGTTAGAAAATGTAAAAATAACCATATCGTCATTCATTTTAATGCCATAAATAAATTAATTAATTAATCAATATGAAGGGTGTTCAAGTCAAAACGGGATTGACATTTACTGACAGACATTTATAGAAGACTTCAACCTTTAACTTGTCGCCAACTTGCAGAAAAGACTGTCTGAGGTAACTGTACATACAATCATTCACCAACACCACTTGCAAGTTACTGGAACTCGGCTGGGAGTTCCCCCTGTCGCATCCCCCTTTACAGGCAAACATTTCCACATGTTTGGGACACTACAGGAGTTCCTGGGAGGCCAGCGTTTCAGGCAGTCTGATTACGGCTGAGAAATCTTTCTTTCTTTCCAATAACTGTGTTCTGTTATTCAGCGCAAAATAAAGACTCGGTTTGACGTGAACCTCTCTTTTACATTTTAGACACTCCTTGTGGCTGTACATGTACAGTACATGTGTTTTATATACAGTAAGTGTATCTGTTTAAACTTACTTGTGATTCCTTCAGACATAATATCAGTCATTTTGCAGCAGGATGAGACCATTCTCATGCTCAGTTTGTCTACCACCAGAACCTGAGACGGAACGTATACCACATGTGGTGCATTATTAAAGATTAAACATTATTAAAGATTGTATTAAACAGTATTACAGACTGTCCAATTCATTAGAGATTCACTGCAAGTAAAGAATTATATGAGGTTTTTGTACAAACACATAAGGATGTCGATTTATTCTTTTCCATCAGCACTTGTGGAGAAATTTACCTTCCATTCTCCTTTAGTTTTCACCTTCTTGATGACATCATTCATAATCTCTGAAAGAGGAAAACACAGGCCTGAGAATGCAGGTTAATACAATCGATGAATGAATGACGTGAAATGCAATAATATAATTGAATCCAAATAATGTGAAATAGATAGAAAAGTTTTTATTATTTTGTTATTGTTAAGATATAATTTTGACACAATTCAAGATAAAGCATAGATATACTAGTTATTACAAATAACTATATATCATATTCATATTCATAAATAAAGAAGCTTTAGAAAAGTTTTTTTCTTTTCTATTAATATTTTAACATAATATTTGTTATATTATATACAGGCACATCTACTTTATAAAACTAAATCTTGTCTTATTACTTTTTTTCCTGAAGGTGCACAAACTATTGCACTCACCCACACAGTCATGTTCAAACCTTAATCATTTTTATTAGATCTAAAACATGCAGTTCACATTTGAGAGCAGGTGATGATGAGGGCATGTCAGCCGCACTCTAAATATATCAGTGTGTGTGTGTGTTAAGTGTCTCTCACACTTCCACATATTGACACACACACAAATAGTCAGGTTCACACTTGCAGGGTGTGAAGCCACATGACTGATATGCCAGATGTGAGGAAGAACAAGAGTCTGATGTGCAACTGAATCTCAGATACTTACTACTGTGAATATTTCTAATATTCTGTATTAAATGTTTTTTTTTTTAACATAAGAGAAAGAATAATGAAAATAAAGAAGGGCCAAATGCTGTTGTCTTAAATTAAAGAAGGATAAAGTCGAATCGAGAAATATTGTAGCGCATCAAGAGAATGGAAAAAACAACCTCTGCTTAGAATAATTGTATTTATTATGGGGCGGCGCGGTGGTGTAGTGGTTAGCACTGTCGCCTTGCACCTCCAGGGTCCGGGTTCGATTCCCGTCTCTGTGTGCATGGAGTTTGCATGTTCTCCCAGTGCTTGGTGGGTTTCCTCCGGGTACTCCGGTTTCCTCCCACAGTCCAAAGATATGCAGGTTAGGCTAATTGGCGTTCCTAAATTGCCTGTAGTGTGTGATTGGGTGTGTGAGTGTGTGTATGTGTGTGTGCCCTGCGATGGATTGGCACCCTGTCCAGGGTGTACCCCGCCTAGTGCCCGAAGTCTCCTGGGATAAGCTCCAGGTCCCCCGCGACCCTGAACACAGGATTAAGCGGTATAGAAGATGAATGAATGAATGAATATTTATTATGGCAAATTAGATGTTATTTAAAGTTATTGTGTGTTGTTGTAAAATGAAACCATAATCAAAAAGGTTTTTAGGTCAGGCTTATCAAAAGCATATTGCAAAATGATTTACTATATACGTATATAATATAATGTTATGTAGTACATGGAAGTAAGGCAGGAAGATATTTTTTTGCCAAAAACGTGGTTGCATCTGCCAGGACGTTACAAATGTTGTCCATTCATTCATATTTTTATTCGATAAAAAAAAAAAAAACACATTTGCTAAATACAATTTCATGCCCTTTTATGTCCGTAGTGTGCGGAACTTTTTGAATTCAAATCTTTCAACGGTCTTAACTGTCGTTCAGATGAAACTCAGCCAATTTAGATTTCACATGAAAAGACATAAATCTGAAAAAGTGGATTATTCTAAAATGCAGAATTGTTAAGATATCGCAACATGAATTTGACAGAGTTACGGACACTACAGATTTATTGCCTTTTATGATTTTACCAAAAAAAACAATGCAAATAACAATTTTTACAGGTCTTACAGATTTTAAAAGCTTACACCGATTTTAGTATCAATACTCGCAATGAAATATAAATAATTGGCATTTTACATCATCTCTACAAAACAGTTAACTTGACATTTTTAGGGAAGCAAGTTTGGTCACTTCCATGTTGCATAAACTTCAGAAGTGGCTTCTTTGGCACACACATTCTCTATATTATATGTATAACATAAAAAATATAGGTGTGAGATGAAATGCTCTCCAGAAGGCATGAAGTTAAACATTAAACATGCTTTTGCGATATTTTAAACGCTATCAGTGTATCGTTTTTTGTTTTGTACAAGTTTAGAGGGAAAAAGGGAAAGCAGCACCCAGCAAAAGACTAGGAACCACAGGAGACGTCAGCTCACTGATAATTTTGACCAAGATATCGGACCTTTATTAGCCCTTAAGAGTCATGGCTTGTTCACAGTCATCATTAGGAAAGGTCAAGTGATGTAAATTTCAAAGCTTTGTCCCAACAATCAGCAGCCATGGGTTCCTCTAAGCAGTTGCTTAGAGGAACCCTCAAATGAGCAGTGTATGCAAGACAGCCCAGAAATCTCATAGAACTGGAAGACAGTTGTAAGGAAAAATGGCCGAAAATCCCTCAAACAAGAACTGAAAGACTCTTTTCTGGCTACAGGTACTAATTATGCAGGGTGCACAAACTTTCGCTGTGGACCCTTTTTCTTTTCTGTTATTTTGAAAATGTAAATGATAAAAATAAAATACATGATTTTGTGTCATCTGTAACTTTTGGAGATCATTTCATCTTCCACTTGCTTAACTGTTCACGTTAACAGAAATTTAGATATTTCTAAATTTAGAAAATTGTAGATATTTAAACTTATTTTAAATACTTTTCCATTACAACCTACACTCTAAGAGTAAACTATTTTTTATCTGGGCATTCATATCTATTATGATTCACATGCATTATGGGGAAACATACAGTAAGTAACAGGTTGAGAACACACTCTCCATCATATTTTATCTCACAGCTTTAATAGGGTCATTACCGGTCTTTAAAGAACACAAACTTAATGGAGCATGGTGCATGAGGAGATCAGATGTTGAATGTAATTCCTTCTGAAACCAACTGGATATTATAGATTTTTGACCAAAGAATTTAATCGGACAGTCAACAACAACAACAACAAAAAAAAAAACATTAAATAAAATAAAGCAAAACAAAATGACCAGAACTTGTTTCAGGCACCTTCCAAAACATTATATTTAACTATAACCAAAATTTATAGATAATTAATTAATATAAATTACAATTATTGATGAAGGATCATAAGAGAAATAAAACATTTGTGATTGTGCTGTTGTTGGAGAATAACCAAGCACTCCTGCAGCCAAGTGCATTTCCTTTCATAATAACTTTTTACCGGACTGCGATGGATTGGCACCCTGTCCAGGGTGTACCCTGCCTAGTGCCCGAAGTCTCCTGGGATGGGCTCCAGGTCCCCCGCGACCCTGAACACAGGATTAAGCGGTATAGAAGATGAATGAATGAATGAATGCTCCAGGGTTTAAAAATTGGAGAAACCCCCATAAGAACAGCCTTGGTGATACTTTTCTCAAGCTCATCTCATCTCAAGATCTTTATGTTTAATACTGACTTTTTATGAATATTTACTGATGGAAGACTCATTGTTACCTGTGCACATCCTGAACACTATGAAAGATGTGCATGTTCAACAGAAAGTTGCATCATCTGAATTTTTTGAAGCTCATGGTAATAAATGAGTTCTTCCATTCTTTTTTCAGTGATAAGAATTCTGTTTTTGCATTACACCATGCTGTCTCCTGGTTTATAGGAACGTAATATTGCACAACTGGTTTAAATGCGAGTCAACTCCACATATTCACTCTCACTCACTCATTGTTTTTACTGATTTATCCTATGTACAGGGCAGCGGGAAGGCCTATCCCAGGAGACTTAGGGCACGAGACAGGGTACACCCTGGATGGCGTACCAGGGCACACACACACACACACACACACACTACGGGCAATTTGGGAATGCCAATTAGACTAATCTGCATGTCTGGTTTGTAATGGGAGGAAACCGGAGTACACGGAGGAAACCCACCCAGCACAGGGAGAACCTGGAGGTGCAAGGCAACAGTGCTGACCACTAAGCTTTAACCCCGAACACTTATTCCTTATTCCAGCAGTTTAATAACAGCAAGCAAGCAGGAGAGCTCTTGCTAATCCAAGGCACAGGGTTGCCACATTGGTGATATTGTTTCAAAAGACTTTTTTTTTCCTTTTATCAAATTACAAATGTGTTCATTTTAAAATTTAACACACAAATATATAAAATATACAAAGATCACGAGTAAACATTAGAAAGGGTCATTATCTTTGAAAAAAATTATCTCTCTCTGAAAAAAGCGTGTTTAGGAATAAAGCACAATCTGGCAACCCTGCAGGCGGATTAGTGTGAGTGTGGATCCGCTTTATCAAGAGGACAGGATGGAAAACCTACATTTAACAACAAGCCTTATACTACTACTACTACTAATAATAATAATAATAATCATAATAATAATAAATAATTGAAATATATGTATTAAAAAATCAGTATCTTAATAACAGTAAAAGTACCATAAGAATATAAACTTTTGGGTTTAATAGGTGAATCCACTTATAGTATAGTTCTATTTTAGTCTTCCTGTGAAATATATAATATAATATAATATAATATAATATAATATAATAATGTCTAGTCATCTACTTTATACATTATGGTGTTGATTTCGGTATCCAGATGAAATACACATGACATCACTCCAGATGAACTACAGCTGCATAAATAAACACAATAAAGATCAAAGGCATTTCACTGAACATAAACTATGTATATATAAAACCTTGATTGGTTTTTAAACCGACTTACTTTCTCCGACAATCGCTTTCAGCCCAAGAGGAGACATGATGCACCGTGATATTCCTCCCTGTGTGTGTGTGTGTGTGAGACTGTGTGCGCGCGCGCGCGTACAGTATGTGTATAATCCCTCGGATCAGAATCTTCAATCTGTTAAGGCACACCACCAACAGTATAATAATAATAATAATAATCTCTCATCACCCTCAGCAACCACTTTCTCCCTGGAAAACTATAGCTTTGAGGCCACACAATACATCATCACACACATTCCATCCATTTACTGTAGGAACCTTTGAAGTCCAATTAGGTACCGTGGTGACCATTGTACTTTATTTATTCCTATTCTCACAACAGTGGTAGGACCTCAGGTTAACATTCACACACTACAAGAATGCCAATTAGCCTAATCTGCATGGGAGGAAACCGGAGTACCCAGAGGAAACCCACCAAGCAGAGGGAGAACCTGCGAACTCCATGCACACAGACCCCGAGGCTGGAATCGAACCCGAACCCAGGAAGTGAAAAGCGTCAGTGCTGACCACTACATCACCGTGCCACCCTTGCCCTCCATCAACAAACAAACACTCTAAAAAATGCTGGGTTGTTTTTTCTACCCAAACGCTGGGTTGCCGCTGTTGGGTCATTTTTCTGGGTTATTTACAGAGAGTTGGGTAGTTTTTGTGTAACCCAGCTGCTGGGTTAAAGTTTGCTTGGCTCCTCCCCCTAAATTCACCGGTGGATTCAGCGGCTGTGACTCAGCTTCGTGTCTCTTGAGCTCCCACACCGCTGATGACGGTTCATCCTCCTCGGACATTTAAGGGGAAATGACGTTAAATACAAGGTCTGTATACACATGTTCACTCACCTAATTCACATATGACTGAAAAATTATCACTATATGTAACATTTATTACTGTTACCGTGTTAAGGTTACACACAAACTTTCCGGCTGGTCTGAGGTACTGGATGATAATTTAGCTGAGAATAGCTGCTAGTTAGCCAAAGAACCCCACCTGTGTATGAAAGAAACGGTTAAAATGTCTGAGCTTTTTAGCTTTCTCTGTAGAATGTTTGCAGGGTTACGAAGATGGTGAAGTGATGAATGAACGCTAAACTGTTAACTGTAGGGCTAGCATGACGCAGGCATTTAGTTAGTTTGCTAGCGTTAGCAACCACTTTAGAACTTTATTAATCTCACTGCTTGAGACAATAAAATGCTGGGGTTTTACAAACCACTGACCCTCTCACAAATATACAGACCTGCTAACCCTCCCGTTTTTCACCAGCTAGTAATTTACTCTGCGGTCAAATTTCTCCTGCGTTTCTCCCGAGTTATAACAATATTTTACACCTTTCCCCCTTTGGCAAGTATGCTAATGTATCACCAGTAATAGCATGTAAGCTAACCAGGTAGCTCTCTTTAACCAAAGTTAAATTAACTATCAGTCAGCGCGCCAACTACAGGAAAAAGTACCACAGCGGTACAGATAACTACTAGATGGAAGTATTAATATTTTGGTGATTTGTAATGTACCAGTATGACACCAGCTATGAATTTTTTTCGGTAATTGGCTTAAAATCAATGCAGACCACAATATCAACTAGTCTGACATAAAGAGCTGTATCCTAAAAGCCATGCTTATTTTGCTGTTTTATGTTTGGTAGTAGCTGTCGCCATGTTTTTGTTTCTGGTTACCTATATCCTATCTTAATGGGCAGCTTTGTAATTTTTTAGTATCAATCCTATTTCACACTAAATTAATAGTCTTATTCAGTTTAATCTTTGCTATTCAACAAAATTTTAACTTTTTAATTTCTTTCTTTCTAAGGTTTCTTTCATGGTCGAATACCTCCAGCAGGCTGAAGTGTCGAGGCCGTACCCCTACATCCTGACGTTGGGAGATAATGACCAGCGCTGCTCTCAGTAATGTTGCTATGAAATAGCGAGGCCTACCTGAAAAGTCATAGACAGTGTTTGTATGTTAAAATGAGACCAGGGCTGGATAGTTTTGTTCTGCAGAAAAGATATCTGAAGTCACAGAGAGATCCTGCTCTGTAGAAGCTGCCTCAGTCTATTTGTGCAATTACTCCATTCTGCCCTTATCAGTAATAGTATAGTAATGATGTCACTGTTGATTATCTGTTCTTGTGCTTTTGAAAAATAAATGTTTTTTCTAAGAACATTTAATAGGATGTTGTTTATTGCATATATGTATGTTTTTTTTTGTAATAGACCAGTATATCAAAGTAATTTAACATTTTTAAATTAAAAGCATTTGGATTGAATCTTTAACCCATCTTGTTGGGTTAAACAAATAACCCATTTTGCTGGGTTAAATTAACCCAGCATTATAGTTAAATATGACCTAGCATTTGGGTTGAATATTTAACCCATCTTGCTGGGTTAAACAAATAACCCATCTTGCTGGGTTAAATTAACCCAGCATTTAGTTAGTCCTATATTTACCCAGCAGCTGGGTTAAAAACATCCCAGACTGGGTTGTTTTTAACCCAGCATTTTTTAGGGTGAACCAAAAAATAATTATAAATACAAAAAAAAAAAAGTGATTGCTGAAATGACTGGAATTGAGTTAACATCTATTCAATTCATTATTAAAGCCTGAAAAGATGGTGTTGAACCATCAGCTTTTAGAAAATAACATGGTCGGAAAAACATCATTCATGGAAATCGCTTAAACACTTGGTGAAGCTGCAGCGTACAATGTTATCCCTACTGTACTGTATATTAACCGGTAGAAATCACAGACATACAGATACATGACTATTAAACAGAGCTCTCCAGCAGCTTTCAAACAACACCATTCGTACACCTCTGAAAAACACCATCTGTGAAAGAATTAGTTCATTTAATTGATTGATTTTTTAAAGATATGCTGAACTTTTATTGTATCATTTATTTACAGGATTAAACATCTGTTCATAGCAAATTTTTATTTAGTTAGTTTTATAGAGACAAAATTGCACATATTGGCAATATTCTTAATTCAGAAACAAAAAAGAAATCGTGTTTCACAGATATGAATCTCTGTCTCTCTCAAACACACACTAAAATGTTACCTTGGCCTTAAGCATTGGACCCCAAAATGGGCCTTGATACTCTATAACACCATCAATCAGAGCTGATGTGATGTCACATACACTACCAGCCAAAAGTCTGGACACACCCTCTAATTCCATGTCTTTCGTGATTTTTATTTGTTTCTACAATGTCCCCCAAAAAATGCAATAATGTCCTTTAAACAGTTAATATTGAGATGCTTATGCTCTAATCTGTTATGTGCCTTCATAACGGCTCTAATCTGAGGTGATGTTTGTTACTCAGTGATTTCTGAGGCTGGTGACTCGAAATGAACTTCTCCTCTGCAGCAGAGTTAAGTTTTGGTCTTGCTTTCCTGGGAAGGTCTTCATGAGAGACAGTTTCATCATGGTGCTTAATGGGTTTTGCAAATGCACATGACACAATACTGTTCTTGCTAGAGCTATTGCAGAACAGCTGACCTTCTTAAAATAACTTAATTTTCGAATGCCATACGTGTTTTTTCATAGTTGTGAAATCTCCAGTATTGTTCTAGAATGTAGAAAATAAATCAGTAAGCAAAAAACATTTATTTGGAAGGTGTGTCCAAATGTTTTACTGATAACCCCTTGTGATAACAGCTCTGACCCCTCGAGGCATGACTCCACAAGACCTCTGAAGGTGTGCTGTGGTATCTACCATCAGGCTGTTATCAGTAGGTTCTTTAAGTTGCTCCATGGATCAGGCTTGTTTGTCCAGCACATTCCATGGATGCTCGATCAGATTGAGATCTGGGGAATTTGGAAGCTGGATCAACTACCTTGAACTATTTGCTTGCTTAGCCCCATACACAGCAACTTGTAATGCAATGAGTGTTCTGATCGCTTGCTATTGTAGCCAGCATTAACCTTTTTTCTCAGTGTGTGCTACTTTGGCTTTTCTATGGCCTCGGATGAGGCAGACTGGCCTTTGGTTCCCATGGCCATAAATGAGTCTTGGGTGCCCATGATCATGTCACCAGTTTACTGGTATATAATTGATAATCAACGTTATTAAAATTTAACAGCGGCACAGTGGCTTTGTCGTTAACACTGTTGCCTTGCACCTTCACGGTCTGGGTTCGATTCCTGCATTGAGGGATTGTGTCCATGGAGTTTGCATGTTCCTACTTGGTGGGTTTCCTCCCACAGTCTAAAGACATGCAGATTAAGCTAAATGCCATTCCCAAATTGCCCATAGTGTGTGAATGCGCATGTATGTACATGTTGACCTGATTTCTACCACAGCCACAAAACAGGAATAAATACAATGTTCACCATTGGCCTCCACACTCCCTACCTGACCAGCTAGTTTACCTGAGAGATAGTAGTTGCTGAAGTTGGTGAGAGAGACTATTATTATTATTATTATTATTATTATTACTTATTTGGATGGATAGGATCAAGAATGAGTTCATCAGAGGGACAACCCATGTGAGATGTTTTGGAGATAAAGTCAGAGAGGCCAGATTGAGGTGGTTTGGACATGTTCAGAGGAGAGAGTGTGAATATATCGGTAGAAGGATGCTGATGTTGGAACTGCCAGGCAGGAGGTCTAGAGGAAGACCAAAGAGGAGATTTATGGATGCAGTGAGAGAGGACATGATGTTAGTTGGTGTGAGAGAAGAGGATGCAGAGGATAGGGTAAGGCAGATGATTCGCTGTGGCGACCCCTGAAAGGGAACAGCCGAAAGACAAAGAAGAATGACTTATTTGATTACTGTTGGTGGTGGTGATGCTGTGTGTCTTAACAGATTGGTGAAGAGCTTGATTTCTCATCTAAAGGTTTACAGAGAGAGAGAGAAAGAGAGAGAGAGAGAGAGAGAGAGAGAGAGGAACAGTGGGACGGTGGATCATGGTACAGAGGATCCTACAGCATTCATTTTACACACCATTGTACGAGTTAGTTTCTCATAATAACCACGAGATGGCGCCAGATTCACATTTTCGTCTTTTGATGGGTTCCCACATGCAGCCTAGTTTACAGTATTTATGTTAAAGCTTGCCAGTTGACATCATGACGTCAATTTATTTATTTATTTATTTATTTATATTTGGTGTAACAAATGAGATGATAAATGCTGATAAACACATTTAATGCAGTGGAACATTATAGTGTCTTTTTTTTTTTTTAACTGGGATGTACTATTTAACAAGGTGGTGGTGTTTTAACACGTGTGTGTTACCTTATGAAATGGTAAATGTATGTTTATGAGCATTTGGGTTTTATGACCCGGTTATGAGCGGTGCTCGTGCGCAGTGGGCGTGTCTATAGGCGGTGTGAACAGTGTGTATTGTGTATATAGTGTCACATTGTGCAATAAGTTCACTCTTGGACAACGTATTGATTTCTTTGATTATACGAAGTTGCGGGTGTTTTACACACAAGTCCCGCATGGATGAGAGAGAGTTCTCCGTCCTGTGAACTAACTTTGTTATGTTAAGGATGAAACCAAAGCCCCACCCGTGATTAAAGGGTGTGGTTAAATACTCCCCCCCCCCCTCTCTCTCTCTCTCTCTCTCATACTACTACACTATACTAAAACTCCTAGTCCTAGGAAAAGGCAGGGCCTCGATCACCCCCGATCAATCAGAGTTGAGGGTGTGTCCCGTCCACGCTTCATGATGAGCTTTCCTTCGTTCGGAGTCACTTCAGCTCGCTGGTTTGCTCAGTAAAGCGACTGGCTGGTTTTTCTTTTTTGTCTTTCATAGCAGTCTCGGAGCTCTGAGAAAGTTTGGTGAAACTGAAGCGACTGGATATACTGTATCACTATGGGGGATTCGATCTCAAGCCACCTGGATGAGGGGAAAAAGGAGATCATTACAGGTGAGGGAGAGAGTGTGTGTTTGTATGTATGTGCGTTTTGCTTTGAAGTTCTGACTTCAGATGTTTATGTTTTAGAACTCACAAATTAAACAAACAAACAAACAAACGCTGCGTGTTGGATACATTTGAACTTTGATCTTGAAAAGATTTCGATTTCTCTCATTCCTAATGCTAAAATGATCTCGTGCCTCTCTCTCTCTCTCTCACACACACACTGCTTTAAAAGAGTGTGTTGTTGGTGCACTTCTCAATCCGGCGACGTGGCGCGCTGTTTCCTCTTCCTAAAAAAAAAAATGGAAATAGTCTTTGATATAATTACAATGTATCCAAGGATTGTGTTTCAACCGTTGCTTGGTTCTTTTTTTCTTTTCTTTTTTTTTTTTTAAATAAAAGAACCCACTCGCATGATTCACCTAAGCAGCTGAAGCCGCAACTTCCTTAAACAGTCAGCTATAATGAGGTTTCCATGGCTTGCTCATGCTCTAAGCCTTTCCAGGGCAAAAAAAAAAAAAAAATCATGTTTTTTATCACCTGAGATAAGATCAGAGTCTGGGGGTGTCTCATGAATCACAGCTTGATCTGGCATGCGTGAATCTTTTCAGTCAGGTCAATCTTTAACTGTGCCTGATCACAGGAGGTGTTTGAGGTTCTCCAAGGAATATCATAATCTTTCCACGATATATAGTGCCATAGTCGGCTTGGTAGATGTTTTTTTTTGTTGTTGTTGTTAATTAATTGGTCAGATTTCAAAAAAGATCTGAACAGGAATTTTCATCCAGGGAAGGGATAATGGTATCTTAAATCATATATTTCGGACGATGTCTCAGGAATTCCTGGAATTACCTTCAATTCTATTATACAGTATATAGATATATACACGTGTGTGTGTGTGTGTGTGTGTGTGTGTGTGTATATAGTGCTTTTAACAATGGCCATTGTCTCAAAGCAGCTTCACAAAAATGAAAAGAAAATGTATGGAATTGTGTATGTGTGAGAAAAATGTGTCTAGATCATAATGAGATTGTCCCTGATGAGCAAGCCAAGGGTGACGGCGACAGTGGCAAGGAAAAACTACCCGAGATGGCAATAGGAAGAAACCTTGAGAGGAACCAGACTCAACAGGGAACCCATCCTCATTTGGGTGATAACGGATAGAAATGATATAACATCATGTGTGTTATGCAGCTGAAAGTTCAATATAACAGAAGTTCTTTAAATTAACATGAAGACCAGTTCAGCACAAGGATGAATCAGTAGGTGCAGATGGGGTCTGGATCACTGGAAGCTCAGGAGCAACATGTGTACGTAGCTCCAAGCCATCATGAAGCAGAATCCAAAAAGAATTGTCGCTGGAGCTGGTCCTTCTCTGGATGGCGTAGGAACCTTGCAGGGTCGGCCTTTGTCTACTGAAGCTGGCACAATCTCCAGATGCCTCGGTACAGGAGTATGAGGTTATGGGATGAATTATCTGTATGCCAGATTAAAGAGATGTGTCTTGAGTCTACTTTTGAACTGAGAAACCGTGTCTGCTCCCCGAACACTGTCTGGAAGGCTATTCCGAAGCTTTGGAGCTAAATATGAAAAAGCCCTACCCCCTTTTGTAGATTTTTAAATTCTGGGAACTACCAGAAGTCCGGAGCTTTGTGATCTTAAGGCGCGTGGTGGATTGTAGCGTATCAGAAGACTGGTTAGGTATGTGGGAGCTAAACCATTTAAGGCCTTGTATGTAAGTAATACTATTTTGTAATTAATTCTAAACTCAAGTAGCCAGTGCAGGGATGATATTAGGGTTATATGATCATATTTTTGTGATCTAGTTGATCTGGAGGTCATGAATGCATGAACTAGCTTTTTATGCATCAGATGCGGATAAAATGTTCCTGCTGTAGGCTGTTTTTGTGATGTGATTTTCCAATTGCAATTTACTGTCTAAACCGATAGGGAGGAGTGTGTCAGGATAGTGCATCACTCAACACATCTGTTGCAACATCATCTGGACATGCTCCAGGAACTGGCTTTAAAGGTTCTGCCAAAAAAAAAATCCATTTACAAGTTTGTCCAATATGTAGATCAGTCACGCTGTTTAATTCGCTTCCAATCCAGTGTTATCATTCAAAGGGTGGCACAGCGGGTAATATCGTCGTCTCGCTGCTCCAGGGTCCTGGGTTTGATCCTTGAGCTCAGGTTCCTGTCTATGCAGAGTTTTGCATTTTCTCTCCTTATCCACAGTTGTGCAAATGTGTTTGTGTGTGTATAAGATGCGGGCGGCACAGTGGCTTAGTTGTTAGCATTGTCGCCTTGCACCTCCAGGATCCGGGTTTGATTCCCACCTTGGGTCAGTGTGCGTGTAGTAATGCAACTAATGTTTCATCTAGAGTGCGTACAGTATGTACTGTACAGTGAGTCTGAACAAAAATTCATGCACATGGATTTATTAAACTTTCCTACCTGAATCTGAGTATGAAACATGGTGTCCGGAGACGCATAAGCATACAGGTTAGAAGACGTTTCTCTGTTTAGCTTTGATCTGGTTATTTATTTCCTTTAAAAAAAAAGTTTTTTTTTTTTTTTAAAGAAGTCATGTAAACGTAATTTTTGGCCTGGGGTTCACGTGGTGAATGGACCCAGCGGTGGGGGTTAGTTAGGATGCAGCTTCAGGAGCCATTTCCTGTCCTTCATAACTGGTTGATGGCCAATATTATAAATAAAGCATAAGCTCTTACAACATCCTCTTCTTCTTTTGGAAGGATTAAATCGTCTTCTTTCTTCTCTAAATGTAGTCTTCAAACCATAAAGTAAACATCTAGAATTATGAATGTCCTCTGTTGGCTTAGACGATGAGGTCATTATCCCGAGAAGGATAGCAATAGAAACTGACCCCAACACTTCCTGTGAGTACTTTTCTTGTTTTTGCTTATTATACACAAAGCAGTCATTACCGCGATATGAGCCAGAATCTAATTTCGAGGTTGTTACACTGGAATTGACTTCCATATGCAGCTTTAAAGGGTCACAGGTCAAAAAGTAAAACTGGGTGCTGACAGGAAATACCACAGTCGTGTGTTTGCCCCAAGGCCAAATGTTTTTGTGGGGCAGTAGTGAGGAGGGGGCGAACAACGTGAATGACTTTGACTGTTTCATATGCACATAATTCTTGCTAAATGTTCTCGTTCATCTTTTGTAACCCCAGTGTTGCAGCAGTTGGAATATGGTTGGTTTTTCTTGTATTTTTTTTTTATTTATTTATTTATTTTTCTCCATTTTTGACCCTTGAGTTAAACTTGAGCTGAGCAAATACTTAGATACTTGACAAAAGTATCATCGAAATGTAGCCTGTAACGCAAGAAATGAGAATCGTGCCTCCTCTTAGATACCGTCTTCATTATATTAGTGTATGTCAGCGTTATTGTGTTTGGAAGTTTCCATGGCGAGGTCAAGCCCGTGCCGAGCGGAAGAATCAGCACTGCCGAGGCTCTCGGGGCAATTAGCGCATGTGACGAGCTCAGCAAATTAACAAGCGTGTCCGGATCAAAACAAGACCTGGCTTTTAAGCACTGATAAGCTTGTGAAGTCCCTACGTTTCATTTCCTTTATGGCGTTCGGTGAAACACTCGTACTCTAGCTGTGTAAAATGCTTGCCCAAAGGCTGGCTATACTTTTACTTAATTACATACCTCTTAGGGTTTATCGTTTTCTACGGCAGTTCTCATTAGCCTGCCTGTCTTTCAAAACGAAGCACAAAAAAAATAAACGCACCCAGAGGCTGGAGGTTTGGTCCAAAGTCTTGTTTAAAAAAAATAATAATAATAATAATTTTCGTTCATCATACTTTACTGGCAATATCATTTCCATAATGGCGCTTAATTGTTCCGTTTCTATGCAGATAAAAAGGAGTCGAGATCAAGATTGTTTTCTACTGTCTGATGCATTTAGCTTGCATTTATTTATTTAAGTTCCTGTAAAAAAAAAAAAAAAAAAAAAAAAAAAATTACATGCATTCTTTAAAGGATAACAGTTTTGGAAAATATGCTAGCAGAGACGGGCGAGCACGCCGGGCCCGCGGCTAACCTAAAGGCGCTTTGGTCAAAGCCTGAAACTTCATTTGGGATTTCCTGCTCACAGAGAGGGCTGATCTCCCTCAGGAGCGCAGGCTTGGAAATGAATTTACCAGCACATGGATGCTCCGTTTGCTGACCGCAGTCATTCTAGACTATCCACAGGCTCATTTATACTGTATAATCCCATGGAATCTATCATTTTACTGTAGGTCAGCGTGTTGATGAGCGAGCGTCCAGTAAGGTGGCGTAATCTGAGTCACAATGTGCTAATTATCATATCAGCTGTTTTATTTAGTAATATCCATTATTATAGTCTGTAATAATACCCCATATCATATTCATACATTATCATTAGCTAAGTAGCTAGTAAGCTTTGCAGCTAGAGGTTTCTAAATATTATGACATCTGTTAAGTTCGGATCTGACCGAACCGACAGTTTATATTTTGATCAGTGTTGCTAGCTCTTCAGGGGAACGTTCACAAAATCATGCGCTTGATGACATCATCCATTCATTTCCAAGTACACTGAAAAGTCATGTTATGTCCGGAGACATGTTAAGTCGTCTCTCACCATGATATCATTTTACTGAGAGTCAAAGATATATCTTTATATATCTTTATATCTATATCTATATCTATCTTTATATATCTATCTATCTATCTTTATCTATATATATCTTTATATATCTATATATATCTATATATCTTTATATCTATATATATATATATATATATATATATATATATATATATATATATATATATATATATCTTTTTATATATATCAAGATATCTATATATAAACTTACTTAAGGTGCTGAGAAGCTGCCAAATCTCACTTCTAAGTCATCCAGTTGTTTTGACACAGATGTGAAAGAATGAAATCATCATCCATAGTTTTATGATGAAATGCATGCAACAAACATTGATTTTTTTTTTTCCAGCATGTCTAGAAGTGAAAATTCCAAAGAAACTTCCAAAGAAGCTGATTGTTGATCAGTCTGAGGGTGGACTGCCTCAGAGGCAAATAGCTAGGAATCTTGAAATACTCCTTTCTAATTTTAACAGACTTACAGGTCAAAGGGTAAAAACACGAACATTAACGGAATCACAAACTTGTCGTACCTGAGACTTCTGAAAGACGTCGCTCTTTTGGGAAGAACTCAAAACAGTCGAGTAAACGAAAGTCAACTAATTATTAATAATGTACAGTATGAATAGCTACTGTATCTACTTATTAAAATAACTTAAACAGATTTTGGTTCGTTCACTAGATCATAACACTGTGCATGTTTATTCACTTCTTGCATAAGGAAGTGTGGTATCAAAAAAGTCTTTAAATTGATCTAAATGGGAAAAAAAAATGTGACTTGTGTTGTGTTCACACATTTGAAATAGTCGAACCTAATTTTGTGCAACGGGCCAAATTAACCTGCCTTTAGACATGCCTCCTCTTGTTCAGTTTTGGCTGCGGGGCGGGTGGGCCGGGACGCCGCTCCAAATAGAACGTGGGTTATTACCGTCTCATTTGGGCTGATTATTCTATTTTCATAGCATTTGTATAAATTGCGTAAGACATGGAGGCGAGCGTGGGAGCTGGGAACTGATGCAGATGAACAGAGGGAGGTTTGGTTTACATTTGTTTTTTTTAATTGATCGTTTGCTGCTGAAAAAAAAAAAATCACAAATCACTTGCATCACATCCTGTGCTGGAAATGAAATGTATTTATTTATTAATTTTTTTGTTATATTGGTTAATACTGGTTAGTGTTCGGCTGGGATGAAGTGCGTCAGAGAGTATTCCAAGTATCACATGAAACTAAGTCACTTTGTGACTCACACACACACACACACACCCACACACACACACACACACACACACACACGTGCTCACACACAGTCTCTCCCATTCCCGAGGCCCTTCTCATGAACCCTGCCTTTTTAACACTGTTTATTGTTCTCCAGTACTTTTATAACTCGAACCCTATTTTGCATTCCCTGTACTAAATAAATGAATAATTACACAATCCTCTGTAAGTATTGGCACCCTAATGAAACGGATTTTATATGAAACAATTTTATACCTAAAATTGATAACACCATGTACATAAGTTTTATTTCTAAACAGTATAAGGACTACGTTTAAAATGATCTGCAAAGATCAAAGCAATTTGTATTTAACTTTTAATAAAAGAGCACATTCTGTTGTAGGATAGAATCGTTCCTTCTGAAGAGTTCCTTCTGCACATTGAACATGCACTTCCTGTCCAGAAAGAAAAAAAAAAAAAGTCGCCGCTTAGTTTGACCGCCTTTAACTTTGATTGTGGTGTGATTGTGTGTGTTGGTCAGTTCATGTGTGAAAATGATTCGTCATGCTCCCGGAACCACACTTTAACACTTTCAGTCCTGACATGAGGGAAGAAACAGTGAACATGATGTGTGCATTGCTCTTCTTCCCCTGACACACCCATTTCTCTGGAATAGGCTCGATCTAGACTCGTCAGACCACATGACCTGCTCCAAAGGCCAGTCCAGTCATTTTACTCCTTAGCAAGCTCAAATCTTGATTCTGATCAGTCTCACTAACAAGTGATGATCTTATGGCCACACAACTGTTTAGTTCCAATCCTGAGACTTGGCGTTACAATGTGCATATGGAAATGCCCATAAGTCATGCCCATGGATGATGGTTTTCTAATCCCAATATTTTCTATAAGTTAATGGTTCACCATGTTTTCATCATGAATTGAACACTCAATTCCAGTAATTATAGCAATCTCCTGCAACAAAAGGTTTTTATTTAGTTTCCTTTTTTTGATGTAGGGAAGGGTGACATGGTGGTGTAGTGGTTAGCAATGTTGCCTTGTGCCGTCAGGGTCTGGGTTCGATTACAACCTCTGGAACCTGTGTGCATTGAGTTTGCATGTTCTCCCTGTGCTTGGTGGGTTTCCTCTATATGTTCTAGTTTCTTCCTACAGTCCAAAGACATGCAGTATAGGATAATTGGCGTCCTTGGCGAATACTTGGCGAATAAAACCCGATTCTGATATAGAAGATGAATGAATGTATAATTTGACCCTTCCGAAATGGCAAAGAAAACGGTTACAGCGATGTAAATGGATGGATGTTTGATGTTGTTTTAGTTCTCTGAAAGAAAAACTCTTGGCCTTTCAGTGTTCCTAGCATTCCAAAGGGTTCTACTTTCTCTGAAAGGGAGAAACTGTTATAGGTTCGAATCTTCAAGAGTTCTACTTCTATTTATCCGATTCTATTCTAATTCTTTCTACTCAGAAATGGAAACTTTCTCTTGTCGGGTTGAAACGTTGTTTCTCCTCCAAAAAGAACAAACAGATAAAGACACATCACTCCTGCTTACTGCACAGGACACGCCCTTTCGCTGAGTCTGAGGCCTTGTGTCCCTACATTATCTGCCTTAAAGAATGTTTGCCTTGTGCTGTCAGCGAAGTCCTCAGTCATCCTCTGTTATATCAACACCCTCCGAGAAACATCTGTTTAAAAAGTTTTAAACACCGAGGCCTGGGTTTATTCTCAGTCAGCTCAGAGGGCCTGATGGAGAGTTTCGCCCATGTCTGGGTTTGTACAGTATGAGGGGAAGCTGTTTGACAGTGTGGCTGTAATTGTCTTGCTTTTGTCTAGACTTCAGTACTGTGGGCTAGTGGTGGAATTAAGTATGCAGGCTAAGTCTAGATAGGATTTGTAGCAGACTGGAGGTTAGCAGACTGAGCAGACGGTGCACCCAGACATCCTGAGTGATCACCATAAGCTATGGGAAATGCCTCTTTCGGCACTTAAAGAACATACACACACTGCACGCACACAGCCGAAAGCCATATATGGGTTCGGGTACATTGTCCGGGGTCTTATAGGGAAATTCTTATATACAGTACACCTACACTAGTGTTGTGTTGAATAATTAAAATAGATGGTGTAGAATTTTCTTTTTTCGTTTGCCAAATATTGCAATAATGTTTTATCCACACCATTTTTATTTTTAAAGGAAAGATTTTATACATTTAAAAATAAGTGCTGTTAATCGATTATGAGATTAACTAGATAATTTTTTAATCTAGTTAATCTCATAGTCTGTGATTAATCATGATTAACCGTGAATTATAATTTATTTTATATATATTTTTTTAAATACTCAGATTAACTTGTATTATAAACAATGTGGGAATAAAGAAATGCATGACAGACTGATTTAGAGAGAACAGATTATGCAGTTTTATAATATCGCTCAACATGCCATTATCACATGTTGCGATTATGGGAAGCCGTTAGGGTCAAACTTGGTCATATTAGAATTTACATAGAATTTGGTCACAATTTGCATGTTAAAAAATGCGTTAAAATTTCATGCATTAATATAGACAACCCTATTAAACCCTATTTAAAAATAAAACAAATTCACTGCAATGTGAATTTGTTTTATTTTTAAAAAAAAAATCTGATATGAACAGAGCTAATTAATTAATACTTTTTAAAATGTTATTTCACTCATTTTCATAAAATGTATGGATAAGATATAATTAATTCCGATGTTTTTATTAATTTCATGTGCAAACAAGTTCTGTTTCTCTGTAGTTTTATCTGGAAAAACATTTCAGTAGCTAAAACGTACAGTAAGCAAATCTTTTAGTATGCATTATATGCACATGTGATCTGTGCAGGTTTGCTACACTGTTGCTGCTACTTCTCCAAAAATACATAAAAATGTAAACAAGCATGGCCCTAATAAAAGCACTAATCTAATAAAAATTGGAATTAGATACTAACGCATAGCCGCAACACTGGAGCCAAGATCAGAGTGCCTGCTTCACGTCTGAAACACTGGCCTCCCAGGAACTCCTTTAGTGCCCCAGACATATTGAAAATGGCTTGGAGTAAGGTCAGGATTATACTTAAATGTGGTATATCTCCCAGCTGAGTTCCTTTTAAAAGTGTTAAATGATAAAAAGCATTTAACTTAAATGCATGTGATCCTTTGATGATTTCCTTTGATCCTTTTTTTTTTTTTTTTTAAGGACAAATTACTTGTTGCAGATGATCTTTAAAATATTCTTAAGGTGCATTTTGCAAGTAATAAAACACAATGGACGGCGATGTTATACATGTAGGAAGTGAATTGGTAATTGCCAGGTGTGATGCTGTATGCATTCATCACGTATGTCCTAAACACGTATGTCTTCTTTCTTTTATACAACAGCAATTTGCGAATTATTCAAGAACAACTTGTACCTGCATTCATGTTTGATAGTGTGGAGCCTTCTAATTATGACACATTATAGCTTAACTTGTATACAGTTGTTCAATTTAATTAGGTAAAATTGCAGCATATCCTGTGTAACCGGTTTTTATAAACAGGTGGCACCACAGACACAAGGCGAAGTCTTGGTGCAAAGGAAAATAGTGATCGTGTGCACGTGCAGGTCTGGAGGCAGTGTCCAGCTGTGTAACTCTGCTGAGTTAAACTCCGGGATCGTTAGCTTGCGTGGGGAAAGCACTAGATCCAATAACGTTAATTTATCTCCAGCCCCACCCCTTCACGCACCTGCAGAAGTGGAGACGAAGTACGCCTACGAAGTGAGCAAAGAGCAATAACAGATTGAGGTGCACGCCATGACACCTGTAACACACAAACTAAAACATGCGGTTACACCATTAACAATTTGAGCAGTCCAAGGTAAATAAATGCCTCCCTACAAAGGACAAAAAACTCACTATGCACCACCCAGTTTCCTAAAATCTGGTGGTTGTTCTAGATAATTTATTAAGACCTAATGACCAATCAGAATTGGGCATTTAAGAGTACTGTGATATAGGATGGCAATGATCATGCCATTATCCATTACACCTCATACAGTGTAAATATCTATTCTATTCTGCATGCTTCATCATTCCTGAAAGATATGAATGTATTTCTTCATACTAGAACAATCATTGTCCAAGCAGGACAACTTCTCGTCAGATCTCATCACACATACAATCCCCCCCCCGATGCAAGTAGATCACAGCTCTTTCCTCTCTGCCCTGCATTCATCATGCTCCTCTGTTACTAAAAGCATTTTAAACAAACTGGCAGGAATGTTCCCTCTCCCCCTCCCTGGATCCCCACCGTAGCCTAGTCTAAGAGTATCAAGGAGAGTGAGGCCCTAAACATGGATTTTGGAACGTCTCCCGTGTGAATCATGTGAAATCTGGCGTTTGTCAAGAGAACAAACAGGTTAGTAAAGAGCTGGCACGGCTCCCAATGCCAACTCCAGTGTTGGCACAGTGACGCAGGCATGCGAGTGTCCTGAACCATGAAGTTCAAGTCCTGCAAACTGTTCTGTTTGACAGCGATTCCCATTGTGCTCTTTGTATTTTAATCAATCTTTAACACTTTGTGGATTTTTACCAGGAAACCAAAAGTAGTAAATGTGTATATATATATATTTATCTGCATCCTACCTGAATTGTATGGCAACAACTTGCAGTAAGTAAACATAAATGATAAAAATAAATGATTGCAGCCACATGGTAGTGTAGTGTAGTGGGGAGTGAATGGTTCGAGTCCCACCTTATGGTCTATATGCATGGAGTTTGCATGTTCTCCCCGTGCTTGGTGGGTTTCCTCCAGGACCTCTGGTTTCCTCCCACAGTCCAAAGACATGGACTAACTGGTGATTCTAAATTGCCCAAAGTGTGTGACTGTGTGACCTGTGATCCTTCGTGTCCTGCGAAGGATTTGGCACCGCATCCAGATGAACGTCAATTACGTGTAAGGCTTGTGACCCTGTACAGAATAAATGGTATCGAGAATGAGTAGGTTCCTTGCATTACTTAACCAGTCTTACTGTGTAGTACTATTATAAGGTTATAACTCATTGCACTAGTATCAGTGTATGTAAGATTTCACCTTTTATTTTTTATTTTTTTGCCATTGGCTGTCCACCTGATTCCCAACTCATGCAAGACAGGTCTAGGCTAGCTTCATGGGCTGGACCAAAGCAGTTGCACCTTCTTCCTCATGTAATAAATACTACTTAATTTTGGTGATGAAAGACTAAAAACAACAGAGCAGAGATGACTCAATGTTTAAGGCTTACCGATTACTAATCAGAAGGGTGGAGGTTCAAGCCCAAAGCCTACAGAGCTGCCTCCATGTCCAGTAACAGGATCTGCTCCATCATGCTCAGTCATGGGTGACGATGCTTCCTTGGATACGTGTGAAAGGAATGTCAAAGTTACAGTTGCGTGAAATCGATCACGAGTTACTTTACCGTCTACAGTATAAGACGTCTCAGGCAATTAATGTTGAATTCGTAACTCTTGAGCGAACACCATACCCATTAGCTCTTTTCTTTCTTGTGTTTTGTGCAGCGAGGACCGCCAAAGTCCTGAGCGACTTCAAGAGTCTCTACGAGCAGCAGTACGCCGTGGCCCTTTTCAACAAGTTGCGCTATGATGTCGAGGGAGGGGGAGGACCTCAACCTCAGCTCCTGCATCGTAAGGTAACAGCTACAGTACATCTTCTCTAATTCGTTTTGTATGACATGCTAAGTGCGTTTCTTTAACATGCATTCATTTTTTTTTTTTAAATAAGGAAACCGCTGAAGTGTCATCTATGCAAAGTTTTGAGCCGGTTTTGCCTGGCTGGCTTTTCTTTTCTTGACAGTAAACCAGGATTAACTGGATTGCTCAAGGTGCTTCATGCTAATGCGGTTCTTGTGTTTGGACAGACTGTGCTGAGGTTGAAAAACATAAAGGGTTTGATTTGATTCTGTTTAAAAACTGACTTGTGGATGGCTATGTATGGGGATTCTGCAGACGCTGCATGATAAGCATACGTTATGATGACCATCATTGAAATGGTTATATTTTGTCCTATTTGTCAAGTCGGTTATATGTCACAACCTTCGCTCAGAGGTATTCAACAACCCTAACATGTTTTTATCAATGATTAGGTTATGGCTATAAATAAGAAACCGCCTTGGACTAGTTACTACTGCTGACTAGTGCCGTGGCCTCTGAACAGATAAGCCAGTTTTCTTTAAACAAACCATGTCATCAGTTTGCTAATCGGACCAGAGAAGGTAAATACTCTTACCGGATACCAATCCCATGGCGACAACTCGATGCACTTTGGCATGTGGACATGGTCAAGACCGATCATCGGATTGGGGTACCAAGCAAGCGGATCTACAGATTGGGGAATTAAGGTGATTGCAGTGACTTTGAATGCGGCATGGTTGTTGGTGCCAGTTGGGTTGGTCTGAGTCGTTCCCAAACTGCTGATCAACTGGGATTTTCAAGCACAACCATGTCTAGGGTTTACAGAGAATGGTGTTAAAAAGAGACAAAATCCATTGAGCAATGGTTCTTTGAATGAAATGCCTTGTTATGGTCACAGGAGGACTGGTTTGAGCTGAAAGAACATCTCGTTACATCCGAGTTTTGCCAAAGACCATCTCTGAACGCACGACACATCGAACCTTGAAGCGGATCGACTCAAGGGGCAGAACACCAAACCGGGTGCTAAGCTAAGAAAAGGGACTGAAGCTACAGTTCACATTTGCCTGTCTGCCACAAAGTTTGGATGGTAGGGTTAGAATTTGGCAAAAACATGCCAGCATGTATCCATTCTGCATTGTATGAACGGTTCACTCTGGTGGTGGTTGTAATGGTGTGGGGAAGATTTCCTTGGCACACTTTGAGCCCATTGGTACCCAAGTATTGTTTGCTGACCTTGTGCTTCCCTTTATAAACGCAGGATAACATGCAGTATCACAAGGTTAACATGATCTCCGTCTGGTTTATTGAACATGACAATGAGGTTACTGTACTCAAACGGCCTCCGGTCATCAGATCTGAATCTAATAGAGCACCTTTTGGGATGTGGTGGGACGAGAGATTTGCATCATGGATGCATGAACTGTGTGATGCTCTCATGTAAACGTGGACCAGAATATCTATCTGTTTATCTGAAGGCAAAAAGGGTCCCACCCAGTACTAGCGATGAAGAGGCTGGTCAGTGTAGAATGAATAGGAAGGCTATTTAATTTTTTGTTGTTGTAGTTGAGGCAATGCCTCTGGCGAATTTCTGATCTGACGAGTTGTGTTTATCTGCATGACTCATGTAAATCCATGTGATTTGACTAAACCACACCATGACCATGGATCTGCTAGAGTCAGTTTTTCCCTTAACGTTCCCTGAAGTACACCTCCATACCGCAGCCCGCCATGTGACGATCTCTGCTCTAGCAGCTAGCGTAGTTTTTAGTCATTTCAGAATTTCTTTAATCGATCACAATGCAAGTTCAATTCCAACCTCTTGGTCCATCAACACTTCCTCAGTGCTGCACAGCATTCTCAGTCTAGACCATCAAGTTAAGAGCTATAGGGTGGGGTTGGAATTGCGCAAGAACACTGTGGCGTGTCCAGGTTGCATACAGAATATTGCACACATTCAAGCATTCTCTTTTGCTAAAAGCACGTTTTGAGGTTGGCAGCATTCAAAGACATAAGAAGGAAATTAATAAGCATGAATTGTGAATGGATTGTAATGGTTTACCATGATCTATTTAGAGGTGGTTAGAAATGGAAAAAATTCTTTATCCCTTGAAGGTTTGTTTTGAGCATTTGAGCCGGTTCTCTTGTGTAAGTTTGTGTTTCTGTGTGTGTGTGTCTGTGTGAGAGAGAGAGAGAGAGAGAGAGAGAGAGAGGTAGTCACATGATCAGATGAAAGAAAAACAACTGTAAACACTACTTGAGTTTAAAGTACTCCCAATGCAAATGTCCCTGTGTGTACAATGTAATTTATTTGTGTGTGTATATATAATGTGTGTATATATATATATATATATATATATATATATATATATATAGATAGATAGAGAGAGGTGTGTGTATATATATATATAGATATAGATATATATATATATATATATATATATATATAGAGAGATGTGTGTGTATGTATGTATATATCTATCTTCATGTTGAAGTGTATATGCAGTATTTGGGTCCTTCTGTATATTCATATCGAAATAATAGTATAATTTATATCTAACAAACCCTAAAGCTTGATGCCAGTGGTGCGGGAATGGATATTCGATTTCTCTCATTTTGCTCTGGCGTTGTTCACAGGTGCCTCTCGAGAACAAGTCCATCTTCTCAGGGATGCTGCTGCAGTACATGGAAGAAAACAAAAAATGGCGCAATCGTTTTCTCTTCGTCCCAGACTCGTACAAGATCAGCTACTACGAAAACAAACAGGTAACCTGCATTTTCACGGGTGCGAAGAACAAAGATGATGTACAAACTCCGTCAATCAGTTTAACCTGTCTATGCACATAAACCACTTTTCTGGAGCTGGAGTTGAATGATAAACACGATATCTTTATTCCACGAGATTTATTCCATGAGAGTCTCTCATTTGGTGTTTTGATGATAGTACTTCAAATCAAATCATTCAGTGAGCCCTTGTGCCATGTATTTGGGGGCGGAGTCTTCAGGGAAGAGACCACACCCATCATGTAGTGTTAGAATAAAGGTGAACGCACACAAAATCTCTTTTTCATTTCTTTATTATTTTAACAAACCATGCCAGCTAAATAAATAAATCCACCCCACCACTCCCACTCCCCCCCCCCCCCACACACACACACACACACACACACACACACACACACAGCATAACATTTTTACTTTAATTTGTTGCCTGCATGGGTGGAAATTTTCCGTATATCTTTCATTTTTTAAATATTTTTTCTTCCTACATGGAATGACTTAAAAAAAAATAGTGAACGCCCATATATCACATTTTTCCTGTTGCAACTGGTGTTTCATTAAGTCTAATGTAAAGACATGCCCTGTTTTTGGCTGCATTGATTCCCATAAGACATGCTAGGACCCCAAAGAAAATAAAGTATTTTTTTGGTGTGTAAACACTGGTTTATTCAAGTCATAGTCATCCCGGATACATGTAATGCGATGTAATGACACACATAACTAATCCAACATTTCAGTTGTTGAGCAACCTGCTAAGCTAACAAGATACCAATGCCAACTCGCCCAGCTCCAGTAATGTTTTAACTCACTTCTGCAAATATTGTATTGTCTGACTTCAGCGTTCATTATTACAGTGTATCATCGCTGGCGCACTCACCTGCCCTACCCTGTCATTTTGTCCGCTGTAAACATCACGCCATAGACAAGCACGATTAAAGGGTTCGTTTTACAGAACCTATGAAATCATGATATTTGAGTAAAATACAGTATGTCTAATGCTATTGCATTAGCGCTGGTGGTTGAGCAATGGATAGTGTCGCCATGGCGACTGCATCAGTGTCCACATCAGAAGGATTGCATATGGAGACTATTGATGGCTGGCATTGTAATAAGAGTTACTGGTGTGGGAAGAGGATATTGTTTCATAAGCGGGATAAACATTATCCATGTCTTCCTGTTTTACTTTGGTGTAAATATGACGTGTCAAACAGGTCAAATTAGATTTAAGAATGAACACATAAAAAGGGAGAAAAGGTACTTTTACTGTACTGTATGTGGAAAAAATTTCATATCTACGGCTAGACACCAACTTCATGCCAAATTACAATGTTTGGAACATGGACCAAAGCCTCTTCATTCTTCTCACCATTAACATAAGTGTTTGGATCTACTTTCACCAGGTTTTATTTCCAGATGGGATACAAATAAAGCTAAAACTATTGTAAAAAGAAGGATGACTACATTTAAAAAGAACCTAATCCCCACCGTTAAGTGAGGCATGTGTTGTGGGACTGTGTTAGGGGACTCCAAGAAGAACATGGAGATTAAATGAAAATCTGGCTGCTTTAGCAAGAAGTCAGTCATGGTCAGATCTTCCAGAAAGATGACGATCTCTAACGTACATCCAAATCCTCAACAAAGTCCACAGGATCAAACGTTCGACATGGCCGTTTAGCTAGTCTCATGTAAAATGTATTGAAAAGCTGTGAGGTGAGATAAAGAGGAGTTGCCACAAGAGAAGTACAACATAGTCCCCAACATACAAACGAGCCCCGTTCTGAGAGCGCGTTCATATGTCTAATTTGTTCGTAAATCCAACAAACATTGTACAAACAGGTACTATACTATAGACTATTGGCTATGCAGTTACCGGGTGGGCGATGTACACGGTTAACCGGTAGAAATTTGTCAACCGGTAGAGATTTTGGTCTATCGTCTTAATCGCGGTTGAGATCACGTGACGCATTCACTTCTATGGGAAGCCAAACACATCTAAAGTGGGACGAAACCGTGGCACCCGATTGAGCCGGCGTGGGCAGAACGAATATCCAGACCCGGTGGATCGCTGATAGAAATAGACCGCGCCGACCATCACAATACATTTTACCCCGCTGGGATGCGCACGTACAAACCAGGCATGGCAAGGCAGAAACAATATTAAACAATCCTGACATTTTAAATAAATGGTTTTTAAATAAAAAACAGTGGGTTGCGCGGGTTTGTGATTCGAGCAGCGCTGCTCAAGTTAATCCGCACTGCGTGATCCACCGGGCTGCGCAAATAAAACAGATCATCTCTGCGCTATCCAGATAGTCGCGCTGCGCTGTCCACTGGGCCGCGCAGATATTTGGTTCAATCAGGTGTGAAAACAATAAAAACGAGAGCACACAAAATCCTTATCAACTGTTTATTCTCCTTTATTCACAAAAACAAACTGACACTCTAGAGCAGGAGGTGCGCATGCGCCTTTTGCCCTTCTACAGCAAGCCCCAAGGGGATAAAAATCTCACAAACACATATGCACCTCACGAGCGCCTGTGCATCTAACATTAGCACAATATAACAAAATCAAATTAGGTTTGTTACACATCCAATCGAATATGGCCAAAGTAAAAAAAAAAAAAAAAAATGTGTCAAACCTCAGCAATTCCCAGTTTATATAAAATTACATTATGTAAAACAGTTTCTTTGTGTTTGAATTTTTATTTATGCATTTTCAGATACAAATCGCTATATTGTGATGTATATCGTTATCGAGGTAGAAAATTGCTTCTACCGTGATAGAAGATTTTGGTTATATCGCCCACCCCTATACACAGTATAAAACTAACATGTTCCATGATCTTTCCCAAGCAAAGCCTGCGATCTTTTTACCTCGATCCATTCTCTCAATTATTTTCACTTTTGTCTCCATCGTTCCAGCTTCATCGCTGCTGCTTTTACGCTTGATTCCGGACATCCTGGGATGGATGTAAGTGACTATGTACGCCGGACTTGTGATCTAATTTCCACGATTGACCATGCACGAACGCGTGTTTGTATCTTTTGAAAGTTCGTAACTCAAATGTTCATATGTTGGGAACTTTCTGTACGACTATAAGGTTTAGTGGCGGTACACAATAGTGCAAAGAGGAGAGAGCAGCTGCCTGCTTAAACTCACATACGAAAAGAGTCATGGTAACACTTTGAGCAAGAAAATACCTCTGATAACATTACATCATGTTACAGACCACTTAATAATTGCTTCCAAGTCGTACCAATTTGCCTCTGGACTATGCATAACAAGATTTTAACACGCGGCTGAATCGCGAACTCCAAATCCTCTCTAATCCACGAACAAGGGCACTACTTGGTGTGTGGAACAACAGATTCTATACTGTACACTTCATAGTGCACTAGCTTTCTATTTTTGGGATTCATCCAGTGGGAGCTTTTCTAATGCGGAATACGTGGAGATGTAAGGGGATATTTGGCAGGGTTACAGGGCTGTCCACCACCTGCTTCGCTTTCGGCTACATAATTACCCCATTAATTGTTGAAGATCAACGAATTGTTACTTTACATAGGAGGGTTCTATTGATTCTATCATTATTTAATTTCAACTCCGTGTTGGGTTTCTTGTTTTCATGCGACCGCTCAGCTACAGTAATTAAAACCATTGAGATTTTTCTTTAACATAACTTTGTTTCTTTTTTTTAAAGCCTTGGTGCCAATAATCCTGGAGCTAACTCTATCCTGAATATGTTGATCCTTGAAAGCTTATTTTTAAGATGCCTAACTTGATTAGTTTGTGTTTGTATCCAGGCCCATGATCGAGGCATTAATCCCAAAGGAAGCATCAACTGTGCTGGATACAAAGTGCTGATCTCAATGGAGAAGTACCTAGAACTCCTTGACACCTGCCTTCCTGGTATGAACTTTAAGCAACAACTCATGGGGAAATAATGTGTTTTTCTGTATTTGGCAGGGCTTTAATGTTTGCAGTGGTGTTATCTTTGCACTACTGAGTAATGTGGAGGAAGGTCAATGAGAAACACCATCAAAACAATGTGTTTTTTCTTTTCCCAAGATGTAAAAGCCAAAGTGGGCAGCTCACCCTTCCTGAAATGTGCCACACAGTTCCCGGTCATCCTGTGGCACCCGTACGCACGGCATCACTACTTCTGCGCAGCTACGGAGAAAGAGCAGGAGAAGTGGCACGCCGTGTTTCAGGACTGCATCCGGCACACAAATAACGGTGAGTCGCTGAGCAGGATGATGCAGTGCCTTTACTATGATGTGCCTCTTGTTGTGCCGGTATAATGTCTCCAATGAGCCCCATGAGCAAAGCCCTCTTGGCTGCTTTTTTGATTTCATCATAACTCTTTGTATCTGCAGTGATTAATCACACAAGGCAGACAGTTGATTTGGTGATGATGCTGGATTACGTTACGGGCCACGGGAGCTTTTTGACGTTTTAACAGGAGCGAAACGTGATCATGCAGTAAAAACATTCCTTTTACATGCTGGAGAATAGAAGGAATTCTGTAGCTCAAGGCTATAAAAAAGCGAGCGAAAGAGAGAGTACATGATAAAGATGAGATCAACATGTACAGTACTGTAAGCGTGCAGGGACTGGTGCTTGTTTGCATCAACTCTAAAATTTTATAATAACGTTAGATTTTTAAATTGCCGTCTGGTTCAATTAAACATAAACAAATCTGGGATGCATTTTCATCATAAACTGTAACTATAGTCATTTACATTTAGGCATTTGGCAGACGCTCTTATCCAGTGCTCTTAAAAAGTGCTTTAAAGTTTACATCACTGGATGCATACGTACTCTGGGTTAACTAGGTTAATAACTAAGTGCCATTAGTCCAACACAACTGGGAGGAGGGATGTTTTTTTATTTTTTATTTTTATTTTATTTTATTTATTTTTTTGGTGGGGGGGGGGGGTTGGTCCAAGTACTGGAGAAACAGATGCGTCTTGAGTCGTCGTTTAAAGATAGTCAAAGTCTCTGCTGTACGGACATCTAGAGGAAGTTCGTTCCACCACCTAGGTGCCAGAACAGAAAAGAGCCTGGATGAATGCCGCCCTCGATCCCTGAGAGATGGTGGGATGAGGTGAGCAGTGCTGGAGGATCGGAGGGAACGTGGTGCAGTGCGTGATGTGATTAGAGCAGAGAGGTAAGTGGGTGCTGGGCCATTTTTAGCTTTGTAGGCAAGCATCAGCGTTTTTGAATTTGATGCGGGCAGCTATAGGAAGCCAGTGCAGGGAGCGGAGGAGTGGGGTGGTGGGGGTGAACTTGGGGAGGTTAAAAACGAGACGTGCTGCTGCATTCTGGATCAGTTGCAGAGGACGTATCGTGGACAGAGGCAGACCTGCCAGGAGTGAGTTGCAGTAGTTCAGTCTTGAAATAACAAGGGACTGAACAAGCACCTGAGTAGCCTGTGAAGAAAGACATTGGCGAATTCTTTTGATATTGTAAAGAAGAAATCTACAAGAGCGAGTAAGGTTAGCGATGTGTGGGGAAAATGACAGATGATTGTCCACGGTTACCCCAAGATTGCGGGCAGTGGCTGAAGGAGTGATTTGGTTGTTATCCAGGGATATCACAAGGTCTTGACCTGGGGATGAGTCACAAGGGATGAACAACAGTTCAGTTTTACTCAGATTGAGCTTTAGCTGATGTACAGCCATCCAGGATGAGATGTCTGCCAGACATGCTGAGATCCGGGTGGAAACCTGAGTGTCAGAGGGAGGAAAGGAGAGAGTAAGTTGGGTGTCATCTGCATAAGAATGGTATGAAAATCCATGCGATGATATGACTTTACCAAGAGACCGGGTATAGAGGGAGAACAGAAGAGGACCAAGTACTGAGCCCTGTGGGACACCAGTAGAGAGTCTACGTGGGGCAGATGTAGATCCCCTCCATGTTACCTCATATGACCTATCTTCTAGGTAAGAAGCAAACCATTGCCACGCTGTTCCACAAATTCCAAGGCTTGTAAGAATAGATAATAGAATCTTGTGGTTCACTGTGTCAGATGCAGCTGACAGGTCCAGGAGGATGAGAACAGATGACAGTTTAGCAGATCTAGCAGCATGGAGCTGACTGACAGAAGGGCAGTCTCTGTGGAATGTGCCACTTTGAATCCAGATTGGTTGGGATCATTAAGGTTGTTCTGTGAGAGATAAAGAGACATTTGGTTATAAACAGTTCTTTCAAGAATTTTGGAAATAAAAGATAGAAGTGATACCGGGCGATAGTTGTTAACTTCTGATGCGTCCAGGCAGAGTTTCTTGAGGATGGGAATAACCCCTGCCTTCTTAAAAGCAGCAGGAACATGACCAGATGATATGGAATGGTTGATGATGGTTGTGGTGAAGGGAAGGAGGTCTTTATTAGGAACATCAATACGCCTCCTCGGTCAGTCATGTGGCAACAGAGCGATACAGTACATAATAAGGGCAGTCCAATAGCTTTAGTTAAAGTTCAAAGTTTGTTTGTCTACCATTCTGTGCCATCTCTAGAGACTGTGAAAAATCCCAGGAGATCAACAGTTGCTGAAATATTCAACCCCTGAGACCAACCACACAGTGGGCAAAGTCACTGAAATCACACTTCTTATTCCAGTTTTGGTGTTTCATGTGATTATTAACCGAAGCTTTTGGTAAACTGGAAGAAATTACAAAATGTAAATGCCCTAAATATCTTAAAATACGATTACAACAAACCAAAATATCAGATAAATAACCTTATTTCTAATCAAATATTGCAAAAATTTTGTTCTGTTGGCGGATACGTTCCTATTTCTAGGAATTTGTTCCTTGAAAGAAGCAAACTTTTTACAAATAGAAGAAGATTGACTGACTGTTTTAGTAACATTTTGATTATGAATAAGCTTAATAATCTTATTTTTGGTTTGGTATAAACATATTTCAAAATATTATAAATAGGTGTGGCTAGAAGCAAGAATATTTCACTTGCTAAAATTAGGACCGGGACTTTAACGCGTTAATTTAGATCAATTAATTACACAAAAATAACGTGTTAAATTTTTTTAACGCATTTTAATCGCACTTATTTTTGCACCGCGGAACATTTCTCACTGGATGAGTTTCGGAGGGCCGATTATACTGGAGCACCAACTAGCGTTCAGACAAAAACAAACCACAGTGAACATGGACAAAGAAGCTGATGAGACGGCTTTGGTTGGCCCTGTGGATGGGAAATTTTGTTATAAAAAATGAATGGATGGAAGCGTCAGGGTTTAATAGTCAGGGTTTCCAATGTTCTGAATGTACTTGAAAGTATTGAGTTTTACTTAAAAAAAAAAAAAAAACAGTTTACAGAAGGTCTACCTACCTATAGGGTACCTGAATTTCTGAAATGTAGGCTACTATATTTCTAAATATTCTATTGCTACACTTAATGGCAATATTGCACTGGTCTGTTCGACTTGTTTGAACAAAAATAAACAATATTTTGTTGCTTAAGCTTATGTATTCAGTTATTATTCAATGGTATACTAAAAATCCATATGAAAGGACTTACTTCTCACTGTTCTCAGGTCAACTATTTAAATGCGATTAAAAATGCGATTAATTTCAATTAATTAATTACAAAGCCTCTAATTAATTAGATTATTTTTTTTTAGTCGAGTCCCGGCCCTAGCTAAAATATATAATTGTTTTGCCGTGTATTGCTGTATCTGCATAATTTACTGCCACTTTCTGCCTGTATAGATAACTGCAGGTGTACAATTCTAAAGACATGCACTGTACAGTATGTATACAATTCATTGTTACAGTTTTAGTTTTTATATTTTTAAACATAATATTTTAGATTATAAGTGTATCTGTAGGAGGGATTTTTGTTCGTTTCCAGACAGTAAATTTAGAATAATATTACATCAGTTTGAGATCATTCAAGCTGAGATGAAATGGAGATTACTGCACACCTCTTAAAACAGTCTCTAATGTACATAAATATCAATCTTTTGAAAGATGTAAAATATAAAGTAGGATATTGTTATTTTTAAACATGGAATAACTGCATGGTGGGCGGGGCTTCTGAAAAACCAGTAAGACGGCTGGCTGATGTAAAGCCAGAGTGTTCTGATACAGTGGTTTTAATAAGGTTCGAAATGATTATGATGCATGGAAAAGAGAATGGTTACCATTCAGGAAAGCGTGTAGTATTCGAAACATCATATAATAGAACGCCAGAGAGAAATTCAGACGTTTTCTTTCTCTTTCACTGTTTCTCTCTATTCTGTATTAGCCGTTATGAAAGTGATCACGTTGTCTTGTCTAAACTTGGAGTTGGGTGAGTCTTGCCCCACTCTGTTGTAAGTCTTATTGTTTCTAAGAGGCTTTTCTGAATCGCCTCCCACACTCTCTCTCTCTCTCTCGAGAGAGAGAGAGAGAGAGCTGACTGACGGCTTTTTTTGAGTAACTTCATCATACCACATCAACAAGTCCACACTTGTCAACTATACTGTAGCTTTGAATATCCAACTCGTTCCCACATTAGAATCAGTCACAACTTTTTACAGTATATCTTGAAATAAGAACTGACTTTTTTTTTTACATTTTAGCTATTGTACCACATTCATATCAGAATTCATTCGTATTAACTATTTGAAAAGTATTTTAAATGCATAAGGGCCGTTCATGTCAAACTGGGACTTTGTGCATGAAGGTGTAAAACTGATCATCATTTACAGAAGACCTGAAGCACAGGACTGTGCTGAGTCTCTTAGCCGCAGTAACACATCTGAACGGTGCAAACTTTTTAAAGAAGGGCTGTACAGTATGTCCGTGAATGGCGATCCTGGTTGAGGTCACTCTGCAGCCACTGTAGTCATTTCTGTGAACATCCAGCGAGTGGACTGTCTGATCCATGGAAATCTACGTTCTGATAACCTGTGGAAGAGATGCACGTGTCTGTGGGAACTGTACACACAATCATTCACCAGCACCACTTGCACATTTCAGGAACTCAAGCCACATGTTTGGTCTATTAAAGGAGTTGCTGGGAGGCCGGCATTTCCCATGTGAAGCGTTCTGATTATCTTCAGGAGTGAAATGCTGGAATGTGTGCATGAGTATAGTAGGGGATTATACTGTATAGAGAAATGCACAAATTCGGGTCAATTCAATTTTATTTGTATAGCGCTGTTAACAAGTGTCATTGTAGCAAAACAGCTTTACACAATCAAAATAATTATTTTAGTTTGTATGGAATGTGTATGAATCAAAATGGTCAGTTTGTCCCTGGTGAGCAAGCCGAGGGCGACAGTGGCAAGGAAAAACTCCCTGAGATGGTAATAGGAAGAAACCTTGAGAGGAACCAGACTCAACAGGGAACCCATCCTCATCTGGGTGAAACAGATGGCAGGAAACTATCTGCATTTATACAGTGTGTTAGGAGGCAAAGGTGGTTAGGTGTGTGATAGCATTGACAAATCAAAAGGTTCTAGTTTGACGCCCTTCGTTTTTCAACCAAATTAAATTCTATTTGTCATATACACAGTCATACACAGTACGATATGCGTTGAAATGCTTAAACGACCACCCGTGTTCTTAAAAAAAGACTATTAATAGGAAATAAATAAGAAATAAAATATAGAAAATAACTTCAGCTAAGGAATAATATATCTATAGAAGATAAAACAAAATATGAGAAAAACCTAGCTGTACTAATATGGGGGAAAAATTATTATTTCTGTACAAATATAAAGAATATATATATTTATATACACAGTACATAACCCATAATATGCTGTGTTAATTTCAGAACCAATCAGCAATATATTCTACTGAATAGTGCCTTCGTTACTTTTACTCAGTTTAACAAAATATTATAATTTATAATTTGCCTCTGCATGTCTTCATCAGCAAACCACTGCCTTGCATAAATGAGGAATCTCTCTCATCTCGCATCTCTCATCGTAGCTGTTGGTTTTAATAATAAATATGTGCCTGAGTAAGGATCAGTATGAGCATGAGAGTAATGTACTTCAGTTTGCATTTTCACAACATGCTTTCTCACTCGTCATCGAGAAGATATTACAATACAGAATTTTTCATGTGCGTTCATTTTCACTTGAGTTTTGATTCAGAAAGATATTATCAACCAGTGATCTCGGTTGGGTGGTGTAGTGGTTAGCACTGTCTCCTTGCACCTCCAGGGTCTGGGTTCGATTCCCCGGCCAGGCTCGATTCCCGTCTCTGTGTACATGGAGTTTGCATGTTCTCCCCGTGCTTGGTGGGTTTCCTCCGGGTACTCCGGTTTCCTCCCACAGACCTGTAGGTTTGGCGTTCTCAAATTGCCCGGCGTGTGTGCGCGCGTGTGTGAGCGTGCTGTGATGGATTGGCACCCTGTCCAGGGTGTACCCGGCCTTGTGCCTTAAGCCTCCTGGGATAGGCTCCAGGTCCCTGCGACCCTGAATACAGGATAAAGCGGTATAGACGGTGAGTGAGTGTGAGCTCGGGTGTGGCTGGTACTGCAGTAAATGATAGCAGGGATAAGCCTTCATGTGTTTCAAAAATACCTTGTTTTAAAATGCAGTATTTTTTTTTTTTTTTTTTTTTTTTAATTATTATTATTTTATTTTGGGAAGCACCAAAAAAAGCGGCAGCACCGCCGATGGGGGATTGTTATGACGTGAGACAAAATACAAGCACTTGCTTTTTCGAGCGTTGTGGTTTACTGCTCTATAAATTATAAAACAGTTTTTTTTTCTCCCCCCTCCCCCCCCCCCCTTTCTCCACTCTGCTTCTCTGCTGGAGTTCAGATTCCTTCATTCTGCCTGGGTGGGAGGTTACAGAGAAGGGAATGCACACTAGCAGTGGGAAGTGTGTGTGTGTGTGTGTGTGTGTGTGTGTGTGTGTGTGTGTGTGTGTGTACAGTTTTTTTTTTTTTTTTTTTTTTTTCCCCCCTTCCCAAAAAAGGCCTGATCTGAATTTCCAGTATTTCTCACCACTTTTTATTCTCTTTTATTGACGTACAGATTTTTTTTTTCCTTCTTTCCACGTTAATTCTTTAATCCAGCCACCACAAAAGATGATTAAACGTTCATCGTGGTATCCTTTAAGTATCTGATCTTAACTGGATTTCACACTCTGATTAATCACTCCCACATTGCTACATGCTTATATGAAGAGGATTAAAGATCTACTGGAAATATGTTGAAACGGAACCCAGAAAGGAAAGATCTCAGATTTCTGTTAGCGGTTTAGTAACTCGTGCTCAGCTCTGTCTTTTGCGCGCGCACACACACACACACTCTCTGAGGATCTGCACCAACTGATCTGCACTTGGCACGCTTTCCTGAAGGTGCTGTAAAGTGAGTGTGTTTGTGCAGTCGGTGATCGTCGGTTTGTTTCGCTCACCTCCGCTATCTCTTAAAGCTGACACACTTGATGCGACGTGTTCAGGCACAATTAAGGCAGCACCATATAATTTAGGTCTAGTGTTTTTCCTCGGTGCCAACTCGGAGGAAGCGCTTTGTTTTTCAGACTTGAGTGTGTGTGTGTGTGTGTGTTTTTTTTTTTTTTTTTTTTTTTTTTTTTTAAGCTCATCTCCATAGCACTGTTTGAGTTGTTTTGTATGAGTAACACATAATCATGACTATGTTCCTCTCACCCAGTGATGTCCACTTCCTTTTCTTCTTGCAGTCGTGTGGGTGTTTGTTGGACGATTAAGCCATAATTAAGTTCACTAGTGAGTTTTTAAGAGGTCATAAATATTACACACCTACTCAGATATGCAATTTAGAGCGTTGATGCTTTAGTTAGGTCATTAGGTTAAATACAGAAGCCGAATGTACTGTATTGCGTTAAAGTTTTGGTATTAAGCCTATTATTGTCTTCTTCTTTGTCTTTCGGCTGTTCCCTTTCAGGGGTCGCCACAGCGAATCATCTGCCTCCATCCAACCCTATCCTCTGCATCCTCTTCTCTCACACCAACTAACTTCATGTCCTCTCTCACTGCATCCATAAATCTCCTCTTTGGTCTTCCTCTAGACCTCCTGCCTGGCAGTTCCAACCTCAGCATCCTTCTACCGATATATTCACCATCTCTCCTCTGAACATGTCCAAACCACCTCAATCTGGCCTCTCTGACTTTATCTCCAAAACATCTCACATGGGTTGTCCCTCTGATGAACTGATTCTTGATCCTATCCACCCTTGTCACTCCCAAAGAGAACCTCAACATCTTCAGCTCTGCTACCTCTAGCTCTGCCTCCTGTCTTTTCTTCAGTGCCACTGTCTCTAAGCCGTAGAGCATTGCTGCTCTCACCACTGTCCTGTACACCTTTCCTTTCATTCTCGCTGATGCTCTTTTATCGCACAACACACCTGACACATTTCTCCACCCATTCCAACCTGCCTGTACTCGTCTCTTCACATCCTTTGAACACTCTCCGTTGCTCTCGACCGTTGACCCTAAGTACTTAAAATCCTGCACCTTCTTTACCTCTGCTCACTGTAGCCTCACTGTTCCTCTTGGGTCCCTCTCATTCACACACATGTATTCCGTCTTGCTGCGGCTAACCTTCATTCCTCTGCTTCCCAGAGCATACCTCGTTAAACTTATCTCCACATGTTCCCTGTCTCGCAACAAAGCACAATGTCATCTGCAAACATCATTGTTCATTGAGACTCCTGTCTAACCTCATCTGTCATCCTGTCCATCACCATAGCAAACTAGAAGGGGCTTAGAGCCGATCCTTGATGGAGACCTACACCTACAGCACATCTCACTACTGTCTTGCAACTCTCATACATGTCCTGCACCACTCTAACATACTTCTCTGCCACTCCAGACTTCCTCATACAACACCACAGCTCCTCTCTCGGCACCGTCATACGCCTTCTCTAAATCTACAAAGACACAATGCAACTCTTTTTATTACCTTCTCTGTACTTCTCCACCAGCATCCTCAAAGCAAATACTGCATCTGATGTACTCTTTCTAGGCATAAAACCATATTGGTGATCACAAATTCTCACCTCTGCCCTTAACCTAGCTTCCACTACTCTTTCCCACAGCTTCATTGTATGGCTCATCAGCTATATTCCTCTGTCGATGCCACAGCTCTGCATATCTCCCTTATTCTTAAAAATCGGCACCAATACACTCCTCCATTCCTCTGGAATCCTCTCACTTTCCAAAATCTTGTTAAACAAACTAGTCAGAAACTCTACTGCCACCTCTCCTAAGCACTTCCATACCTCCACAGGTATGTCATCCGGACCAACAGCCTTTCCACTCTTCATCCTCTTCAACGCCCTTCTCACCTCACTTTTACTAATATTTGCTACTTCCTGCTCCACAACAGTCACTTCTTCTACTCTTTGTTCTCTTTCGTTTTCCTCATTCATCAACTCCTCAAAGTACTCCTTCCATCTTCCCATCACCCTCCTGGCATCTGTCAGTACATTTCCATCTCTATCTTTAATCACTCTAACCTGCTGCACATCCTTCCCATCTCTATCTCTCTGCCTCGCCAACCTGTACAGATCCACCTCTCCCTCCTTACTGTCCAGCCTAGCAAACAACTCATATGCTCTTTGTTTGGCCTTTGCCAACTCTACCTTCACCTTACGGTGCATCTCCCTGTACTCCTGTCTACTCTCTCCAGTCCTCTCAGAGTCCCACTTCTTCCTGAGGCTAAGAAACTTTTTTTGGAAGAAAGTATTTACTACTGCCATTTCCATCCTCTTTGCAAAGTAGAAGTAGATCTGTCCTTCTACGTTCCTGTCCTGAAGACCAAACCTGCCCATTAAAATCTGCACCAACCACCACTCTCTCACCTCTGGGGATGCTCTGCATCACTTCATCTAATTCAATCCAGAATTTCTCCTTCTCTTCTAACTCACATCCTACCTGTGCGGCATAACCACTAACAACATTGAACATCACACCGTCAAGTTCCAGCTTCAGATTTATCAACCTGTCTGATACTCTTTTCACTGCCAGAACATTCCTTACAAACTCCTCTTTCAGAATAACTCCTACTCCATTTCTTTTCCAATCCACACCAGGGTAAAACAATTTGAACCCTGATCCTAAGCTTCTAGTCTTCCTACCTTTCCACCTGGTCTCCTGGACACACAGTATATCCACCTTCCTTCTCTGCATCATATACAACCAAATCTCTTGCCTTCCCTGTCAGTCTCAACATTCAAAGTCCCTACTGACACTCCTAAACTCTCGCCTTTCCTCTTCTCACTCTGCCTACGAACACGCCTTCCTCCTCTCCTTCGACCAACAGTAACCCAATTTCCACCAGCAGCGTGTAGGTCAACAGCGCCAGTGGCGGTCCTGTTAACCCAGGCCACGACCAATCCGGTATGGAAGTCCTATCAATGATTCGCATGATTGATTTGGCAAATGCCACAACCCTCTGCATTCTTGTGCCAGTCCCAAGTCTGGATAAAGACACTGGATTGTGCCCCCCTATGGTTGCATTCCTACAGTGTATATATACGATATAGGGTTCAAAATGGAGAACTAAAGACAGGATGGTGATTGAATTAGTGTTTAACGGTCATAGTCTGAGTCACGACAGGAGCGAACGTATTTTGCTGACGTTCTACATCACATAATATACTGTATTAGAACCGTGTGTGTTTTTGTTTACGTGGGAAATTAGTAACCTGGTAAGATTGGTAAGCTGCTGTGGAAAACAGATGGATAAAACACTTCTGATCTGATGTTCTTATAACGGCATGCCCCATCATATTTTAATTCCTTATACAGTATGTCCTTATACACATGCAATTCATTCACTTTTTCAATAATTTAATTTAATACAAAATGTGCACATGTGCCTTGCATCATGTGCAGTTATTGCATTTCTCCCACTAAATTTTGCTCCATTATTGTCATAAATGTTTCTTTTTAAAGCAGAAGTAATGTACAAATAGAGATTAAGCTTAATAACAACAAAAAAAGTGTAAAAAGGCATATGAAGAATTTCTAGTCTAGTCCAAGATTTTCCACCCTGCATTGAAATCTAATCAGACTCTGAGTTTCTTAGATATTCCTACCTCAAGCACAAAGTGCATCAGAGCTTGTAGATAAAGTACGCAGAGTGTATACGAAGATAAAAGAACTCTACAGAGGCTTAAGGACACACACAGACAAACCAAAAAAATCAAAATTGGTAGAGGATTTTTAAATTTGTTTATTTAAAAGTGTGAATGACATGAAAATGAATTGAAAAGTTGATTTGTGACACGGTGATGATGATGATGATGATGGAGTCATACATTAAATGCATGAAACATGTTTTATGGTATGCTTTAAGTTGGTATAGTATCAGACGAATACAGCTGTGATGAGTGACGCTTATTTGATAAACTCGTGGGAAATGTAGTTGCAACTGATAAATGCGTCTTCAGTGGGAATTTAATAAGGAAACTGAAAGCACGAGTCATGGGCAGGCTTAATTTTGAGTTATGCAGGTCAGCCCAAAGGTCGGTGTGAAAAATCTGCCCAACTGCACGACTATCTCCCCCCCCCCCCTTCCCTAAACGATGCGTAACTCAATACGTGAAGTACACGCAGAGGAATGTGGCCGTATCAGTCATTCCAGTGACGTGGCTGGCCTGGGCTCGAGTTTCTCAGAGGCTCTTCTGAACTGAACAAGGGGTCGTGTTATTGCTGGAATGCATGAAGGCTTGAAAAATATGCAGGCAAAATGAAGGAAGGTACACCAGAGCAACAACTGTGTAGTCAAAGGATTTTTCAAGACGAGCACAAAATGGCAATCATGGAGTTTATATACTGTACGCGCGTGTGCACGCATATATGTACGTATTGTGGAAATTATTAACAGTGGAGTGATGTGGACTTACAATTTTCGTCCTCTTATTGTTGAGCCATTTTTATTTTTTTTCGGGGATTTTTTTCCCGATTTTCTCCCTAATTTCGTCGTGTCCAATTCCTCCCCATCACTAGGGGGCGCTCCCACATTAAGGCTACTACTATCATTCAGCCGGGAGGCCCGAAGACTATCACGTGTTTCCCCCGAACCGCGTGACGTCAGCCGACCGCATCTTTTTGAACTGCTTGCTCACGCACCATTAGGGGCGGAATAACACACTACGAGGAAAGCGCTATCCGCTCCTTCCGCATGCCTGAGCTCACAGACGCCCCTGATTGGCTGTAGAGCCGTGATTTAATGTGGGAACACTAAGTACCTCTCATCCCTCCCCCCTGAGAGAGCTTGGCCAATCAGCTCTCTCTAGATCTTCGGCTGTGAGAGGTTACAGCATCACCCGGGGTTCGAACCAGCGATCTCCGGAGGATGGGGCGAGCGCTTTACCACTGCACCACTCGGAGGCCATTCAGCCATTTTTCAATTATTACATTTTACATGTAATGTAAAAAAAAAAAAAAAAACACTGTACATTTATAGTTGCATTTAATGTTGCACAACAATTATCTGTTATCTGCTGTTTTTTTTTTTATTTTTTTTTTTTACCTGTTTCTCAATAAGAGGAAAAAAAAAGTCTGTCCTAAAGCATGGTGAAAAAACTTAAAGAAACAGGACTCCTTACAAAATTGAAAATAAAATTCATAAAAATTTTACCATATCAGTGATCACACACAGGTTTATAATGTTTATATGAAGTTCTGTCGTATACACGTCTCTCTGTATGTACGTTGTTTCTATAGAAATGATAAGGTATTCGAACTAGGGAATTAAAATCCTAAAGTGTTAAAATTGTGAAACGTTAATGAGAATTAAAAGTGGAAAACGAATCAAGAGCATTTAGTTGGTTTGCAATCAGAGGTGACGCTAATATCAAATATAACTTTGTACACAAGCTAAGTCGCACTATGTTCGGTGTGCAGTCTGTCTACTCTGGGGTCTCAATAAAATCTGGTATGTGAGGGCAATTAATAATTAATTTCTCAGGCAGTAAATAGAGGTGTATCTGTCTTGACCCGACAGCTGCGACACATTAAGATGGTCATCCAGCATTTAGTAGGAATGAACTAGCGATTTATTATTTTTTTTTTTTTTGTATTTAATTATTATTATTATTTATTTTTTTTATAAAATCTTCCTTGCTCCAATTTTCCACCAACTTATTTAAACTCTTGTTGTTTAAGATCTTGCAATTACTTATATAGTATGTTCATCATAGCAAAATTAACACTGGTTCAATTATGAGAGCTGTACTGAATGTAATGCAAAAGTGGGCATAAAGTTTTTTTTTTTTAAACTGACGTAGGTTCTTCAGATTGCACAAGTTAGAAGAGGAACAATTCCTCTTTACGAAAGTATTACTCACCAGAGTGTCCATCACAAGTGATGCATTTGTGGCATTGTTGAACTCTCGAAACCTCTTTAAAAAAAAAAATCCCCTTTTGTCTCTGTGCAGTTTCCTATTGCACTACAGAATGGTATTGGAGATGACACCACTGACGATACAATGTTTATATATGGATAAAGAAGTTTAAAGAAGGGGAACCGGCATTGAAGACAAACCATGCAGAAGATCAACTGTGACAAAGGCGATTGTTAAAAAGGATTTGAAAGTTGGGTTCAGTGATGGCACAAATGCACTGCTTGTGATGGAGACTATGTTGAGCAGTACCTTTGCACAGAGGAGGAGTTACTCGATCAGCATGTGCAGTTTGAACATCCCATGTCTGTTAATTAAAAAAAGAAAAGAAAAAAGTTATGCCTACTTTTGCATTACTTGAAGTACATCTCTCATATGAACACCTTATAGGACCTTACTATTGGTGCACATCAAAAAGTCAAGTTGGACAAATAGGGTTATCAAATCAGCCAATGGTGTCGACACAAAAAGCCAGATGTTTTCCAAGTGGACGTACAGTAGTATCTCCTTCCGGAGGCGAGTTCTTAGTGTGAAATTTCGTATTGTAAAACGCATTTTTTCATAAGAAATAATGTAAATGCAGATAATGTGTTCCAGCCACGGTTCGGATCGTTTGCTCGTATGGCGAAAATGCTTCGTATTTGAGGCGAATTTCTTGCACAATTTCGATTCTTATGCCGAGGTACCACTGTAACTGGTTTAGATTGTGTTTCAGTTTTTTTCAATCATGATTACAGATGTTAAGCATATTAAATAATATATTCATTTTAGAATTGTACACTGAACAAGCATACTGTTTCTATTTATATGATTGTGTGCTAATGATTTTAATTGCAAAGCATTTTTTAATTAATATCCATAAATTGTATTGCTGGAATCGAATAGAATAGTGTGATTATCTCCCGCTGTCCAAAAGCATGCTGTTAGGTACAGTAGATACTGCAGGTGTGTATCATGTATTTCCGCTTCACTCCCGCTGGTCCTGGAATAGGCACCATATCCACCCCGACGCTTATCAGGATAAAAACATGTGTACAACTCTATCAGCTTTACAACCTTTTGTTTGCGTTTGTAGGCGGTGGGATTAAACCGGCTCAAATTTGTACTTAGTAACAGGAATTTGCTATTGATAACATGTGTTTTAGAAAAATTCTAAATAGCGCCCATGCCTGAACCATGTATGAAGAGGGAGATAATACTGACCCGAAAAACAAGATTTACGGAACACTGTGACCGTGATTTGATTTCAGATCCTTTTGAGGAGTTTTCTATTTGGTGTGATTTACGTAATCCTACATATACATGATTATATATCATACATAATGATGATGTATAAAATGGTAAACAGTAGGTAGTAGAGTAAGGGTTGTAAAGTGATGGACTGTGGTCCAGATGTGGACCGGGCAGTGTGATATAGTGAAGCAGAAACAATAAATAGTTACCTTTTATTTAAGCCAAATGCTATATTGGGATTTATCTAATGGCATAAATTTTTGTAAAGTTTTTGCAACCTCTATATGGCTTGAGCCACGCCTCCTTTCTTGATAATAAATTAAATTAAATAATGTAGATTAAATTAAAGTAATTGGAAAACCTCATTTCTCCTCTCGTCTGTTCCAACTATTCAGCATTCCACTGAACTGGTCAGGCACTGGGACTGGCCTGAAAAATAAGAGCAAAATAAATCCTTTAGGAAGCCTGGACAACTATTCATTAAGACTACATAAAAAAAAAAAGAAAAGAAATTTGAAGACATAAGGTGTGGCTCAAGACTTTAGTGTATATTATTGGCTTTTCGTATGCTAACATGAAATAATAAGTTTATTCTAAATGGAAATTTTTGTTTATATTAATTACAATGTTTATAAATAATTTTTAGATGTACTACTTGATTCCTTCGGGTACTCTGGTTTCCTCACACAGTCCAAAGGTTAGGGTAATTGGTGTTCTCAAACTGCCTGTAGTGTGTGAATGAGTGTGTGTACAGTACGTGTGTGTGTGTGTGCCCTGCCCAGGGTGTATCCGCCTCGTGCCCCAAGTCTCCTGGGATAGGCTCCAGGCTCACCGCGACCCTGTATACGGGATAAAGCGGTAATGACGATGAGTGAGAGAGTGTACCACTTCTACTTGATAAAAATCGATATATTTTAACAAATAATGTAATTATTATTATTATAATTTTTTTTTGTACAGTGGCCATGACTCTTACGTCTACAGTACATACTGTAGGAATACTGTGATCTAATCTATTTAGCTAAAAGCAGCTCATTGGACAGATGGTTGGTTGGTGGATTGTTTGTTTATTTACCCTCTCTGGTCCGATTGATTGATTGATTGATTATATATTTAAAACAATAATAAACATTTTTTAACTTAAATGTATTTAGAACAGAGGCTAACCCATCAGTGGTCAAACCTGGCAATGTAAAATTGTCATTTTTTCTGTTTAACAGTTTTTTTAGCAAGTAATTGGACTGTTGTAATATTTACTAAAAAGTCACTCAACCAGAGTCATGATTTCTTCTCCACCCATAATCCGGGACATTTTTTTGCTGCCATGCATGACTGTACGTGCATGTATACACACATACATACTGTAGTGTGTGTGTGTGTGTGTGTGAACTTCCTGTCTACACTACTCAAAGCCCCACACCCAGCCCTCTTCCTACTTACTTCCCCTATTTGTCGTATGTCAAACACACACACCTATCTATCTATACACACAAACATATAATATACATTAAATGTGTGTATGTATGTATGTGTGTGTGTGTGTATATATATATATATATATATATATATATATATATATGAGAGATATAGGTGTGTGTACATACACACACGTACACTATTATGTACATGCATATTGGACCTGGAAGTGTTTTAATTATGGATATATATTTGCTATAACCGTCAATCTACATAAAAAGTTGAAACTTTAATCAACATCTGGCTGTTATTTATTGTCAAACTCTCAAAGGCTGAATTTGCATGTAGAACCGTGACTGTGTTTAGCTGATAATTCCACATGGCAGCCACAGAGGCAGCAGTTCCCACAGCTGGATGGAATGTCCTGTGGTCATGCCAAGTGGTGTTTTTTTTTTTTTTTTTTTTTTTTTTAAATGTGTGTGAGTGGGTGTTTGTGTATTTGTGTGCACATGATTGAGTGAGAGAGTTTCACTTTCAGCTATTCACACCAATAAACGTGTTCGTATACCATCACTCTTGCTTCTCTTTTTTGGTCATTTCTGGGAACTCAGCCGCAACCTGTCTGAAACGGTGCCCTACAAGCTATTCCCTACACACTACATAGTCAGGCACAGCTAGAATAGAATGATTCCTCTGGGATCTATTTATTTTTTTTTTTTTTTTTTTTTAATTGTACTCAAACAATGCACAAACAAAGCAGAGAGCTGTTGTTTTGTAAGAGAGTAATACAGGGATCATTATGTGATGGTGTATCGTTTAATGAAATAGTGCTGACATGGCATCCTCAAAGGGCTCCTAAGCCGGTTCTACTTGACCTGCAAGAAGTCACAGATCATATCCATAAGTTCATTATGGGTCAGCGCTTTATTCCATTTAGAAATCTAGCATCTCACTAGGGAACACTTTATGGGTTAGGACTTTATTACAGACACTGGAAATGACTTCTGGCAAAGAGAGAGAGAGATTTTTGTAAACTGTTAAAAGCTTGTTTTTCCCCATAAGCAGTGCTAGCTGGAGAGCATTTCCTGCTGATATGGGGGAAAAACGGGTCATATGGTGCATGCACTCCGATCATAACAACGCTCTTAGCAGTCCTAGATTTAGCCAAATAACTAGCATAGCCTGGTATCTAGATTAGATTTAGTATTAAAAGTAATTAACTGATTAACTAAAATTTCTCATTACAGATTAAATAAGTGTACAAGAGATATATATATATATATATATATATATATATATATATATATATATATATATATATATATATATATATATATATATTAGATATCACCAACAAAAACACCAGTTAGTTGTTATTTTAAGACACAGAGGCCAGCCTTTCTGTAATAGTTCTTGCAAGAACAAATCTGTCAAGCACCATAATGAAAAATCACCAATTAACAGCACCTTAGATTAGAGGCGTTATGAAGTCTTTACAGAGCCTAAGTGTCTGTCCGTCCGTCCACTACCGTTCAAAAGTTTTAGATCACTTTCAAACTCCATGATGGTTCCTGTTTTTAAAAAAAAAAAATTATTTCTTTCTACATTGTAAAGTTTTGCTGAAGGCGTCCAAAAACTGCATGAATCTCCTTTGAACAGTTGATATTGAGATGTTTCTGCTACTTCTGCTCTGTAAAGACTTCATAACGCCTCTAATCTGAGCTGCTGTTAATTGGTCATTTTTCAGGCTGATAACTCTAAATGAACTTCTCGTCTGCAGCAGAGGTAGGTTTTGGTCTCGTCCTCCTGGGACGGCCTTCATGAGAGACAGTTTCATTATGGTGCTGGACGGATTTTGCAGATGCACTTGACACAATACTGTTCTTGCAGGAACTATTACAGAAAGGCCGACCTCTGTGTCTTAAAATAACAACTAACTGGTGTTTTTCTTGTTGTTACGTAATTACCTAATTCCATATGTGTTATTTTATAGTTTTGAAATCCACAGTATTGTTGTAGAATGTAGAAAATAAATCACTAAACAAAAACAAAGAAATTTGCAAGTGACCCCAAACTTTTGAACAGTAGTGTATGTATGTGTATATATATACTGTATGTGTGTGTGTGTGTGTGTGTGTGTGTGTGTGTGTGTGTGTGTATATATATGTTATATACACACTACCGTTCAAAAGTTTGGGTCACTTGCAAATTTCAAGGGGGCTGAATTATTTTGTGTGTGTATGTATATGTGTGTATATATATATATATATATAGATAGATAGATAGATAGATATTGTGTGTGTAAAATATAAAAAAGCTGGTTATGTTGTTTTCCTTTATTTTACTTTGGAGACAATATGAGAGACATATTTAATCGATACAGTCATACTTGAATACTTTGCATGTGTCCTGATACAAGTTATTTTTTGTCATAGACTTTTTTTTTTAAGAAGTTAAGAACTACTGGTAATCTTTTCCTTTTCATTTTTTTTTGTTTTGTATATTGAATCTTTAACATTGGAAACAAAATATTTTTAGTTGAGTTTATATTACTCACTTCACTTAGAACATTTTTTTTTTCTTACCCCCTAATTCAAGAACTTATTGGTCAGGAAGCAAAAAAAAGTCTCTGTGCTTTTAATTATTTAAAAAAAGAATAAGAATATAAATCCTGTCCTGTGGGACTGTATACAGTAGGTTGCATCCAAACACCCAGACGTTCTTGTATTTTTGATGTAGTCCTGAGGAAAACTTCTCCAGCCTACCTGAATTAATTTGCCATTTTCTGTCCAGACTCTCTGTACCTGAGCATTTTAAGATATGAAATGTTTTTTTTTTTTTCTTTCTATAAACCATTTAAGCATAAGAAAAAACATCTAAACATGTGGCATGAACCAGTGAGAGAGAAGTACAGATGATGACGGATGATCAGGCCGGTGATTAGTGCTGTACTGTATATTGGTGATGCTGAAGGCTGAGTGGATGGAACAGGCGAGAGGGGAAATGAGGCTGCTGCTGAGGTTGTTTCATTAAATTGTATCTTTAGTCACTTTAGGATCAGCCAGTCGCAGTAAAACATAATATAATTTAGTTTAATATTAAAAAAATGAGGCGTGGAAATGAGATACAACTTCTCCTAGTGCATAAATTAATAAAGGTGTTTAAAGAGAGACTGCTCCTGTATGATTTCAATCATGACCCCAAACTCCAGTACAGTACATATAGTAATAGCACACTATATAGTGAAAAACACAATGATATCTGACCCTGTTGTTTTCCACATTTCCTTCTCAGGCCTGTCAGAGGAATGTAAAGTTCAGACGCCAGCGTTTACAGACGCAGTGCGACTTTATCGCCAGACGAATGGCCAGTACGGCACCTGGGACATGATGTGTGGCGTTCCTTCCCAGGTAATATACAGTACACACCCTCACACCAGGATTTGATTGTGTTAAATACATGTTGTTGTTTTTTTTCCAGCTATTTCTGATGTTTTAATTCCAATTATTTTTTGGAAGAATTACATACCACCCATATTATTATTATTATTATTATTATTATTATTTATGTATTCATTTATTTATTGTTTAATATTTAGGGAAAAATTTTACTATAATGAATATTTCATGCATAAGTGAGTAGTGAATTCAGTAGTGCTTATATGTTTAATTGAGGGGGGGGGGGGGGGGTTTAAATCTTTGAGACGTTAATATCTAGCCATGGTCACATGCTGTTGGCTAGTAACGTTGAACATATTGAGAATAAGAAATTGTATTTATTAATTAATGCTCATCATTTTAAAATATTGATGTCACACCTCCAGAGTTGAGAGTTCAAGTCAAAATCTTCCTCTAAAACATTCACTTGTTTTTTTTGTTTTTTTTTCTGAGGTCTAATGAAGATTACAATCCTGAAAAAAAAAAAAAAAAACTAAATACAACAGCAGGAAATATTAAATTCCTACCTTTTAAAATCTTTTTTTTTTTTTTTTTTTTACCGGTTAATTACGCGTTTTATTTTTCACTCTTGATTAAAGCATAGCATTGTGTAACCACTATGGACTGTCCAGTATATACTGTATGAGGTGGAGCAGTGGCCAGGACAAACACATTTCATATCTTGGGTATTTGTTTTTTATTCCTGGTTACAAGATAACGTGCACAATGCCACAGTTTAACATATCAGGACTGTAATTTACAGTAAGTTGCTAGCCAGGCTCAAATGCAGTTCACCAGCACCGGCTTTGGTGACAAAGAAAATGTTATAAAGAAGGGAAAACTTGCACAATTGGTGGCTGATTAAATACTTTTTTGCCACACTCTACATGTCTGTCTGTCTTTCTGTACCGCAGAACTCCGTCTTATTTATTAAGTTAACTTAAGTGTAACTTATTAATACGAAGAAATAACATTTTGTAAGGTTGAGTATCTTACGCCTTGTTCATGCCAAGTTGTAATTGGAGAGTGAATTACAGATGAGAAATAGAAAAAAAGTAGATCAGATTGTTTCAAAACCACTTCAGCGCTTTTTTTTTTTTTTTTTTTTTTTTCACATTTCAGTTGTGAAAATATGAACTTTTCCAAGTCAAAAGATTCCATTTAGCTTTTCTAATTAATATCTATTGGTGCAGGTGTTTTGGAGCGAGTAGCTTAGTGGTACTTTAGTAGATTATTAAATTTAACACAACATTTTGATTTCACTGATGGTGCAGGTTCAACTTTTTTAGAAATACTGCGAACGTTTCATGAAATTCTGTCGAGCGGCCGATTTAAGACTCGCCCACAGTTTGATGCATGCGCAGTACACTTTATAATCTGTCGCATAGCTGCTCATAACTACACTTTTTGATTTCATTTATGCCTCAGGTTTAATTCAGTCAAAAATGCAAAATACTGCCAAAGTTTGATTGAATTCTGTCCAGCCTGTTTTGCGTGATGCTAAATCTGTCTGGACAGATGGACGGTCAGACTGGCAGACACACACACGGGTGGAACTGTTTTCGAGACTGGTTTCAGGTCCTCCAATGAATGAAACGTAAAAATATCATGAAAGAGTGAGTTCTGACCAACATACAGGCAGACCTTTTTTTTTATTTTTTTTTTTATTTTTTTTATGAACTTTAACTATCTTGCTACACATTATTACACTTTTCGTAACTACATTTCAGCCTCAATTTTCATGCAACCGGTTTTATCCTTCATTAGATACGGTTTGCAGTTCCTGACTTGAACGGCCGTCTCAGGTTTAGCGGTACGTACTGTACACGCGTGTGCGTACACATGGAGCAGATAACATGCTTAATTTTTTTTTTTCTCCGACAACCACCCCGTTCCCTCCACATTGCATTCATACTTAACCGTCTGTTTTTCTGACGGAAGGAAGGGTAAGAGGAGGTCATTTCGCTCAGACTGCCATAAATCAAGTCATAATGGCCTTCAAACGAATGTCATTACAGCTTCTAATGAGCCGCTTCAAGCAGAGCAACTCGGAGAACAACTCAGAGCTCTGTGTGAAGCTCAGTCGGAGAGATGGTGTGCTTTTATTAAAAGGGCGTGCCGCACCGTTTAGCAGGAGGTACCCGGGTAATGTGTTTTCTCTAAACATCATGTGACGCGCTGCCTTTGTGAGGAGAAGTGAAAGTAGTTTTACGTTGAGTCACTTACAGTCTCTTTTGTGACCGCTTCCCCACACAGCACTGACCTAATGCTTCATGCCACACTTTGAGCCAGAGGGTTAATTATAACCTACTTGGCTGCTTTGAGCTGCGTTTCCCCCTTTATTGTGCAAAGGCTCCGTTTTGGACACACCGCATGATTTGTAGTGGGTGAAAGAGAGCCCGAGATCCCTGCAGGCTCTTTTCCATCAGGGTCAGGCCTGTAGACAAATCTGCATTTGTGGGCAAAAGGTGCGTTCTCGTGGCTTTGTGAAATGAATTTTTCATAAGTGTGTCTGTTTATGATCTCTTGAGACATATGAGTACGTGACATTATACCGTGTATCCTCGTCCGATCCCCACAAGAGGACTGTTGGGTAATAGTTAATGACTATATACAGGAAGACGTTTGGCTAAGTTTATAGCTATTAAGTGCTTATAAAGGAAAAACTATGAGAAGAAATCCGAGTTTACATAACAGTAGAGCCTCATTCTCGGGAGGATGATGGAAAACCACTGGCTCTGCATGAGACTTGGTCGGTCATCTTTATAGGTCAAGTAGCTTTTAAGTGGTAAAGTCTAAACAACACCATAGGGCGTGGTGTGGTAGGAAAATAAGCAAGTTAAGGTCTAGGTTGATTTATTTTCCTATAGCATGTTTTATTAAAAGGAAACGAGTGCTGTGGTACGTTTCCTGTGGTTTATCTTTCCGAACCAGTGCAGCTCCAAACATACAGTAATGTACTGTATGATGATTAAAACGTCTAATAAAATAATTACTCAGCAAAAAAGGAGATGAACTGCATCTTTATCTTTTATACCTTTTTAATGTGTAACATCACCTACGGATCTAGACTTTTTAATGAACAGGCCACATAGTTGGACCTTTATGGTACCCAGTTCTCCGGAGGATGATGAGGAATATTATAAGGGTTTGAGAAATCCCCTTGGGCGCTAATGGCACCTTGTCATTGGTACAATCCCAGTACCATTTATTCATCATTCTGCATGTATACCGCTTATCCTGTATACAGGGAGCCTGGAGTTTGGAGCCCAGGGGACATGGGGCACTAGGCAAGTTGCCAATCCAAGAAATGTCTCAAACACATGAAATTTTCCACCTTCCAGAGATGCTCTTCGACATACGAGATCGGTTGTGACGAGATGTTATTTCCGTTATTGCTCCCTTTCTATCAGCTTGAACCAGTCTGGCTATTCACCTCTGACCTCTGACCTCTGGCATTTAAAATACATTTCACCCAGAGAACTGTACTGTAGATCACCGGATATTTCCTCATTTTCAGACCGTTCTCTTGTAAACCTTAGAGACGTTCGTGTGTGAAAATCCCAATAGATCAGCAATTTCGGGAAATATTCCGACCAGCTCCGCTACAGTAGATGTCCTGTTTATATTGCTCATTTCAAGCTTAACACATCATCTTTGTCTTATTTAATAACCGTAGCATGGGAAATCTTAGATAAACATTTCGGATGACGAGTAAACGGTACGTCGCCTGAATAACCTGTTAAGTTTGAAATCTGAGAACACACCTGTCTCTGATTTAGGATACCAGGATGTCTAGATTGAGTAATCTGTCCACACTTCTTGTTCTGTATGGAAACATATTTCGATGCATGCCTGTGGATTAAACATCTGACCAGATCATCTGATTTTATTTAAAAAAAAAAAAAAAAAAAAAAATATATATATATATATATATATATATATATATATATATATATATATATATATATATATATATATATATATATGACGGGCGTTAACAAATCCATCCTCATCCTGGTCTCATGGTTGTGAAGTTCTGTTGTTGCTGTACACATGATAATTGTGCTGAATGGTGTGTTCTGCACAGCATTATATAGAGTTCCCCTAATAGCCTTTAGACATGTTTTGACCCTGCTTTATGACTGTTGCAGGGTTGTCATGAGCAGCAGGTGACCTGCTCGAGATTGAGCAATGCTGCTGAATTCATGAATCTGATTGGTTAAGAAGGTGCTGATTTATGTTCCATAACAGCAGCTGACTATGAGGTTTATATTGTGCTATTGTTTCTATAGTAAAAACTCATTTATAGGGACTTGCATGGTGAATAACTTCCTGTGTACAGAAATAGTAAAGGGATTAATAATGGATTAATGAAAATTTTTTATTGGATATTTATTTATGAAAGGTCAGATCTCCATTTTCAGTGTTTTGTAGAATTAAGCCTAAGGGAAAGCCCTCAGGAGAGGGGAAACAAGAGGGACTATTTATTGCGGTTGTAACATAAGTGAATGCAGGAAGTAGCTTGTTATAAAAGTAAATATGACGTTTCTTTATTTGATGGTATTAAAAAGAATAAAAGATGTCAGGACATGCTGTTATAGGGAAATACAGCACCTTGTTTGTTTTTTGTTTACGATTTCTAAAACATCAATCATCGTTGCTGTTTCATTTCTACCACACCTTTTATAGTCTCGTACTACAAAATGATTAAAGATTAAACCCAATTTTTCGACCAGAAGACCAGGTTTTGTTGAACGTTATGAGTCACATATTGCAAAAACGCTACACAAGCAGGATTGCAGGTACTGTAGATATAAGGAAGCCAGGAGGAGTACGGGCGTGGTCTTGAACTTCAGTTTAGTAACATGACACTAGATGATTTTAGGATGGGCTGAATTAGTAAAGCAGCTCTCGGTAAGGATGTGATTTGCTCTTGGCTATGCGCTTAGGATGGGCTTAGTGAAACACCCAGACATGCAACAAGTCCTTATCTGCTGTCTAGAAGGCTCATGGCTTTATATGAATGAATCATCTTAGCTTTGGTCATAAATCCTTGTAGATCTTTCTTCCTTGCTTTTTTGAACTGAAAACTAGTCATTTTTAGTTTGTACAAATCTTCTTGTTCTCTGAGCATTGTCAAGATTTTACCGTCATTATTGCGTAACAGTTTGCACTATAATAAATACAGATTGTTGTTTGGATTAGGGAAAATTTCATTATTTCTTTTTTTTATTACTACAATTTTCATTACAGTTTTTGTAATGGCCAAAATACAGTGTTGATGATTTAATTTATTTTTGTTATACATATAATACATAAAAAAAAAAGCCTGTGCCAGTGAAGCTGCTTCTAAGGTTTATTCATTAAAACTTTCAAGTTGCTACCTTTAGCAGTTTTAAAGAGATGATCTTATATGGCCAATTTTTCAGCGTTATACTGCCTCTCTTCAAACAATAATACATTTAAAATGCAAATTATCCATATTTTTTTTTTATGAGTATTAATATTAAAATTGGTGTCAGCTTCTAAAGGCATAGTACCTGTAAAAATCATTGCTTTAAATTAAAGCACTCCGATTTTGGATAAAAGCTTAAAAGGCAAAAAAAAAAAAAAAAACGTAACCATGTCAAATTCATGGTGCGATATTGTAACAATTTAGCATTTTTGAATAATACACTTTTTCAAGTTTATGTCTTTTCATGTGAAATCTAAATGACCCAAGTTTCATCTTAATGACGGTTAAGATCGTTGGAAGACTTGAATAAAAAAAAGTTCCGGAGATAAAAGGGCATGAAATTGTATTTAGCAAATGCGTTTTTTAAGTTATTATTATTTTTTTAGATCTGTTAAAAATATTAAATGCATATACATATTTACAAAAAATGAAGCATGGATCGGGAGATAAGAAGCATTAAGTTTTTATGAAAAACAGTGTTCCCATTTGAAAAGTTTGAGCACGAGCGTTGTTTTAGTTGGTAGTGCTCTGTTGCTTCCCCCCCTTTTTTATATATATATATATATATATATATATATATATATATATATATATATATATATATATATATATATACACACATTTAAATTTTTTTATTGTATTTATTTTTTTTACAGCTACTACATGGCATCATTTATCATAATTTAGTCCTTGCATCCAGCTGGCATGTCATTAACTGATATCATGTATATTTGCGTATTGTCAATGTTAAACATGTCATTACAGTATGTAAATAAACTCATTGAAGAAGCTTTTATTTAGACTCTGATTTCTGTTTTTTAGATCCTGGCTAACTTGGTGATGGAGAAGCTGCTTCCTGAACTTCGAGACCTAATCAGTCCACGCTTGAAGGGGAAGATGCAGGAAAGACAGAAGACCTGGACTTTGGTACTATAATTTGACCAATTACCTGAAATTAGCAGCACTATTAGAATGAATGATGATATCCAGCTCTAATGGTTTTGTCTCTGTGATCAGATCTCAGATGCCGTGTACAGTCTGGTTCAGATTCAGACCCAGACCGAATACGAGGCCATAGTGCAGAGCTGTGAGGAAGGACGTCCCCCTCTGGAGGCTTCCATACGCACCGACATGGACCAGATCATCACCTCGAAGGAGCACGTGACCAGCAAAATCAGGGGTAAAGCTGCATCTGTATATAATGGAGTGGTAGCTTTAGGGTGTTTACCTACATAAAGTACCTTCACCGAGCGTCCCGTCCCCTGCGATGGATTAGCACCCCGTCCAGGGTCTACCCCCACCTCAAGCCCCAAGTCTCCTGGAATAGGCTCCAGGCCCCAGCGACACTGCATACAGGATAAAGCGGTATAGACGAGTATATAGATGAGTGAGACTACCTGTATATTTCCAGTTGACATGTACACAGTAATGGCTTGAGGGTATAACATTAGTTACATCTTTAGAGCTTTTTTTAATCCTGTTGAAGTAGTGTGTTTACACCGAAGCGTTTGGTGTGATGCTAAGGCATGGATGATGATGATTATGCGGGAAACTTTTGGACACTATTTGCCCTCAGCAGTCACAGTAGAATGTATAGAGCCACCAGCTGGCACTGTGATTAAAATTTTTTGGCACAAAATAAGAACATATGTACGTTATAGATATAAATATTTTTGTAATAAATAATTTAGAAGGTTTAAAGCATTTTTTTCTATTCGGTTTTGTTTTGTTTAGTACTGGGTTTTTTTTACATACTACATGCTGAAGTGCAGGTCAAAGATCGGTGTTGATTGTGTCCCATATTTTACAATACCAGAGAACTATATTGTTGCAGAATGAGTTCGAGAGAGTTCAGTGTGTCAGTTACACTATCCAGATATTGAGCAGTAAATTTCCCTCAGAAGACAAATGCATGCTTTGATTGATCTTTTTTTACTTAAATAAATGTTTCCATTTCTTTTATTTACATCCTTTTTAAAAAAATATATATATTTAAGCCCAAAAAAATCTAGGTCAGGTAAAAATGTGCAGAAATAATAATAATAATAATAATAATAATAATAATGTTGTTGTTGTTGTTGGTCTTTCGGCTGCTCCCGACAAGGGGTCGCCAGAGCGGAATATCCAGTCCGCACTACAACTTGGCACAGGTTTTACGCCGGATGCCCTTCCTGACGCAACCCTCCCATTTTATCCGGGCTTGGGACCGGCACTGCATCCAGTGGCTGGGGTGTGGGCACTGGCTGGAATCGAATAATAATATATAACTACTACTACTAATAATAATAATGATAATAACAAATAAGCATATTAAAATATAATAATAATAATAATATAACTACTAATAATAATTATTATAATAACAAATAAGCATATTAAAATATAATAATAATAATAATATAACTACTAATAATAATTATTATAATAACAAATAAGCATATTAAAATATAATAATAATAATAATAATAATAATAATAATAATAATAATATAACTACTAATAATAATTATTATAATAACAAATAAGCATATTAAAATATAATAATAATAATAATAATAATAATAATAATATAACTACTAATAATAATTATTATAATAACAAATAAGCATATTAAAATATAATAATAATATATAACTACTAATAATAATAATTATAACAAGCATATTTAAATATAATAATAATAATAATAATAATATATAACTACTACTAATAATAATAATTATAATAACAAAAGCATATTAAAATATAATAATAATAATATAACTACTACTAATAATTATTATTATAATAACAAATAAGCATATTAAAATATAATAATGATAATATATAACTACTACTAATAATAATTATAACAAATAAGCATATTAGTATATATAATAATAATAATAATAATAATAATAATTATTATTATTCAATCTGTTTTTGGATGCTTTTAAACATTTCAGGATTTCATTTTTTTTTTATTAGCAAATACTTTATTTTCATTATTTTCTAGAATTTATTTATGTTTATTTATTTACATATGTAGATATTTGTGCCCTGTGATCGATTGCAGCTAGAAGAACGAGTCTGATTTGAATGAAGTGTATTGTATTGTATTGTGATTGTTCCTTCAAGAGTCTCTTTTCTGACTTGTAGCTCTGGTGCTGCCCAAGGCCGAGAAGCTCCTGAAGGTGAGCATCGAGCCGTACATCAGCTCCATCCTGGATGCCCTGATGGAACCCACCAGCCGAGGCTTCTCTGAGGTGCGTGATGTTTTCTTCAGGGAGCTGGTGGACATGAGCAAGAACCTGCTAAACGGTGGAAACAAAGAGAAACTAGGAGAGGTGAGGCACTCAAGTTGTGTTCTTCAGTTCATTGATTAAAGTTGTTAAAAAAAAAAAAAAAAAAAAAAAAGTTTTACTTGTTTAAGCTTGTTACTTAGCAGACTCCTTCCATACAGTAGATCTTAAATAACAGAATGCTTTAATGGTCCCAAAAATCTATTCTAGATCGTAGTTATGACACTTGATTGATAAGAAGAACTATTTTTATATCGTGATACAAAAAATTATTTATCATTATTTATCATTTTCTCCTGCATTTACAGTTTTAGTTTCAGTGTTGCTGATTCAGCTATATAAGCTAAACAAGTTCCTCTGTTTTGAGTCTGATGTATTTGATAACAGTTAGATATTGTTTTATTCTGCAGCATATGGAGAAGGTCTCCATGCTGGCCTACCATCCGGTGAAAATGCAGTGCTGCTACGAGAGGGTTGAGCAGTTGAGTCTGGAGGGCTTGCAGCAGCGCTTTGATGTCACCAGTCCATCCGTGTTCGTCCAGAGAGCCCAGATTCTCATGAGAGAGGTGAGCCTTGCCCAGCTTCCCTGGTGATTCTGTGGTGAGGGTTCATGCACCCAGAACAGCATGGAAAAACTGCCTAACGAATCGGTGGTGGGTTTTAATGTGCATGTACATGTTCTGTACTCTGGTTTTCACCAACAATCCAAGAACATGTAGATTAGAATAATTGGTGTTTCAAATTCCCCATAATGAGTGTGTATGCCCTGTGATGGCTTGGCACCCAGTCCAGGTGTACCTTGTATACCCAGGTGTACCCCACCTTGTGTCCGAGTCCTCTGGAATGAGTTTCAGGCTGCTTATACCCCATGTACAGGATAAACGGTATAGCGAATGAATGAGTGAGAGTAAATAAATGTAGACTGAAAGAGAATTTCGTTTTCTTCTTTTGGTCATTCAATCACCTTTTGCACTTCTTTAAGAGACATTATACCCCAGTGCTGTTGAATGAAGGTAGGTGGTTGAGGTTCTGGGTTCTTTTGATCAGAGGGTCTTGGATTCGATCTCTTGGGAATGGCCCTTAACCCTATGCCCATATACAGTATAATCCCCAGCCACTGAGATGCAGGGGATCATTAATGCCGGTCCCAGGCTAGAGAAATGGGCGGGTTGCGGCTGAGAGGGCATCCGGGCGTAAAACCTGTGCCAATAACGTCAAATCGGATCAAATAATCCGACGTGGCCGTGGAGAAAATGACCAAAAACTAAAAAATTCTTTAGAAGGTGTCTGCTTGAGCATCTCTGACCGTCGTAGCGCCATCTATCATTTAAATGATCATTGTTTACTCGGCAACTTCTTGTTAACATACAGGATGTTTTTATCACATAATCTGCAAAAAGAACAGGAACGGAAAAAGGGAACGACTGCTCATACACCACGATGTACCTTCCAACTGGAACTTGTTTTCTCGACAAAACAACATTAAAATCTAGTTATAAATGGATACAAACAAGCACAGTGTTCTTTTTTTTTTCTCCAAAAAATAAAAAATAAAGAGAGAGAGAGAGAACCAAAATTGTTAGTTTCCTTATACCTATTTAAAAGTACTTTTGGTACTTTGGAGAACATGATCAACTTTGTGCCATTAATAATAGCTCTACTTTGGGTTGGACCACATCACACCCACCATGAATTATTTGCCTTATAATTGTGTCTTGAAGTTTGCTCTTGTCCAGAACACCATCATAGCCCTGACTCCACCTTCAGCACATGTCTGTTGGGTTTATATTGTGTGTATTTGATTTTGCATTGTGGTTCTGTAGTACAAAATATCCTGCACCATTTTGTAGCATAGTGGACTGATTAGATTAGATTAGATTAGATTAAAGTAGATTTGACAAGTCAGCTGTAATAACAGGAGTTTCTGCGTCTCTATTTTTGGTGTGGAAGTATAAAATGTCTGAGAATTTTTTCCCCCCACAGTAGAGTAAAAGGACATGGTGTTAGAGCATGGGAGTGGTGACACAAGACTCAACATGCAGAGTGTATTTTTATCAGGGCAGGATCACAAGTTTCTCACAAGAATTCCTCTTGTGGTGTAAAAAAAAAAAAAAAAACTAATAGTGTGAGGGCGCCCCCTGTTGGTTAAATGCAGATGGGTGAAATGCTTGGAATTTGAATTAGAGGTGTATTTCTAACAAATATTTTAAAAAATATATTTTAATCAACCCTCTTTAAATATTATTTCAAATGTAGGATTAGGATTCAAGTAGATTAATGATTAATCCCTGTTTTGGTTTTTACTCGGATTAACATAATCACATTGGATTATCAAACTTTCAGGTTTGCGTCTTGGTTTGATTTTACAAAATAGTGCTTTATTATAAAGAAAGGTTTCAGGAAATGAAAGTGGATCTGAGAGTAAAAATACATGAAGGAAGATCTCTACCTTTTTATTGGCCTAATAAAGCGAGCATTGATTTAATAAAGAGTGTGCTATGATTTTACATTGAAAAACTGGAAGAGTAATAGAATTTTTTTTTTTTACTTTTTTTTTCATTTCAAAAAGTGGGACTTTTGACTGTGCAGAATAACAGAACACAGTTTTTTTTTAATTACATTTTTTAAGTTAAAACTTTTTTTTAAATAATTTTTTTTAATTTATTTCTCTATATACAGTACGTAATCTCCTGCTACACTTTTAATCACAAGTCTCGGTTTGACTTGAACGTCCCTTCTCCTTGTAAAAGTTATCAGTTTGAGTGTTTGCTGTAATTTATAATTTTATAATCTTTTGCCAAAGGATCTGGACTATTTGGGGCACTCTACAGTATATTATGCAATTATATTGTATAACATTTTAATCCTCCAGGCATTTCATGTGCATGTCTCTATCTTTTTTGCTGCAGTTAATGGATGACGCTGTGTACACTTTCGAGCAGCTGCTCCACCAGAGTCTGGAGGGTCATGAAGAGGAAAATCTCAGCAAAACCATTCAGAATTGCCAGGACCGTGTCATAAAGGTGGGACAAATAAGAATACATATACTGTACGTCTGTCTGAGTTCATGTCCTGGAAGTACGGCCGTGTTTCATATAAAATGAACAGTGATTGATTGTTTATTTATTTATTTATACAGAAAATAAATAGTTTAGCATATTTTGTTTTTATGAAGGAAAAAAAATCTTCCTGAGAACTAAATTCTTAATAGTGTAAAACATTCTTAATAGATAATATAATGCTTCCATAAAATAAAAAGTTGCGTTGCGATATATTTGGACACAGTTAGTTGTTTTGCCTTTTTTTTTATCCCCCTTTCTTTTTTCTTCTGTCCACCACAGTACAGTATATTGGCATTGCCTTTTCAGTGGTTCTTATAAATAAAAAGGCACCATTTTATATAAATACTATTTACCCAGTTTGTATTTAAATGCTCTAAAACTAAAGCATCCTTATTATTTAATACTTCTTTATTAACTCTCAAATACGGTGGCATCAAAGATAGCAAGAATTCCCAAATGTCCAAATATATATGGGCCTAACTCTTTATATTCTGTGGTGCCAATAATTTTATGGAAAAAAATAAGAATTTGTTATTGGAATTATGCTTTCTTCTGTTGTCTGGAAAAGACATACATTTTGAAAATGCATGTTTGGAGGGTGCCAATATTTCTGGATCTGACTGTACAATCACATCAACCTGTTACAGAATGTTTTATATTAGTGTCCGTCTCCCCCCCCCCCCCCCCCCCCCCCCTCCCCTACTCATAGAAATACGACTATGATAGCAGCACTGTGCGTAAGAGGTTCTTCAGAGAGGCTCTTCTGCAGATCTTCATCCCCTACATGCTGAAACAGCTCTCTCCATCCTGCTCTGCTGTAAGACACACACACATTTAATACATTGCATTATCATCATTATTATCAAATCATCGCATTAGTATGCTTATCATGCGTCTATATGCTGTAGGACCTTCCTCGTTTCCAAGAGCTGATCTTTGAAGATTTTTCCCGTTTTATTCTGGTTGAGAACGTCTTTGAGGAGGTGGTGCTTCAGACAGTCATGAAGGACATCATGATGGGTAAAACAGGACTCTAAAGTTACACACACAAAAAACAATCTGTTTGTTGAGTGCCTGCCACTACTGAGAGCTTATTGCGTAACTAATAATGTATAACCAATTGTGCATTAATATAAACATTTCTATTATTTTCCACTGTAGCTGCTTCAGACCAATCAGGCATGAGAGTACTATGGTAAAAGAAAAATGTATATTTAGGTTTGTTTACAGTGCCATGTTATAAATCTCTACCTAGATGAATTATTTAATAAAGAAAAGGATATGGTTGTTACGAAAATACCTTATGGTTCTGCTTATCAGTCAGCTATTTCTTTTTTTTTTTTTTGTTCATAATGGAGACCCTGAATAGTGTTTGGAAAAATACACATGGTAGCAGGGACAATTTTTAGAAAAGCATAGTGTAACAGTTTATTGTGACATTAGATCTTATTATGTTGGCGTATTGTGCAGTCTTGTGACTCCATGTAATGTGTTCTTATTATCTTATCATTCAAGGACAGGAATGGTTTACTAGCTAAATCTATTTTTAGTGTAGAAAGAGTTCTCGTGAGACCTCATATCAAGCCAAAACTTGATGCAAAGCAGGTTTACTGTATAGAATAAGAGACTATAGAATAATAGAGACTATACACAGGTATGGCCAAACCTGCAATGACATTGTATCCACATACATACACTTCAATATAGAGTTGGTCCTCATTTTGCAGCTATAACGGCTTCCACTCTTCTTGGAAGGCTGTACACAAGGAGTGTTATTTATTTATTTTTTTAATTCATGCCCATTCATTCTGTAGAGCATTTATGAGGTCAGGTACTGATGTTGGACGAGGACGAATGCCCGGCTCGCAATCTCCATTCTAGTTCATCCCAAAGGTGCTCGATGGGGTTGATGTGCGGGCCAGTCAATTTCTTCCAAACTGAACGCCTCAAACTATGTCTTGCTTTCGGGCACTGAGGCACAGTCGTGTTAAAATAGAAAAGGTCCTTCCCTAAACTGTTGCCACAAAGTTGGAAACATGGAATTGTCCAGGATATCTTGGCATGCTGAAGCATTGAGTATTAGGAAAAAGGGGCCTGATTCAACCAACTGAATTCAATAATTAGCAGGTTTGGCCAAATACTTTTGTCCATATAGTACCGGGGTGGTGAACCTGCGGCTCGCGAGCCGGTGGCGGCTCTTTCAGTGCTCTTCTGCGGCTCTTTAATCTAACCACGAGCTGTTTTTACAATGGCAATTTATTATTAAAATGTAAAAACATAATTTTGCAATAAAGGGGTATATATTTAAATGCAATTGTCGAATATAATTTTAATTTTCAATACGTATTGTTTAAATAAAAAAAATAATTTTTTACACCACCTCTCGCGCGATTTGACTATTGTTATATTGTGTAATTAGGTGTATAAATTGCGTGGCTCTTTGCAGTGATAGTTTTTTTTTTCTGCACTCATTATGGCAAACAGGTTCACCACCCCTGATTTAATGTACGTATAAATTATAATTATCCGATTGTTTTGACGATGTCAAGGAAAAACTCCCCAAGATCCAAGAAAAAGCTTGCATGTTTGCTGATTGGCCACAGGTTTAGATGGTAGGCTAGACCAGTGGGGGAAAAACAAAATTGTCAATCATTCTAATTCTTACTTCTTCTTTACAGCTGTAAAAGAGGCTGCCGTTCAGAGAAGACACAATCTGTACAGGGATAGCATTGTGCTGACTAACAGCGACCCCAACCTCCACCTTCTGGGTGAGAACCCATCCATCGACTGGGCAGGAGAGTTTGGAGAAAAGAACGAAGTGGACGGAGAGCACAAGGTTGAAGGAGGAGATACAGCGGCCCAGAAGAGGCGCAGGATGAAACAGGTGGTCTCTATGATCCAAGTGGACGGCACCAGCACAACCCTGCCCAATGAGTCCTGTATGGAGGTTCCCAGCGTTCACAACATCCCTGAAGAGCAGGTGGAGGGAGATTCTGATGTTCAGTCCTCTTCTGTATCTGACGAGGCAGAGCCCATCATACAGGAAGTCGGCGGGCCATCAAAGGAGACGTCACCTGATTTACCCAACGGGACCGCGCCAAATCTAGATAAACAGGAAGCTACGCCAAAGTCTTCACAAGACTCGGAAAGCAAGCTCGCCATAGAGAGCGCTATCCAGCAGATCGATGATGCAGTCCAAGGAGAAGATGCGGAGCAAAGTCAAGAGCGAAGCGTGCCAGAGAAATCTCCAGAAACTTGCAGCACCAAAGAGGAAGCAAATGTCGCATCACAGAAAGGGAATGAGTCAACTTCGATGGTAAACCAGGAGGACAAAGTTGCACCAACGATCACAGAAGAACCTGCAAAAGTTTCAGAAGCCATCAGTGAACCAAAGCAAGAAGAGCATACTGATGCTGCAGATAATTTATCAGACTCTCGCTCGGAACCACAGCATCAGAACACCGACACAGACAGCGGCTTCCAGTCACCAGCCAACGAGACAGCCGAGGAGGACGAGCTGCAGGCTGCCGCAGTAACGATGGAGGCGGAACAGGAGAAGCCCAAGGACTCTGAAAAGGGAGGCCAGGATGCTGGAAAAGGAGCTGAGACACTGACAACGCAGTCATAGATATCACTAATTAAACAAATGTTTTTTTTTTTTTTTTTTTATGGAAAACGCTAGAAACGCCAGCCCACTGCTTGCAGAAGTGATAGTTTTACAAATGAGGGCTTTTAGGGTGCTTGGTTTGTTTACATATAAAACATCTCTCATACTTCCTTTGCAGTTGGGAGTTTGTTTATGATTCTTTAAAAAAAAAAAATCAGATCTTACCTTTTTCACATTTCACTTTTTTTTTTTTTTGCACACATTTGAATAGCTGTCACTCAGATGGGCTCGGTCATAATAACTTCATTAAAATGTCACATTTCATTGCTAATTATTGTGCTCTTGTTCCATTGCAAAGTGCTGAGAAATTGGATGCTTTTGCCAATAAGACTGCTTATATAACCGCTTATATAACTGACTTCATGCCTAATAATATTCTAATTTGGTATCATATGCAATTTTATTCTGCTTTTTTTATATATATATAAAAACACAAGTCTTACTTAGACCCAAACTGAAAACACTGAATTTTATTTGATTTTTTTTTTTTTTGTAGTTCTTTTTACAGTATATAGTTTTATTTCTGTTGGGCCTAACCTATAACTTTTTTTTTTTTTTTTTTTGTGAATATCCTGATATTTTCTTTACTTTAGAAGGTTAAATTTGAGTAATAAGAATAAACAGTTACCGTTTTGCATACTCAAACTGAACTCCATTGATATTGATTATAATATGTACAGTAGCACATGTTCACGGTCCAGTCCGTGTTTCGCTAAGTGATAATTTGGGGTTTGGTGTGATTCAACATTATCTATAGCGTAAAAGTGGAGGAATAGAAACCTGCAAGTGTTACCTGGAGGCATGTGTTTCAAACTGAAATGACAATCAAAATGGTTAAAGGGCAAGTCTGTAATTTTTGCATCTACCTTTTTGTTTAATATTTTTTATTTATTATCTGATGCACTTCATTGCCTTCTTTGTGTTAAACTGAAAACGATCAACAATAAAACAATTAGATTTGACATTCGCATTTTTAGTAATTATTATTGTCAGTCTGCTATATATACTTATTTGAAGATATGGTAGGTGGTATGTCATTGTACAATACCATAACCGTAGTAAATCCTAACATATCTAATATGGTATAGGGTGTATATTACAATGTATATTATTACAGTGGATATATTTTGCAGCAAGTTGAAAATTTTTTCCCCCCCAGAAGTTGATGTTCTGTAGAAGCAGAGAAACTGGGCAAGCATAAGGATTTGAATGACTTTGACCAGGGCCAAATTGTGATGGATAGAAGACTGGGTTACTGCAACTCAAACTGTCAGGACCTACCAAAAGGGAAACGGGTGACCTGGTGATGGGGTCATATCCAGGCAAGGCTCAAAAGGTCGTTGGGATTTTGTGTGATAGACCATCACAAAGTGACATTATTGTGAAGTGAAAGCAAAATAAATAGTAAATTTGTTTTTTTTACAAATAAAATTCTGAAAAGTGTGGTATGAATTTGTATTCTGTCCCTCCAGGGTGTAAATAGAGTCCACCTGTGCGTAATGTAATCTCAGTACAAGTTCTGTGAAGCCCTCAAAGGTTTGTTAGAGAACATTAGTGAACAACATTACAAAGTCCAAGGAACACACCAGAGAGGTTGGAGATAAAGTTCTTGAGAAAATTAAAGCATGGTTAGGTTCTAAAAAAAAAAATTCCACGCTTTAAACAAAGCAAAGGCTGATAAGCACATGCGCAGATGAAAAATGTAGACACATTTCCCCAGAAATGCAACAAACAAATATATAAGCTACTCGCTAAATGTAGCCTTTAAAAAACATACTGGATATTTATTATTCTTTTATTTCTTTGTACTGTGGATTTGATGGAGTTTGCTGTGTTTTGAAACCGGCGATGATTGCAGCGCTTCTGTAAACAGAGAAAACATAATACAACCGTCCATAAATAAAAAGGAATATTTATGCCTATACATGAAATACATTTTACTTAAATGTTAGATTAAAACAAGGAAAGATAATGTGCTTAGTTTGAGTTCACTGTGGTGCGGACAAAAGGTGTAGGAAGGAAAAGGAGACATTTCTTTTTACGTTTTTTTTTTAATTAATTTATTTATTTTTACAAAATTTTACCATTACATTTTAGTTTGAGGAAATTACAGAAGCAGAGGTGAGTAGTAACGAGTTAGATTTACTTGAGTAACTTTTTGGAAAAAAAAAAATTTACTTTTATAACTAAGTTTTACTACTCCATACTTTTTACTTGAGTATACTTGTAAAGAACAAACTCTACTCTTACTCCGCTACCCTCGACTCTTTACTTTTCTAACCATTTATTGTAAACATGCAGCCGGTAGATCTACCGCATAACTATCACCAATCAGATGCAGCAACAATAATCACATGACTCCGTTTGACCAATCAGATCAAAAAAACCTTTAGCTAGTGTTTTATAAATTCATCCTACCTGTGAATCCGTCCTACATATGCTTACATGCACAAACAAAAGTTTCCACATCTTTCACTAATTTTGCAGAACGCCCATAAATCCATGCTGCTACTAGGGCGATCTTGCGGTTAGTGTACAATCTTGTGGTGAATATAGAATGCTTTTTTTCATGTTTGTGTGATATGTTGCTTTTAATTGTCTATTGGCTCTTCTTTAATAATCAGGGTGGCCACACTGTAATTGCTGAGAATTATAGTGTAATACGACAAAAGAAAAAAAAAAACACAAATGTATGATCAATTAAAAAAAAAACTTAATTTTTGCATTTATTGGATTAAAATAATTTATTTTATGTTTTGTATAAAACAATATTTAAAACATGCATGTATGCAATCAATTAATAACGAAATCATTATTTTATTTGTTTGAGCTGTACTGTACACACTGTAATGTATATAGTCAGTCAATCACAGCCCTCCAGGAGCGCTCGAGTAGCTCAGCTTTGCACACCTTTTGCGCAGTCGGAGTTAATTACAACGGAAATCAAGTTTTACCGACTCAAACCAAGAACAGGATGCACGTCCAAGTTATTACTTTATTTCATAATGTTTAATTAATGAACTTCGCCGAAAATAGCACATTTAACCACTTTATCATCTTTATAAACACTTCACCCTCATTACATGTTTGTAAATCAAGACAGTCACAGTTTTTAATTTGGAGCATAGATGTTTCTGTGGGTCACAGGGTATTCTGATATATCTGAATGCCACCAGATTTGCTTTTATTTCGTTAACAGCTTTGTTATTTTCGGCGAAGTTCATTAATTAAACATTATGAAATAAAGCAAGGGCGTAGATTTGCTCTGGATATTGGTGGGGACCTATGACTCCAACCCCCCTGCTATGGAAGTCAATGTTTAACGGTTTTCAGATTTTAAAGTTTTTTGGGGGAGGTGAACAATGGGCTTCACCTTTGACCCTAATTCTTCCCCTCTGACTGCAGTAGTACCTGACAGGATTGCCACCTGATGGAATAGCGTGACGAAAAAGTGAGACATGTCAGTTCAAAACTTTTGCCAAAAACACTTCCATCCTCAGCCTATCACTTCTCAAAATGCTAAATATTAGTATAATCAACATGCATAATACACACACACATGTTATATATAATCAACATTCAGATTGACCTCCTGTGACCTTGCCTCTTCACCTGAACTGCAACATGGCTGATCTGCTTCTGTCCCCTAATAAAAAAACATTGAGGGATTCCTTATGAGCATTGACAGAGAATGCCTCAGCGTATTATTGGTAACAATGTTAAATCTCAGGACAACTGAGGTCAGGTATAATAATATCAAGTCATCGTTCAACATCACCTGTGACCCCTTCTCTCTCCATCGCTGTGTGATATACAGCACAGTAGTTTAGGTTCTGTCACCTGACAAAACAGGATAAGCACATGCCATTTAAACAGCAATCATTTTATTTCACTTTTTCTGAGTCTTAGTGTGCAAACCTCGAATCAAATCATTAATGTTCGCCAAGTCAGTGAATGCATTTTAAAAACTATTTGTGCGTATAAGTGGATTGTCTATTGGTGTCAACTAAATTCTAGCCATATGGCAATATTAGTATGTAGCATATCAATTTCTATCACAAGACTGATTTCTGACAAATAGTCGTCATTAGATGAGGAGAACTGACAGGAATCAGATTTATACTTTTACATTTAGCTGTTTAATATATATATATATATATATATATTTTTTTTTTTTTTTTCAGTGTATTAAATTATTGTCGGTGACATTTCAATGGTCGGAGGATATTGGTGGGGATACATCCCCTCCGTCCACCCTAAATCTACGCCCCTGAAATAAAGTAATAACTTGGACGTAAAACTTGATTTCCGTTGTAATTAACTCCGACTGCGCAAAAGGTGTGCAAAGCTGAGCTACTCGAGCGCTCCTGGAGGGCTGTGATTGGCTGAATAGTAAGGTCGCATCTGATTGGCTAAAGAGCACGAATGACGCTCCAACGTGCCAGCAAAGTCGCAAACACACACAAATCCAGCGATATTCACACACGTAAGTCGATTTTCACATACACAGCCCATGATGCACTCGTAAATTTTAAACATTCAAATTTTTTTTTTACAACAGTTGTACATATGTGAATTGTATATTAGGAATATGTATATTTTTTATGCACGTGAATTGGGTTACACACGTGAACATCGTGTCTTTTGTGTGAATTATTTATGAGACCGATCTGCCTCCATAATTATCACAGTAGACACGCGATACCTGAGATTGAAACACGACTGCCCCCTACTGGTAGTGTATGTCATGCGCGTGAGAACTAGAGCTGTAATCGGGCCTTAAAAGTTAGGCCCGACAAGTACATTTTGATTGACAGCGTTTTAAAAGCCCGAACCCGTTTACAGCCCGACATTATTCAAATGTGTGTAAGCACACAGGTCTTTTGCCTTTGGTCAAGAATGAGTCATTTATACGTGTTTTAACATTTTTTTATGACTAACGTATAAGCTACAGGCAACTTGGAAGTTGGAAAAAAAAGCCCTCTGTAAGTATTAAGTCCAGGCATACACTTACCCTATAAATAGGCCAACAATAGTCCCATAAAAATAAGTATTTCTTTACAAATTAAATTAAGATAAATTCAAAATTAAGATGTATTTGGCAATAACGAAATTAATATAAAGGCTTCGCCACTTCCCTCCACAAACCGGCCTCAACGCGACGGTGGACGGCAGCTGAAATTTCGCATTTCTCTCGCGCTAATTAAAACGCATCACATGACCGCTCATTCACCGCGCAAGCCCGGCCCGAGCCCGTGTAAAATTATATTAATTAAGCAAAGATCTTCAGCTCTAGTGAGAACTGCCCCGCGGTGCGCGCACTGCTGCGGCAGCTCGTGAGATCCCCGTCCTCGAGACGCGTATTCTTAACGGCCACATCTGATTTGAAAAAAATTGCTCTGAATAAGAGCGTGTGTCATTTATCATTTTCCTTCCACTTCACTTGGCATTATGTTCCACTTTGTGTAAAATCCCAATAAAATACATTTATCTTTGTGTTAGGAAAAAATAGATAGATTTGTGTTTAATAAAAAGTTAGATAAAATCCCATCTTCACTACAGGGGCTGAATACCAAATGATCATTTATCATACAGTAGTATTCTACATAGCACAGGCAGCTGGAGTATTAATACCTCCCTTGGTAGTGCACAGAAAAGTAGTGCGCAGGGTTTGAGACGCGGCTCCTGTGCGATCTGACGTATCCCGAGCAGTGACGTCGGAGCGGGAGGTTTTTCCCCGCAGAGGATCCGCGCAGGTGGAAAACAACAGCAGCAGCAGCAGGAGGAGGAGGTGGAGGAGCTGGATAAACACCCCGAGCTGAGCATCATATGCGGAGATGTTGAACTGATCGCACGTCGGAAGGAAAGCAATAGCGCGTGTCTCCGATTATAATTCCTCCTCCTCGGGACGGAGGGGGGATGCTAAAGCCGTTTAAACCCCTAAAGCCCTTCGAGCTCGCTGCGCTACTTCTACAGGGATGCCTTCATCCAGGAGAGGAGAGGAGAGAAGAGTGTGGGCCGCGCTGCTTCTCCTGGCTACACTCACCATCAGCACCACTATGGCAGGTAATGCATCTGACTGATCCTATATATATATGAGATATGTGCCAGGTTTATTACCAGTTCCACTGTTGCACTTGTATATGAAGGAGATCTGATGCCTGTGCATCAATCAAACTGTATTTGCATGCTCAAAGTGTAGACAAGACATGACAAGATGTCGACTACAGTACATGTGATGTCTCTGGGTTTCCAGGTTCGATTCCCGCCTCGTGAATCTGTCTATCTGCATGGAGTTTGCATGTTCTCCTCATGATTGATGGGTTTCCTCCAACAGTCCAAAGTGTTGTGTGGATTAGTCTAATTGTGTATGAATGTTGAGTGGAGGTCCTACCAACGGTTGTAAAATGGGACTAAATTCCAATGGTCTCGAAGGAGAAGGTTTGCTGTAGTTTGTGCAACATCCATTGTAGGACTACAGCGGTTGCTGGATGGATGGGTGTTGCACAAGCCAAGGCGAACACTATTTTTGAGATACATGTTGTGTTACATGTGCTGCTGTGAATCTTATCTGATGTCCTTGTGATCCATAGGCTACTGTCATACTGTACATGTTGTGGAATACTATGTTTTTGATAGACGCGTTGAGATGCATAAGCTACTGTATATCATATGTATGTGTGTGTGTGTGTGTGTGTCAAATAGACCAGTGTAAGTCTGCTCTGTTTCTTGCTGCTGTTGTGTTGCATGGACCGCTTTAACTCCTTTCTGCAATATCAGATACGTACAGTATCATAAACATGTTACGTTACACAGACAAGTCATATCTGGATGATCTGCCATCTCCTCTTTCTGCTTGTTCTGAACCATTAGCTTAAATTAGATTGTAGGGACATGCTAGGACACGTGTATGCTAACCGGATCCATCTGGTCAGGGGGTAAAACTGATTATCAATTCGTGTGACGCAAGCATGGGAGATTTGGACCCTCTGATCTGTCATCACCGAAAAGCCAATAGCGACCATTATAGCTAACACACACACACAGACACAGAAACACTCACAATATTGGTTTCAGTATATCACTTTAACAATTCCTACTGTTTTTCAGAACTCAAGGCAATATCCTGGCATCCGTTTAATGATATATACAAAGAATTAAATCGCCTCCTGAGAACATGAGAGCACAACCCAATAAACATCTACCATCCTGCAGACACCTTACCCTTTTAACCTCTTAACCGGATAAAAGCCGGCGAGGACGTCACGTCAGCAGCACATTCTCTCTGTCACTCAGGCATGCTCAGAATGGACAAACAGATTACACACAGTGACCCGTCACATATGCACCACTTAAGCGCACACACACACACAAGTACACTCTGAGTAATGACTTCTACTGACATTTATTTTACATCTGCTGTTATCACCATTTGTTTAATCAGCTAATAATCTCTCTTACACTGCTGGCGATAATGAGAACGCTGCCAGTGTTTACGTTTCCATGGCGCAGGTCCTGAGAGGTTGTTCTCGCTACCGCCATGTTCTTTTGTAAAGATCAGGAGATCTTTACTTAACTCATTGTTAGTATGCTGGAGTGTAAAAAAAAATTATCAGGTTGTGAGGATGAAAACCTGAGACTGGGACGAAATCAATAGGCAGCAACATAAAGTCGCAGTTGGATAAAGAAACCTCATATTATCACAAGTAGATAGTTGATCTTAAAATGCATGAAGTGCTCACTCAGAAATCGAAAAAGTCGGATAAAGCATAAGTTTTGTCTTAAAACGTCTTCAGCATGTTAAATTTCACTGCGCTGTTATTTTATTTCAGTGAAAATATGAACTAATCTCAGTAAAAATATTCAGTTTAGCTTTTATAATTAATATCTATTGGTGCAGGTGTTTGTTTACATTGAGCAAGTAGCACATTTTAAAGTAGATTATTAAATCCACAACATAACTGTTCATAACATCACTTTTACTCAACATTTTGATTTCACTTATGGTGCAGGTTAAACTTCAGGCAGATATTTATGTACTGCAAGAGTTTTATTAAATTCTGTTAAGCAGTCCATTTAAGACGCAGTCCGACCCATGCACAGCACGCTGTCAAAACGTGCGGTTTCTAATCTGGCACAAAACTGCTCATAACTTCACTTCTAATTGACATTCATTCATTCATTCATTTTCTATACCGCTTAATCCTGTGTTCAGGGTCGCGGGGGACCTGGAGCCTATCCCAGGAGACTTCGGGCACTAGGCGGGGTACACCCTGGACAGGGTGCCAATCCATCGCAGGGCATCTAATTAACATTTTAAATTTCATTTAAGGCACAGGTTTAACTTCAGGCAAATAGCAAAAAATGCTGCCAAAGTTTCATTAAATTGTGTCCAGCCAGTTTTGCTTAATTTTTTGACAAAATCTGGCTGGACAATTTTCTGAGACTGGTTTCGGGTCCTCCAATGTATGAAACGTAAGGATATAATTGAAAGAGCGAGTTCTGACCAATGTGCGAACAAAACATTTCTTTTATTTATATAGAAGATGTGACAGATAATGACAAATTTCATTTAATTTCATTGTAAACGTGACCACACCTACAGTGCTCTTCTTAAAGCTACCAATTGTTGGACATCATAGAATGACACAAAAAGTTTGGTTTTGACAAATAAGTCACATGAACTGCTTGATAAAGTATGGAAAAAAATATAATATTTTTTAAGAGAATCTTCACTGTATAATCTCACATGGAGAACACACAATATCATGCAGTGACACTAGATTTTATTAAGATCGTTTGCTACAGTGTGAAGAGTTGATTTTTGGGCATTTGATTCAATAGCAAGAATGTTTGATGTTTGATTTGTCTTGAGCAGCTACAGTATATACAGTACAGTATTACTTTCAGGTTTTGAAGTAAGCATCATGTTCGTCTCTAAGAAACACTGGGATGTTGTGTGGCTTGTTGGCTGATTAAATGTCATGTCTTATACATAGCGATATATATTTTTTGTCTCCTGTACTGTACATAAACAGTACATAACTGTACATAAACCCAGAGAAAAAAACATTTGTAAAAAATAAATGTTTGTGGAAGATGGAAGCAGTTTGTATTTTCTGCAAAGCCTGTGGTATATATTTAAGAATTTTTCTAATTTAATGTCTGTACATTTACCTAAGTAATTAAAAAAGTGAATTCATTTTGAAATAAAAATCAATATATTAACTCATCTAATTGAATTGAGTAGCAAAAGATTTCTTCATATTAATTAAATAAAATAATTTAATTCAATAAAAATTTATTTAACCTAATTTAAGTACAAAAATGTTTTCCTGCGACAGGCTGCAAAGTGCTTAAAGATAAAATTTTAAATTTGGTTGTTTATGTAACAATCTCAGCAGCAAACTCATTTCCCCTCTCGTCTGTTCCAGCCACTCAGCATTAAGCATCAACAATATACTAATCACCGAACTGATCATCTGTCATCATCTTCACCTGTTTCTCACTGGTTCATGATTTTTCACCAAATTTCTCCCAACTACTTTAACAGAAACGGACCATTTATATGATAAGAAACAACCACGATTTCTATAGCCAACTGCCAAATACTGAAGGATATCTTGTTCCCCTTTGTTTGTCTTATTCATATCTTGTTTACTGATGTGATGCTGTAAAATTTCCAGCGACTCGATCAGCCTCTATCGGCCTCAGAAAAAGCTTGTTCTTTCTTTTTGTTTGTTTTTCTGACATCAAATTGCAGTCCTTCAAATTCTGAAGCTTGAGGCCAGAAAAGTGTACAACATCTTCTCCCCAGGCGGCATGGTGGTGTAGTGGTTAGTGCTGTGGCCTTGCACCTCCAGGGTCGAGGGTTTTTATTCCCGCCTTGGGTCTGTGTGCATGGTGTTTTCATGTTCTCCCCGTACTTGGTGGGTTTCTTCCTGAAGACATGCAGGATAGAATGCAAAGAATGAATGACGTTTGCATGTTTTTGCATGTTTTCTCAAACAAAGACATGCAGATTAGTAGTGTGTAGCCCACCTCATGCCCAAAGTCTCCTGGGATTGGCTTTAGTACCCTGTACAGGATAAGCAGCATAGAAGATGAATCTATCAATCTTCTCCCCATTACCTGAAAAGCAGGTAATGTTTTTGGTTCCATGTTAATATATCCCCTAGAGAAAGGAACAGGAATTCCCAGTGGCTGTAACGTGCTTGTTTATTTTCTTAAGTCACAGTTCCTAGGTAGTCATATTCCAATATTAATACACCACTTAACACAGAATGAAGGCTATGGGTAAGTAAGTTAAGGTCCTCAAAACATCGTGCCTGTCCCGGATTCAGTCCGTGACTGTAGTGAATTAGACACAGCAGCGTGAAAAAGAAGATCTGTAATCTGGATGTCGTGGAATGAAATGTGTGGATATTGGTAAACAGACAGATCCACTTTGATCAGCTGCCATGGTTTCGTACTGAGCTCGAAGCACAGTGTGAGATGAACCATGGAGCTGATGGAGGAGTAGACTGTTCCCCTGCTGGTGAAAAGCTGTGAAGCCAGTGATTAAGCCAGGTTTGGATAACCACATTACACCACTTTCATGTCGGAAAATGTTATATGCAACCACAAGAAGGTATCGATCATTCAGATGGATTGGAGGGGTAGAGGATTATGATATTGATTTTTTGCAATGGGAAATGAATCCTAAAGAGTATAATAGAAGTGTTTCGGGTCTCCTTTAGCTTTCGGTGAGCAGATGCAAACATGATATTTTAATTAAGATGGGGCATTTTTTGTGATCGGGTTTGTATGTATTTTAAACAGCAACATTCTGAACAAAAAATCATTTATGTTAGTTTTTTAGCTAACTAGCAAATTTTCATGATCTCGCAAGACCTTAGTACACAGTTCAATGTATTTGTATAGAAGCAGTTAGTGGTTAATGCCTAAAATACTGACAATGTTTTTGCCTGCAATGGCTTGGAATGGCTAGAAAACTGGACGTTTACTTTATTTCCAAAAAGTATGTTTTCTAACTATACGCAGCCAAATTAGTTCTCTTCAGCTATTAGTTACAGTGTGCTTAATTTTTAAACCTGGTTCTTAGCGGCACTGTGGTTTCGCTCCTCCAGGGTCCTGGTTCGATTACCGCCTCAAGTCATGGAGTTTGCATGTTCTCCCCATGCTTGGTGGGTTTCCTCCGGGTCCTCTGGTTTCCTCCCACAATCCAAAGACATGCAGATTAGGTTGATTTCCTTCCCAAATTACCCGTTGTCTGTGAATGAGAGTGTTCATGTACAGAAGATGTCAGTATAGAAGATGATTTAATGAACGATGAACGAGTTCTCCCCCATGTCACTTCCTTGTCTCAGACTGGACAGTGTGGAGTCATGCAACTACATACGATTTACATCAGTTAGAGTTTCTGAATGTTGGTTTTAATAAATTTTTTCAGTTAATTGATTGTTCATTTTCTGTTCTAGCTAACTGGCTTATAATAGCAGGTATAGCGCTTGTTGTCTCATTCTACTTGTCTAACATTTGGTCCCATTTCTCACCCATGGTGTTACCACATATATATATATTGACAGTTGATACCTAGCATTAAACATGGAGGGATGTAAAGCCTAGCATAAACTTTTTTTCCATTGTGTAGCATGCAAAATGACTTATTTGATCAATTTGTTTCAACGTTTTAATCAATCTGTTTATTTAATTTGATCACATTTCATCAGAATAATAAAAGTAACAAAAAATTTTGATCGGCCCACCCTGGTCAAAAATTACAACATTAAAATAACAAAACAGACCAATTGCAACTGGCGTATTCACATTTAATCAATTCAATAAAATTTTATTTATAAAGCGCTTTTAACAATGGTCATTGTCTCAAAGCAGCTTCACAAAAATGAAAACATTTAGTTAGAAAAGAAAATATAATCCTGTTTTAATATATCACAATGCAAAAGTCACTAATCCATTTCCATTGTTATCAACAGATAAAATCCTAAAATACAATAATAATGCATGATGAAAGCAAGCTAATATATAGAACGAACAGTTTCATCCAGGCAGCATTTAGGCTCGAGGACTAATTAAACCCTCATTCTTAACAGAAAATCTGACTGAATACTGAAGGTTTTGTATTTCAAAACCCAGCACAGTCCTCCTTCTGTGGCACACGAGCTCACGTGTCATGTGGATTAATGCTATTTTTACAACTGCGCTCAGAAAAGAGAAAAAAAAGAAACTGGCTTTCTGAATCCATCACGCCGGACTTGTATGATGAACCTCATATGCATTCGTGCATGCTCGGCTACTCTCTGTGCGATAATCCACATGAACCGAGGTCACATGTAATCTCCTCTAAAAGAGATGCTGGCATTTCATCTGTGTTAATCCATAGTGTCATGGTTAGGCAATAATCTCCCTGCACGCACCTGATTATCAGACAACATTTTTCTTTTTTTATCGTCCTGTTTTCCTAACAGCATGAAAACATTGCATGATTATTATCATGTTACTTGACAGAGCTGCGGTCTCTACCTGTACACTACCGACTTCCTAAATCTGAATGGTTAAAAGATGTTGATTTATTTACTGCAACAGCAGCTCTGACTGTTTGTAATTCAATCTCTGGGTTATTAATGCACTTATTCGAATACATTATTGTTTCTATAGTAACAGTGCGTCCGTGGAGGCTTGTAGTATGCTGGATGTAATCAGACAGGTTAAAAAACAATGTTGTTATTTACGGAAGAAGGAGACATTTATTTAGCATTTATGGATATATGGTCCTTATTTATTCATTTGAAAAAGGACAAAAGAACGATGACCGTGAGAGAATGACTATTTACAGCTGCTGTAGCTAAGTGATAATAGGAATGAGTTTGATTCTTTCTTAACATCAAATGTGACTGGAAACAGATAAAAAAAGCATGAATCCTGATTTACAGTATGCTTCTGCATCAAGTCCACACAAAGTCTGCATTGTGAGTAGGGCTGCACGATTTTAGGAAAATATGCGATATTGTTGTTGAATACTGCGATAACGATATTTCTTGCGATATTACATTTCCCTAGAGAAATGCATTTTTTAATCATTATTATTGCCTATTTTTTTATTATTTATTTATATGTAATGATGATACTAAAATAAACAGGTAATAGATATTCGTCTGATGTAATTAAATCTAATTCAGGCTAAAAAGAAACTATATGTCAAGGAAGTTGCAAATATTTAGACTTCAAAACACTATGAATGACTTAAACCCCTCAGCAGATATTCTGATTTCTGGTTTGCTGTTACTATAAACCTGCCAACACAATATGAATTACTTTCAAACATTACTTTTTATTTACGTGTAACCATACACTCATCAATAGTGTCTTAAAACAAGAGCATCTTTTAAACAAAATATTCTCTTTGGCTTGCCTGGTTTTTTAAAATAAAAATAAATATTATTAAACAAAAATTAAATAAAAAAAATACTATTTGTCGCACACACGCATGTACACACACACACACTCGCTCCGCGACCGGCACTAGGACCCGGAAGTAATGCGGGCGCGAACCCGGAAGTATAAGAGGAGTAAACAGACTATTGCATACAGTTTAGTCACTGTGTTCACGCATGTCGGTTCAGATTGTTTACTTTCTGATTCAAGTGTGTGTCTATAGGACGCGGGTTAAATGTGTGTTTTTCCCTTGCTAACCTTCTGTGAGAGTCCTTAAACTAATTCACGTGGTTATCCTGCCTACTCGCTTGCTTCCGCGTTTGGGTTTACCGTCCACGCTACAAAAGGCTAACGGCTAATCGCTAAGTCCTCTGATCATCCGGGGTTAGTTCGCGACAGAATGAAGTATAAATATATATATATATATATATATATATATATATATATATATATATATATATAATATAATATTATATTATATTATATTTATATATTAAATATATATATTAAATATTTATATATTAAATATAATAATAATATATTATATTTATATATTAGTTATAAGTGGGTATAAACATAGTAAGGGCCCATCTGATTGGTCAAATTTGGACACACAAATGCTTGGCAAATAAAGTATTTATCGCAACTCTTTGCGATATGGTTATGCCATTATCGCGTTAACAATATTTTTTCGATATATCGTGCAGCCCTAATTGTGAGTGTACGGTGCTGGTGTGTCTGTGTTTCTCTGCAATTACACCAAGCCAAACTGCTAGTTGGCAGAGGGTTTCTATGCCACTGTGCTTAGTCTCTTCACCATTCTTACTGTGTTTTTTCTTTCTTTGTGGATGCACTGCAAGCAATGGCGAATGAAACTGAGCTTGGTTCAGGAGCCAATAAATGTTGAACAACAGTTACTTTTACTGAAATTACTGCAATGCAGAAATAAAAAAATACTTAATACGCTCAATACGACGAAGAAGACTCTGGAAATGTGATGCTAGCTGGTGTGGTGGTGTAGGTATTTCAAGTCTGCCTTTGTCATGACATTAGGGCTGTAGCTATCGAATATTTTAGTAATCGAGTATTCTATCAAAAATGTAATCGATTAATCGAGTAATCTGATAAATGTACTTTTGCCTAATTAAACAGCAATGTAAAATATATAAGAGAAACAAAGATTAATTGGTTTTCTTTTTAGAAAAAATTGCATTTTATCAAAAATAAACATTGTCATTATTCACAATACAAGGAATAGCTTATACCCCTCTATCACCTACTGTATGCAGTTTGACTCATGGTGATGGGTGTTAGGTGCCGTGAGCCACCACGATTGCCCGCCGACATTCCGCGAAGTTCTGCAAGGTCCGCAAGCTTCCGCGAGGAATTTAACATATTATAATTTTTTTTTCCCCACGCGAAAAGATGCAAACGTAATCGCAGCGCCAGAACTCGTGGTGAATCGTGGTGAACCGTTCTTCCGGCCATCACCCAAGTGATATCACGTAGGTGATATAGGGGTATTTAATTGACTGAGATTAATTAAGTGCATTACAGTGCCATGCATTCTTATTTTAAAGGTATTTCAAATGACTTTAAGCATCAAAAAAACTAAGCCACATGTTGAAATGGATAATAATACAAAAACACTAAGGTGTGCAACTAAACTTTCAGAACTAAAAGTTTCTAAATCTACAGTTCAGGCAAGACATATAAGCCTTTTACTGACAATTTCTGTTGTTTCCTATTGGCTCGCTGATAATTTTATCTATTTTGTAGCTCGCAACATAACGCTCCCTCAAATTAATACGCAGATAACTGTTTGCGTCTCTTTCCGCTTTCTGGGTGACGTAAGCGCTTCTTCGTTGGCGTTACTGGCAGTTTGCATCCGGAAGCACACTTTGTCAAAAGCGCGCTGTCAACAAATAATTGTCCAGAAACATAATGCAAGCTTTTAAAATGTATTAAAAGAAGCTTCGAGGCAGAAGATTTTGCCTCAATCATTTTTTTTATTGAATTACACGAGGAATCGTTACAGCCCTACATGACATGCAACTCCATTTCTACACATGACCTACAGCATAATCTTAATGCAGAAGCGTACTGTAAATCTGCCTTGACGTTGAATTCAAACTTGAATAGGGAAATATAAGAGGAAGAGAACTCTTTGGGACATGGTGTTGTTGGATAATAAACAACTTCATGATGCCGTATGTCACACAACCCCTCTGTTGAAATCGAATTACATTCCGATTTTCCAATGACGGCGCATCACATCATGTTTTATTCCTTACACGCTGTGTACGAGCCATACGCATGATGTTACCCATGTTGCGTAGAAAGAAAAATGTTTACTCCGAGAGAAAATGGTTTTGTCCTTTGATTTCCACTTTAGTCACAAAGCTGTTAGTTCTCTATTGAAATGAGACAAAAGTGTGACACCGACCGAGACGCAGCATTTCTGTGAAAAGGTTACAGCTGACACTCATGTGATGCTTGATGCAAATGAATCATCTTGATCACTCTCAAGCAATCTCTCTCTCTCTCTCTCTCTCTCCTTCTTGCTCTCTGTCTCTTCTGTGCTTTCTCTCATCTCTTTTCGCCCTGTGTACACATTATGCAAGTCATTATGGCTGGGATTTGCACCATCATTTTTCTGTCACTTCTTTGAAGTTCAAGCCAAATAATGCTGCTATTATTTTTTTTCTTTGATGTTAGAAACATTTGCATAGCTTTTTTCCTTTTTGTCAGCTTTTGTGTTGCATCATAAAATGTAAACGCTTAGCATATGTTTAAAATTTTGACATCCATGCTCAAAGTAAAGATAAGTACAAATTACCAAATTGATATGAAAATGTTTTATTTTTATTTTTTTAAATGCTTACTTCAGCACCGATGTTAGCATAATAGCTAAGTGAAGAGATGAAGGTAGCATGAGATGTCAGATGAGGCTCATGTTTAAATGTCACGAGTGACTTTTACCTCAGGTGATGCAACTGACTGATGTGGCTAATGCTAATAACTAAAGTGAGAATTCATTTCCCTTTGTAATTATGTAAAATTCATTGCTCACAGTAATGCCTTTTTTTGATGAATTAGGTTACTAATATATATTTTCAGTGGATTTAATCTTAAATTTTTTAATCTTTAAATCTTTTGACCCCCCCCCCCCCCCCTTTTTCTGTAGATTTTAAAATGCTAGAGCTTTCCCTTTTGATCAAAAACCATTTAGTACATATACTGTATACATACTGTTTGTCAGTCTAGTAACAATTCTAGTTTGTTTTAGAATAATGTACAGTGGAACCTCGGATTACGACCATAATTTGTTCCGGAAGTGGGCTCGTATTCAAAAACACTCGTAAACCAAATTAAATTTTCCCAAAAGAAATAATGGAAACTTAAATTATTTGTTCTACAGCCCAAAAAAATAAATACATAAAAATAATTAATACAAAATATAAAGTGAAAATAAAAATTAACCTGCACTTTACCTTTAAAGTTTGTGCGTGTAGGCGCTGTGTGTGTGTGTGTGGGAGGCTACAGTAAGTGGAAACTCTTGCTTTCAGCCCCTCCTGTCTCCCCCTTCTCATCTTACACAATAAAAATGTCTCCTTTCGTTTGAATTAAACACACATTAACGGAAAGACTGTTGTTCTCTTCAAAATTATTAAAGCTTCTCCGCTTTATTTTAATGTTGCTTGTGACAGCGTAACAGCCCATTTATTATTGCTCGTGTAATGATGAGATGGACAAACTGCTCGATGTCCGTTCTTTTATTTTCTGCATTGTCAGGTTATAGTACAAACTTTCGGGTGGATCCTACACTTAAATCCAACTGAAAAATCTACTAAAGAACAAAACTCAGGCTCTATATCCAGCTTACATCTCGCATACGTGTTCACACACACCGGACTGCATTACCCACAATGCATCTACCCACAATGCATCTCCCGCATTGGACTACACTTCCGTAAACAGCGGTCATAAATCAACATCTCTCTCCCGCTACACTGTTTAAATCTGTTAATCTAGCAATTAACATCGCTAAGGACATTCGTGTGAGCGCAAACTAACAGAATCACTGCTGTAAAGTCAAACAAGCAAACAAATGAACCAGCACCTTACCTCCGAAAAGATTTGCAACAGAGCTGAGTTTCATCGGCGTGTCTGTCTCTCGCGGGTGCGTGCGTGTGTGTTTGTGCCGGCGGTGTGTGTGAATCCCCTTTCAGAAAAAGTGTCAAATTACGCACAGACACACACACACCGCGATGAGGAAGAAAATGGATTTTTTAACTCTGTATTGAGAATTTCTTTTGCTTTACTCGCGCACACACACATGTGTTATAAGAAACAGTACATGCGCTGTACACACACGCTTCCGAACACAAAATAAAATATGTTTTACACACACACGTGGTCACAGTGTTATAGTAAAAAGTACACGCGTGCACGGATGTTGATTATACCAGTAAGAGACGAGCACTAAGACCCAGCAGGAGAGACGCTTACCCACAATTCTGCAGTGCAAGAGAGAAAAAAGCCGTTGGCTCAGTTGTGATGACGTGACGCTCGTCGTCAAAACAAAAAGCGCATGCGTGGAACATGATACTCGGTGCTCGTAAACGAAGACAACGCTCGTTTTTCCAAGTCAAATTTTATTAAAAATCTTTGCTCGTCTTGCGGAACACTCGTAAACCCTTTTACTCGTAATCCGAGGTTCCACTGTATTAGGAAATGTCAAATTCTTAATGTTTTATTATTGTTATTGGAATTTTTCATGGTTTTCTATCAATTTAGTTGTAGCCATTTCCCAACCTTCATTATAGTACTCCCGTACAACTAGCGTCCAAGAAGGACAAAGACTCTGACTGTTACCCAAGATTGGCTGGAGCCGCGATTGATGTTGGTGTACTAGGGTGCTTGTCATCCCTCCCCTCTAAGAGACCTTGGGACCTTTTTTTTTGCTGCAATAATTATGCACCATACATTAAAATATGTTTAAAGGAGGAGCAGCAGTGGCTCACCTGGTTGAGGCTCTGGGTTGCTAATCGGTATGTCAGGTATTCAAGCTCTACCACCACTCTGGCGTCACTGTTGCAACCTTAAACCTCATGCCTCATAAATAGGGTTGGGTATCGTTTGGGTTTTTTTCGATACCGGTGCCAAATCGGTACTTTGAAAACGGTACCGGTGCCAAAACGGTGCCTGAACCGATACTTTTAAGCCAAAAAATTATAGTGGATGACTCAAGAATTAATTTTTATTGAACAAAAAAATTTATGCTTAAAATTTAACAATATATTAAAAGTTTAAAGTATATATATGAATATGTAAGCTTCAAATTTTAGCAATTCTTTTGCAGAAATTTCACCATATTTGCCTTTTCTGTCAAAATATGACACCTTTCCTGACTTATTGCCCTGCACAGGACATACATAGCCTTCTTTACAATGGTAAATGGGGTCACTGTTGTAGTGCTACTAGTACAGGCTGGAAAGCCATAATTATAAACAGAATCCATGTTACATTAGTTTTTTACAAATCGTTTGACTATTTGTTAGCATGAATGCAAGATTTGCATTTTGCTATTAACATTACATTATCCTACTACTAACCTGCGGAAAGGCTGCTGACGTCATCATAATCGGTGACTCCTTTTTGCTACAGTTGATATGACTGGGACTGGGGTCGCCAGCTGTTGTCCACAAGCTGTTAAACACGGTGCCTCCGTCTGCTTTTAACTTTATTCCGTCTGCCCTCGAATGTTTCATTAGATTTGACGTGTTTCCGCCTTTACACGCAACTGCTGTAAGACATTCGCTGCACGTCTGAATCCTTTCTTGTGAAATACAGCCACACTTTCGACCGTTTAGTTTTAGGCATTTTAACGAGAGTTGTTTACTTTAGCATGCTAAGCTATCGGTAGGCTGCCTGCTGCCGTCAGAGCGAGTGTAACGTTAGTTACTGCGTTCACGCGCATGTCGGATGGTCTCTCATTTCCGGATGATTTGTGCTTTTAATTTTTTTATTTAATCTAATAAACGATTAATCTACAAAAATATATGAATCTAGAGAACAAATATTTCAATCGACAGTTCAGGCATTTAAGTGGCACCGAAATGAGGCACCGAAATTCGCGTTTCTGTTTCGGTCCGGTACATACCGGTTCTATAGGTACTGGTGCCGTCTTGGCACCGGGTTTCGGTACCCAACCCTACTCATAAAACCCAGCAACTGCAGCAAGCCTGGTTAGAAAATAGGAAGGTTGTGACAGGAAGGGCATTCAGCATAAAACCTTTTCCAGATTTTGTGGATTCAGCAGTGTATGTGGTGACCCCTAGAATAAAAGGGAAATGACACACGACAAAGCCCACAAAGAAAAAATACAAACTATTAAAAAGGGGATGTATTGTGTAAAATGTACTTTTTATTTATTTATTTTTTTGTTACATTCTGATGCCAAATAGATCTTTCCCCTATAGTGACCTCATATAAGAAGATTGGCCTCCACTGGGTTGTTGTTCAGCTATGCTGTTCAGTGGCGGGATATGGCTCAGCAATAGCTCATTTGGAGTGAAACAAAAGAAATGTGAATTATTTGAGGGGTATTTCAGTTTAAGCATTAACAGTTAACACTCTTCAGGGAACTGCTGAGACTTCTGATATCTTGTTCAAGGAATTGTACAATATGGGCCTTTACAAAAACATTCAAGTATTTCTGTAGTTTTTTCTGTAGAGAGATGAAGAAATACTGCGTGTTCGGAATTTTAATGAAAACGCTTACATTCCTGTAATGATTCATGCATGTTTTTTAGTTTCATGCATAGAATCTTAGGAGGATTAAAGGTTCTGGCTAGCAATAATGGGTTCTCATGACTCATATTTCCATCTCAAGTCCTCAGAATACTTCATACGGAGGCAACATTTGGCTAGTTTCCATTAACAATATTATATCAAAGTTTATTAAATTGCTTTATCCGGCACATGGCAGTAGGCCGAACATGCCACGTGACAATTCAAGTGATCGTTCACTTCAAACAAGGTATGGCTGAGCTAGTTTATTTCCAACATTCTTCTTCCAGCAGATGTGGAAATTTTTAAGACTAGCGCCACCTCCAGGTCTGGAGCACTCGTTATGTAATGGTCAGTATGGAATCGAAAAAAGGGAATTTGAGTCCAGGAAGGTGACTTCATCTTTTCCTAACCCTTCATGATGTCCTCTTCGCATTAAGTGGTTAATGTTTTAAAATCAGTTAGATTTGATCTTTAATATTTACTCCTATATAGGATTTGTATATGTAACACTTTGTATATACGTACATGTTATACTACTACCCGGTGCTTGGCTGCTGCAGCTTTTCAGACAGTAAACAATCATTTGCAGATATGCTGGCGGCAAAAAAAACTCTGGTTCCCATTCTATGAAGATCTGTTTCTTTATAAAGAAGCACTTGACAAAGTCAGCTCGTGGCTAAATTGGAAATCTGACAGGCTATTCACTCCCATTGTGATTAACAAGATAAATGGGGTCACGCATTAATACCAAAATACCAAGCGGCTCAGGAAGCAGACACAAATATGACCAGATGACGGGGCTGAAATAGTTAGCCTCTCTATTTTTCACATTGATCGCTATTCCTGGTGACAGCTCTTGCTCTTGGCTTGCTTTTTTTAGGCTCCTGAATTTTTATTAGATATCCTTTGTCCGTTCATTGGGTGGAATGCGTACGCTGTAGACACGTTAACACAGAGAATGGCTCTACTGTTGATTACTGGCTTTATTAGAATAGACTAAAGTTAATTAGGTAGGTGACAGGTATTTTACACCAGAGGGATGAGAATTTATGCACTGACCCACATCATGATTCATTGATCATTTCCCATTACGGAAAAAAAAAGCTATGACGTGATGCACCCATTTATTATTTTAGACATCATTACTTTTAGCATCATTAAGTTATTGATTGTACCGTCAAATCACGTGATTAGATTTTACATTTTTCAAACACTGTGCTTTCCTCCTTTTGCTTTTTTTCTCCACGTTTCCTTTTTGTTTTTTTTGGTTTAGACAGTATAACCTTACCGAATCATTTGCGTATTCAGTCATACGCTGCCATTTTGAACAGGGAAGAAAAAACACTGTGCTCTATTATGTAGGTCTATTTTTTTTTTTTTAATTACACATCTCTATACAGTGACTCAACAGTACTAAACAGACGATAAGAACAGATAGGGTTATTTATTTCGTATTTTGCTTTTTTCATTTATCCTCTTTTGGAATGCAGTCATGCTGTTATCCTTCATTTTTCTTCATCTTTTTTTTTTTTTTTTTTAGCAAAATTGAATATGTGTGACTTGTCTCTTTAGGAAAATACAGTAAGTGCAGATCCTCTATGAGTACATCAGAGTGAATGGGTGTCAAGGAAGGGTGACTCATGGGAACAGAAAGTCCATTCTTTCTACTCCCTGCTCTCGTCTTACCCCAGGTTTTGGTTTGCTTTTAACCGTGCATACACAAGATGGTGGTCACACGACTTCTGCATTCATTTGGCATGTTGATTGTGTCGATAGTAAAACAGGGGGTAGATTATAACATGTCATAACACTGATATTTATGTAGAACCTGAAAGCATTTATTAAAATGATCCATTTTATATTAAGGTTGGTGTTTGAAATGTTATACATCTTTTATACAGCTTTCAAATCTTCAGGATAGTTTATATACTGCTATAGCACTATTACTTTTGAATGTAAGAGGTCCAAACCTGTTCCAGAATGACGGTTCTCTTGCACACAAAGCGAACATGAAAACATGGTTCGTCAAGGTTATATAAGAAACACTTAAGTGGCCTGCACAGAGCCCTAATCTTAACCTCAGTGAACACCCTGGGGATGAAATCTACAGTAGTTCTGGCTGCTTATCAAGCCTTCTCGCCGAACATCAGTGTGTAACATCACTAATGCTCTTGTGGCTGAACGGAAATCCACATGGCAATGCTCAACACAGTGGAAAGCTTTCACAGAAGAGCGTAGGGTATCATAACAGTAAATAAAGACTATATCTGAAATGAGATATTGTATTGTATGTGGGAATGTATTAATAACATTCTTCTTCAAAATAACTTGTCTATGATGTTAGTATAGCACTAGTAACTTGCCAAAATTAACTGTCCAAATAGAAAGTCCATCCTTTTTATTATTGTGTGACAGTGAATGGCGAAGAAAGTGAGGATCCCACGTTTGGCCCATCTCTCTGAATCAGATAATGTGCATGTTGTGACCACCATGTCCAGGTCACCTTGAGTTTCAGCTGATCCTCGGCCAGATCGTCTCTGGCTTATCTGACCTTTTCTGGATCTAATGTGTGTGTGGGTGGCTGGCTGCATGTGTGTGTAACTAAGTGTTAGGCTTAGGACTTGTCACCTTCAATCGTCTGACCTGCTTTGTCAATAGGAAGTTAAATTCGAGCCATTATTTATCATTACAGGATGGGTTTAACTGAATAACAAAATCAAGCAAAGTGTACTTCAAGTTGAACCAAAACATCCAAAGCTTTTGTTAGAGTTTTGTATAAACACCTCTATAATTTTAATATACAGTATATTGATGGACTACTGAATTTCTTCAGAAGTAATTATTTTATATACAATGAAAATACCTGAACTCAGCTGGTTAACATCAGTTAAAGAATGCTAATTGTGAAACTGCTTTAAGGAAATGTTGAATATGAAAAATTTACACCTAAACATATTGGAAAATTTTAATCACTCCTAGCTGTAAAGGAATTTTTCTACAAGGAATTAATATATATCTATTAATTAGCTTGATCTTTCTTGTTGCTAAGCCTCTGTCAGCAGTATTTAATGTTTACTTCAGCTTCAATTAGCAATGAAGAAAAGAAACATCTTTTGCTAACTAGCTAAGTTGATAATGTCAGTAATCCTGAGGTAAAAATTTGTCACTTGGATACTGTGGAAAATATTTTTATTTATTAAAAATATATAGCTTGTTAAATCATCTGGCTCACATGAAATATTTAACAATGCTTTGCTAATGTTACTGTGGGGTTTGTCATTAAAGTGGTGGAAAAAAAGCCTAATACCTAGCTTGGTTATTAGCAGTAGCAGAAAGCTAGAACATTGTATATGGTTCTGAAAAGGTTATTTTGTAAAGATGACCTGATGTCCTACGTTGTATTTTAAGATGACATCTCATAAAAATAAAAAAAACCATATTTGATAGAGGATATGATATTACTTTTCAGTAACCAGATCACATTCTTTGCCTCAAAGCAGAGACTCTGATCATGAGTATAATATTTTCAGCGCAGATGGTGTGCCATGACGTCCAAACAAACCTGGAGCACAGATTTTATGTTTCAACTGTTAAATAGCGAGGGGGCACGGTGGTGTAGTGGTTAGCACTGTCGCCTTGCACCTCCAGGATCTGGGTTCGATTCCCCGGCCAGGCTCGATTCCCGTCTCTGTGTGCATGGAGTTTGCATGTTCTCCCCGTGCTTGGTGGGTTTCCTCCGGGTACTCCGGTTTACTAAATTGACCATAGTGTGTGAATGAGTGTGTGTGTCTGTGTGCTCTGCGATGGATTGGCACGCTGTCCAGGGTGTACCCTGCCTCGTGCCCTGAGTCTCCTGGGATAGGCTCCAGGTCCCGGCGACCCTAAATACAGGATAAAGCGGTATAGAAGATGAATGAATGTTAAATAGCATTATATTCTTTCGAAGAAACAAGTCAAGTCTGAGAGAACTGAACAATTCTGGACGCATTATAGCAAGTAATGTTGTTTATATATAAATATCTATATTTCATATAGTTCATTAGTTCTATGGACTATAATAATGCAACTGTAATACCAAAAAATATAATTTAAATTATATGTTTTAATTAATGTGCTTGTTCTAATGCTCATACACATGCCAAGGTACTGTAAGTTTTGCACCATAGTGTTATAGCAATTTAATTGATTATGCAAATTAATAGATTTTTTTTTAAATGATCGATTAATTGAATTTAATTGATGAGTCAAGTTGTGTTTTAACATCTATTTAAATTCAAATCAAGTCATTCATATTGGATAATTGAAGTAGTTTTTAATATTTAAAAATATTTCAATGCATCTAAAAAACTTGAAGTGTCATTAAAAAAAACATAAAAAAAATTATTGGAAAATTTTGTCAAAACAGTAGTAAAACTCTGTTGAGTTTGTACTCTGTACTTGTAAAACTTTTTGACTACTTGCCAGGCTTCCACATACGCTAGTTATTTTTTAATAAGAGCATTATTATTTTTTTATTATTTACTTGTTACGTAGCTAACGTTAGGCTGGCAGCTTTTTCGTTAACTTTGATGTGTGATACTGTAAGTAACATAAACTACGAAACATAAACCCTTTTTATATTTTATTGTTTAAATGCACGCAGATACTCTTTTCCATCTTTATTAGGTTCAATTAATTTCTTTTCTTCCCTGTTTAATACCAATCTGTCCCAAAAAAACATCTGCACCCCAGCACCCTGGTGACTCACACCTGATGATGTCATGCGCTCTCAGTTGCCATGGCAGTCGTTATGGCAACTGCAGCCAAGGCACTCGAGGTGAAAGACATTCACAGGTGCAAGTCAAGGGTTAATATCGATAGCTCCGCTAATGTTAATTATGCACTTCGCTCTGCATGCAAGCAGCAGCTTTAACTGCACGTTCAACTTTCACACACTCCTCCACACTCCATGCACCGTCTTGGTTAGATGTTTTGCTCGGTGGAGAAGTGTAAGAAAAACACTCAGCTCATGGCGTGGAGATCGCACGCCAGCTGGTTCTTGGCAGGTCTCTTCCTCCCACTTTCCCAGCGTGGAGACTCTAGTCCTGGGTTCCTGTTCCTGAGACATGATATTTCATCAGAGGGTGTTTATTCGCACTGGCCTGCTGTGCTATCTGCACTCCCACCTGTTCACACACTGGGCACGTTGGCGAAGTGACATCACCGTGACCGCTGTCACAGATCGCTGCTTTGATGGCAAGATCCCCAATGCCGAGGTGTGTCCTTCAGAAAGATGTTAGTTGCCGGGGAAGTTTACTTTCAATAAAGAACGACCTTGACGTAATGTTCTGAGGAAAAACAAAAAAACTAAACCGCAGATACTGAACAAAAAACATTGTTTTAATCTTACCTGTGGGGTTTGAATCCGTTCCTGTTATGATGTAACTTGTCGTGAAGTCACATAACAATGGATTGTGCGAAAGGGGAGGAGGAGGGGTTATGTTATATTACAGCAGATGGAGACATAGTGGTTAAATTACTCATACTGTAGGTTTGCCACCATAAAAAATGGGTTATATATATATAGTATATATAGTTATATATACTATAATATATAGTTATTAAAAAAAATCTATATAGCTTTAATTTATTTATTTATTTGGGATATACCTTTTTAAGTGATAAATATGTATTAATAATTTTTAAAACACCTTTAGTTTAAGTCCTTTATTTATAACAATAACAATTCATTTTTACTTTGCATATTCATTCATTTATTTTCACTGAGCACTTTATTCTGCGCCGGATTGTGACAGAGCCAGAGCTAAGGAACCTAGTAACCTACTGTAGGGTCCAAGATTGGAATATACCCTAAATGGTACATCTTTCTAACTCAGTGTATAATACACACATTTTCACACACTCATTCACAACAATTGATCAACCTCATCAAATTCGAAATTTTTGAAGGTTGGAGAAAGCTGAAAAATCAGAGGAAACCCATACTGAGAAAGAAGGACAGTAACCCCAAACCGCAGGATTATAACCCACCTGACCCTAGTACTGCCCGTAGTACTCTCGGCACCACTGTGCTTGTGCTGAGCAAAAAAGTAGGAACGTCACTTACTGTAGCTTTAAATGTAATAAAAACCCATTCGGCATGATAAAGAAAATGTAGGAACAAAAAAAAGGGCATGTGTGTTTAAACTGTCAGTGCAAACAGTTTTAATTATTGATGCGGTGCACGGCACACAGCTGGCTTGTTTTTTTTTTTTTTTTTCAGGTTTCCATCTGCTCCTGAATTATGTTGAATATAAAATAAGACCTTACTCTAACATTACAGCTGCTGTGCATTGTACTATGCCAGTGTGATCTAACTGTTTTGTAATATTTGTTTTGCTTTGCTGTACTGGTAGTGAGCTAACGCGGTGCATCATTCATTTGTTTTCCCTGGACGGTCTGAATTTATTCATTAGCGTTTGGTCACTGTTTATTTTCTCCAGATTTCCGAGAACAATGTGAGACTGAGAAGCTCTTGCGTCAGAGGATAGATTCCTCGATAAAGTCGATTGATTTTTCTTGTCTCCTTTTATTGGATAATAAATAGACCGTATAATCTTCGCATACATAATGTACTAAGCCGTCTGCTTCATTGTTCTTTTGTGACATTGACTGACAGCTAAAAGCTTTACTTATATGGATCTGTCTTTGTGTGTGTGTGTGTGTGCGTCTCAGCAATGAGCCAGTGCCCCCGCAACCTGGACTGTGCCCGTGAAGGACGTCATTTTTGCCAGCCTGGCTCGTCCCACTGTGGTCCCTGTCTGACTCCCCTCATCGAGAACAAAAGAGGGAAGTGTGTGATCAGGAGACGGAACCACATCAGTAAGTAACTCAGTCAGTGAGTTTTACTAAAGTTTTCTTTCACCCAGGCCTAGTGGTTTAATCTTAAAAATGTATTTATTTGATTTATTACCTGGCAGCACAGTGACTTAAAGGTTAGCACAGTCGCCTTGAACATCTAGGGTCCGGGTTCTTTGGTGTTCCCAAATTGCCCATAGTGTGTGGGATAGGCGTCAGGCCCTCCACGAACAGTTATGCAGGCTAGAGTGCATTAGGTCAAAGCTTTAATTTTGGCAAAAATGGGTCCTCCAGCATCCTCCAGCATACCTGAGTAACTTTTACTCATAAACATTGTTTTAAAGCACTTTAATGATCCAAGCTGATTACTCCAGTTGTGGTAGAAAGACACTGATTTCACAATAAAACCAAGCTGCTGGCAACATTTGTTTTAGGGGTGCCCGGGAAATCCTGGTGTCAAAATGAGGCTGAGGGTTCCCCTTAAAACCCTAAAATTAGGATCTCGACAGAGTTTTCCGAGGCCCTACTCATGAACAAACTCACACTGGCCATATTTCAACAACCAGACATGATACAGTAATATATGATCACATTTTACACCTTGGGAATGGATGGAGCCCCTGTGATATGTTCAGCTGCTTTAACTTACTACAACTGTCTCTATAATCGTAAATATTTACAGTAGCAGGATATCTAAGATCTGTGAGAACGAGAATGGTAGTTGAAGCATTACCATTAACGAGCATTTTATTTAGCAAATTCTAGTGCTATTGGTCATCTTAATGGAGCAGCCGGGCCAAACACTAGGGGCTGTGCTGTTATGGGAAAATACTAACTGCCAGAATTTACTGTTATCATCTTGAAGTAGATTTTTTTTTAAATAACAGTGCTACGCAAATAGTTTTTATTACTTTATTTAGTCATTAATTACTAACACTATATTCATGTATTAAAGAACCACATGCTGCGGGACATCCACAAAACAACATATTATTTACATTAGTCTTACTCTTCCTTTACATGCATACAGTAGGGGGTTATAATGCATCCTGTCGTGCTACTAAGAAACAACAAAGACATTCCTTTTAATTAGACTTCATTTTATGGTGGTCCAGATCCGGACCGTGTGACAGTTCTGTTCAGACCCTGATGCTTTTCTGATAAACCAGAATGACTAATATATCAGTAATCTACCGCTTTTTCCCTTCAGGTGGGTGTGGCTGTACGTATCACTTAACAGAGCCAACCAACGCGATACTGTAGTTTACAAAGTGTGCGGAAGAAACAGAAACGAAAGCGCGACACAGCATGGCTTACTCCAAAAAAAAAAAAAAACGTAGACTATGAAAACGGAACCTTAAAAGATGAATGGACAGATCAATGTATGTTTATCCTTCCTGCGGGAAGTTTAAAACCAGTTTGTCTCATATATTCCGAAAACAGGACGATAATCAAAAGCAGTAATCAAAAACACGGGTCGTTAGAGCAAATATATCCACAGCAACCCGAGGTAGCAGCCATCAAAATTCAAATTGTTTAACTGAAAACTGACCATAAATATTATTTAAATACATGCTATGGAAATTTGAAATTGCTTATTTTTATAGGCTTACAATGACTGCATATATATATAATTTTTAATTCACTACCTGTGCTCTACACCTTCTGACCAATCACAACCAAGAATTCATCAGCAGCATGGGGTACAAAGGAATATTATTAGACTAATAATCATGTGCTATTACAGTATGTGATGCGTAAATCCTTACTTTTCCAGTAATATGTGTATAAGCTCTTCATTATCATGATCATCATCTTCTTTGTTACCGTCATCCTCCTGATGATCTGCGTCTCAGTCACGTCCAGTAGATACTGTCATTATTGTAACCACATGCTTTTAGTACTGACTCATTTTTTTCTTTGGCGTCCATTGAGCTAAGCAGCTGCGTAGTCACCCGAGCCCCCACTTTAGGCGAAATTGGGATTTCTCACTAACACCAATTTCATCTCTCGTACAGTCTGCGTGATTGCATGGCTGAAGTACACACTGGTATTAGGAGTAATTTATTGGTAATGGGGATTTAGGAGAGCGTACGATGACGAGCATTTGAGTCACAGAAGAGATGATGATTGGGGGCCAGTAGTTCTGGGCTCAGTAATTTGCTGTCTGTATTTCAAGAGGAGACTCAGCATTGAATCCCACTCTAGTCATGATGACCACCCACTCATCTTCAGTGCTCAAACATAGCAGCATATTCTCCATTTTCCTTTCTTTCCTTCTACATCCTCCCTCTCTCTATCTCCTTCTCTCATGCCCCGTTCCTCAAGTCTCCCTCGCCAGGCTCTTGCCTCGTCTCGCATCGTTTACTCCTCCTCTATCTCACCCACGCAGCATTCACGATGCAACAGGAGACGTGAGAGAGGGAGGAGGAATAAATCAAACGCAGCATTCAGCACTGCGATGCCAAGCGATGCGAAAGGCAAAACAAACGCGAGTTCTTTTATCATCCTAAGTCTGTAAATATGAGAGAGACTATTTACAGAGCGAGTGATTAAACGATTGAAATCAAAATCAAGCTCGTCTATATTAGGTGAAAAAGAGGTACAAGCTGTCTGTGATCTTGTGAGTTACAGCACGAGTGGTCGTGACATGTGATCAATACGCAGCAGAGCTAATAAACAGAGCAGCGGTAAAGATTCTGCAATCCGTCCAGCTCCATCTCTCAGTCCGTCTGTTGATCTATTCATTTCATGCATTCAGTAAGGAGACTCTCTGACCTTAATCAGGCCATCAGGCGTCATCAGAGTTCATCACGTTTGCGAAAGATGTTTCAGTTCATATAAAAATGTTTATGGCGTGTAATAGTGCATGCTTGGGAGGATGCCGAGGAAGAAAAAATTTTTTAATGGTGATGTGGTCTTGCAAACGGAACACCTAAGAACAATCTCATCACTCCTAACAGCTGGGCATTTTTGGATGAATTTGTAAACTATTTTAATTGGGAAAAAACATGTTTTAGAAGACTCACTTTCATCGTCTATACCGCTTTATCCTGTATACAGGGTTGTAGGGGCCCAGCATCCCAGGAGACCCAGGACATGAGGCGGGGGACTCCCTGGATGGGGTGCCCATTCACACACTACATACAATTTGGAAACGCCAATCTGCCGGTCTTTAGACTGTGGGAGGAAACCGGAGTACCCAAAGGAAACCTACCAAGCACAGGGAGAACATGCGAACTCTTTAAATCTTTATTTGCACAACTGTCTTACAACCATCTTTAAATAATTGTTATTTGCACAAATCGAACACCCAGTATCATACTCTACAGTATATTGTATAAAAAAAAAACACGATGCTTCCATCAAACTCCCTACATGCACATTATTTCACTACTACTATACTACAGTAGTACAGTATAACTCAATCCTGTAGATTTTAAATAGATTTTGAACTAATTGAACCTTATAGAAGCATTAAGTGTTTTATGATGTCGAAACATATGCATGCAGAACTACAACTCCACAACTTCAGCTGGACAACTTCTCATTTTCATGTGTCAATTTAGGAATTGTACCTTTTGTCATCATGAATGCTGTTATTATCCACTTAAATTGATAAAAATACAAGCTATATATACTTTTAATTAGTTATCTTTTTGTCTGTTTTGTGATATTGTATCACAAATTTGCTAGTTCTGTCTCAGATGAGCGAAACCGAGTGTGATTAGAATGTTGTGTGCTCTTACACCGGTCTGCAGTGGACGAATCATAAATCCATTAGCTAACGTACTGTAACGTGTGTTGCCCGGTTTCATGTTTTGGCTGCCTGGAGACCTAATTGACTTTGCTAAAGATGAAGTAGTGGCTAACATGATGTAATGATGGGTTAGGTAGTTAGCAAATAGATACAAGCACAAGCCAACATACGTATAAATACATGTGTACTTTACGAATCGACCAGTCGGGATCCATTCATTCATCTTCTATACCGCTTAAGCCTGTGTTCAGGGTCGCGGGGGACCTGGAGCCTATCCCAGGAGACTTCGGGCACTAGGCGGGGTACACCCTGGACAGGGTGCCAATCCATCGCAGGGCACACACACACTCACACACCCAATCACACACTACACACACTCACACACCCAGTCACACACTACGGGCAATTTAGGAACGCCAATTAGCCTAATCTGCATGTCTTTGGATTGTGGGAGGAAACCGGAGTACCCGGAGGAAACCCACCAAGCACGGGGAGAACATGCAAACTCCATGCACACTCCATGCAATCGAGCCTGGCCGGGGAATCGAACCCAGACCCTGGAGGTCCAGTCGGGATCGTATTCGAGAAAATCAATAGCCTAGCAGAGATGTCAAACAGGCGAAGAAAAGAAGAAAGACTGTCTTACCACCACAGATTATCCAAAAAATACCTGGATTGCGTAACCTTTAGGGATGTGAATCACCCGTGACCACCCGATATATAACTATCGTGATACCGACAGGCTGCCGATAGTTATATATCGGGTGGTCGCAGGTGATTATACGTGTGTGTGTGTGTGTGTGTTATAATTCTGAACAAACTTAGCAAATAATTTGCTTCTATCGCCCATGCAAGTGGTTTTTAGGATTATAGAGGAACTGCAACATATTGCCACCTTAAATGCTTTACATACTGTATAAAAATGAAAATTTTCTTTAGGAAAATAGATTTAGTCGTTGATTTCAGCAATAGTTTTTTTTTTTGCCACACAAAAAAATTCACGATACTCTAGTGCCGGGGTACTCAATAGGCGGACTCCGGTCCGCATCCGGACCCAAATACGGTTACATATGGACCGACGCCAAAACAAACATGCTAATTTAATCATAATCCAAATGAGTTCTCAATGAAGTGCGCAACTGTGTTTCCGCGCGATATATCTTTGAGTCGCCTAATGATGGGTCGTTCATGAACGATTCATTCTTTTTGAACGAATCTTTAACATGACTCAGAATCGTCAAGTCCCAAGCTGTTCGGTCCTTTGTCACGTGACTCCCATAGGCGCTATGCGGTACAGTAGATTCAAAAGAACGAACGACTCAGACTGGAAGATATAAGAGGTGAGCTACTCATTCTGTTTATTATAACATGTCCTTAATATCCTAATGTCGTGCTCAAAGCTGGCCATTGATATAAGTTGATTTTGAAAACAGCGAATTTAAGAATGAGTGGACAGAAAAATATGCATTCGTGCTCCCCGTGGGAAGCAGAAAACCAATGTGCTTAATCTAGCAATCAAAAGTGGTCACCTTCTCACCTTCTGGACAAAGATGGTTACTGCAGCAGGTGTTCCTGTCCTACAGAAAATGACCCTTCAAATTCTCACAATGTTTTCCTCAACATACTGCTATGAATCTGCCGTTTCAGCTATGAGCATGGGGTGAAAAACACATATCGCAGCTCCCTCACCAATGAACATTTACATCAGTGCCTCCACCTGGTCCTCACACCTTTTATGCCCAAGTTCAAACAACTGGTGGCGCAAAGATGATGTCACCTTTCACACTAAAAGGACTACCATGTCATTTTTGGGTATTGGTCGAAAATTTTGGGTTTGACTTTTTTTGTACTTCTCTATTTGAAAATGGACTGTAATTTTTCCGGACCTCGGACTGAATAGAAATTTGGTAAGTGGACCTTTCAAATTTATATTTGAGTACCCCTGCTCTAGTGAATCGATGTAATACTGTCTCGCTTCAAATAATAATCATTTAAAATAAGAATTATTCATATTTCTTTATGAGAATTGATGCTGAAATTGGTGTAAGCTTCTAGAAGCATATGACCTGTAAAAATTGTTACTTAAGTGTAAAATTAAGGATTTTTTTCCCCAAAAAGCTCTGTAGTGTCCGTAACCATGTCAAATTCATTTTGCGATATTTTAACAATTTTGCATTTTAGAATAATACACTTTTTCAGGTTTATGTCTTTTCATGTGAAATCTAAATCGGACAAGTTTCATCTGAATGACAGTTAAGACCGTTGAAAGATTTGAATTCAAAAAACTTACTGGTTAACACTTAACACTATTGGCGCTTTTCCACTGCATAGTACGGCACGACACGGTTCAGTTCAACTCACTTTTGGGGGGTTTTCCACTGGAAACAGTACCTGGTACCTGGTCCTTTTTTTAGTACCACCTCAGCCGAGGTTCCAAGCGCGCCGAACCGTTACCAAAACGTGACGTGTAAACTCCGCTGGTCACTGATTGGCCGGAGAAAATCGTCATTACTGCGTCACTGAACTTGCGACACGAGACACAACAGAACCGCTATATTTAGAACAGCCAGAGAAGGATCGGACGCACCTTTTTGTATTAACCCAAAATTTTCTTTGGCTGCCATCAGCCTCTTTTGAAACAAACTCCTTCGTCTCGCTGTTAAAAACATCCACATGCCGAGAATGAAGAACACCATGCCGTCGATATGCTCCATTGTTGTGTGTTTGTTTGTGGGGCGTTTACGATGATGTCACGGCAGTAGAGGCGCCGCGACTATAACGACATGTAAATAATCCCGCCCACTCTAAAGCGTTACTAAACTGCAGTGGAAGCGCAAACCGCGCCGAACTGAGCCGAACCGAAGTGAGCTGTACTGAACCGTGCTGTGCCGTACTATGCAGTGGAAAAGAGGCATATGTAGTTAATGTACTGTAGAATAATAAAAAAATTTAAACGGTTGATACATATGCATTCCAATTGATAGATGTTTCTCTCCTGATTTTGTTTTCAATTCTTCAGTCTGCTGCATCGTCGGTGTGAATTTATTCCCCCTGTCCATCAGTTGCCATGGTGATGAGTTTCATTCATGACTTTGATGAGGCTCCTCCCCCAGTAGCCAACTCTCACGTAGCCAGAGGAGCACTGCGGGGCTGGCATGCTGCCTTATCCACCCACACACACACTGTGCATACATCAGCACGCGACACCTGCATGCACACACACTTGCACATGCACACAATTTGCAGCATTTTCATTTATTTCCTCCTTTGGTCTCTTAAAACCAGTGTAGCCGTTCAATAGCAGTAAACCATATCAGCTAATGTAGAGTTTTTATACCAGTCTCCATAGATGTACATTAAATTGGAGATATATAGATATGACCAGTTTTGTCCCCCTTACATTTAGAAAGTGTCATCTATAATATCCTAAAGTATTTTTGTATCGGTATTCAAATCAGTATATATTAAAAATCGAGTTTGGATCTATGAAGTCATTTCACATACAGTTTTCTGCTCTTTAGTACCTTTGAGCAATATGTTTTGGTGTAGAAATTCTAATAAACTATTTATAACATTACCTCATGTGGATGTGACGGTTCTGTCTATGTGCCACCTGGCACATCGGGTGACAGATATACATCCGCCGTTTCTGCAGCAGTTATTTACAGGTCCGGTTGCCAGCTCGATGCCCAGTTGTATCAGAACATTTGGGGTCAAAGAACTTTGCTCAAGGGTCCAACAGTGGTGACCTGGCCACGTTGGGGCTTGAATTGGAGACCTCATGGTCAGCAGTCCAACACCTTAACCACAGAGCCACCCTTGTCTCCATTACCTCATTTCCTCTTATAAATCCAACCTGCATCTGCATATAATCCTGGTCCTCAAGGTGGATAAAAATGGCATAGAGGTAGTTTAGAGTGGTAATCACATATAATGTACTGTATATGACTAAATATTATGCACCAGTCATTATTGCCAAGTAACCAATAAATCTTTCTTTCTAATATACAGAAGAAGTGGATATGCGTCCTGAACTAGATGAAGAGATCGACTTTCTCTCTTCAATCATAACCAAACACAGGGAGTCTGAGATGAAACACACAGGTAACACATTTTATTATTTGAAATCCACTCATTATTTAATAATGTCATTCATATACAGTGCATATCAGTTATAATTAATAATTCAGATCATCATAACAAATTCATATTTGTATCTGTTTTATAATTAATATTGATACAAATATAACCTGAGTAAATACAAAATGAAATGCAAGTTTGAAATGATGATTGTATTTATTAGGGAAAAAAAGCTGCCCAAACCAAGCTGGCCAAATATGAAAAAGTAATTATACTTTGATACTGTGATTACTCATCATTTCTTTGTAAAGCCGAGTTAAATTTCTCATGCCATGCCCAAGCCTGATCACTGCCAGACCTGTTGAATCAAGAAACCACTGACAAAGTGAAGCACGCTAAAACTAACTGATTAAAGAAATTTAAGATTGTAAGAATAAACTATACATCCCCTTCTCTTTCCAGTGATGATTTGGTGCTGGCTTGTATTTGTCCTGTATGTATACTGTGTATTTAAAGATTTTTTTCTTTCAGTGACTCTAATTGTGAAATAAATTCCACTGGTTAGACGTACTTAGAAAAACAATCTGACTATTTAACTAAACATTATGGTAAATAGTATTACTGAATAAGAGGATTTTAATCTAGTGCTGGCGGCGCGGTGGTGTAGTGGTTAGCACTGTCGCCTTGCACCTCCAGGGTCTGGGTTCGATTCCCCGGCCAGGCTCGAGTCCCGTCTCTGTGTGCATGGAGTTTGCATGTTCTCCCCGTGCTTGGTGGGTTTCCTCCGGGTACTCCGATTTCCTCCCACAGTCCAAAGATATGCAGTTTAGGCTAATTGGCGTTCCTAAATTGCCCGTAGTGTGTGATTGTGTGTGTGAGTGTGTGTATGTGTGTGTGCCCTGCGATGGATTGGCACCCTGTCCAGGGTGTACCCCGCCTAGTGCGCGAAGTCTCCTGGGATAGGCTCCAGGTCCCCCGCGACCCTGAACACAGGATTAAGCGGTATAGAAAATGAATGAATGAATGAATAATCTAGTGCTGTTTGGATTAGACTCATAGACACATGCCAAGTATGCTAAGAACTGAATAACTTTAAAATGACAGGTTGGATTTTATAATAATCAAATCACCTACTTATTTGAAAGGTCGCATATTTTACTATTTCTTTAGCAAGTAATCATAGATCTGAGTTCTTCCACAATGAGTGTCTGTTAATGAATACTCCACCTCTCAATACATTTTTTTTTCAACCTTAAATTCCCTTCATGTACCTCCTCCTCCAAATGTGTATTATAATGCGTATGTATTTCTTTATCTATAAAAATATAAGAATCACGCCCTGCCAGAGAACCGCAGAGCTGAGCAACAATCCTGCACAGAGTATATTCTTATACGGGCTCACTCTTGTTTAGACCCAGCCAATATACAGTACAAGCCATGTATTTTACTCATGTTTTGTGTTTGACTCCTCCGGGTGTCTAAAAACGACTAAGACGTGATTTTTCAGAATAATACACCCCTGCTAACACCCTTGCATTGCTCTTTAGCCCCCTCTCAGGCTGCCCCTCTTGTCAAAGAAGACTCGTCACAGCCGAGAAGTCACCACAGAGCGGAATCCTCACCCAGCTACGATGTAGTTGGACAGCCTGTGACGCACACTCTGACCACGCTGTCCACTACCACCAGCTCCAGTCCCACCAGCCCCAGTCCCAACACTGTCAGTCCTCTGATATCAGCCATGCAGAGCGCTCCACTCATTGTCCCCTACCCATCTGAGGACCACTCTTATATCGGTATGTCCTCCTTCCTGGGGTGGTGATGTGATGGGAGCAAAGTGCAGTATTTTATATATGATATGATGCATATAAATGTATATAAAAACAGTGCAGTGCAGAAAAAAGATAATGAATTATTGAATTAACCCTTCCTCAGTTCCTGTGTGTATATGACATGAAGATGCTATTATGTAAATTAGTGGGTGGGATCTAGTGGGCGGGATACACAGATCGTGACTCGTTTTGTTCTGTACAGTAGTCTAATGAATCAGACACAGATTTCTTCACACACCATTCTGTGCACTCAAAAGGATTAAAAATGTCTGTGCATATTAGTAACCAGTGGCCTATTTCTCTCTCTCTCTCTCTCTCTCTCTCTCTCTCTCTCGTGTTCTTTCCTTCCCTCAGTTACAGCAGGAGTGTGTCTTCTGCTGGCTTCCGTCTCTTTGGTTTTGGTTGGAGTGTGCTGGGTGAGGTAAGACCTCAGTCCTCACTCACGTGAGGCTTGAGCACACAAAATGAGCATCCACAAACAGCATCATTTGTATTTTACGGAGCCAAGCGTGACTGATTAGATCAGTCAGAACTGTAATTGAACAAATCGAACTAAATGAGCTGCTTGCGTTGTGTTTCCTGTGACAGGATGCAGAGAGGAACTCGCCTGGCGCAGAAAGTGGACTACCCAGCCTTCGGGGTGATGAGCCCCCATTCGTACGATAGCGCAGCTGTGAGTGGGGGAAAAAGAAAAAAAAAACACATCCAATCACATGTATGTGCATTTGGCAACTTTGAAAAGATTTGTTGATTTTTTTTTTTTTTTTTTCATTCTGACATTGGTGATTTAGTGCGGAGATAAGAACCTGGCCCAGAGTGCTCAGATGTACCACTATCAGCACCAGAAACAGCAGATGTTGTCGCTTAAGTGAGTAGATCTACTGTACATCACCAGCCCAGCTGCACTACCTCGTATTTCATCTCTCATTCATATTCATCTAATCATATCCTTAATATGGTATTTTGGTTGCTTCTATTATATTCTGTGTTTCATAAATCCTCCACTGTCCCCATGTACACCAGGTGCAAGGCTGTTACCATCAAAGCAATTTTTGTTTGTTTTGTTTGTTGAGAACAACATGATCAAAAGTGTATTGCTCGACTTGAATTGCTTGAATTGAATCGATGAGCAGAGGTGGTACACAAAGCACACAAATCCTGTGCTTGAGTAAAAGTAGATCACTCACGTAAAAGGAGAAGTCCTACAGTGACGTGTGTGCTTAAGGAAAAGTACAAAAGTGCCCTCCTTCAAGTTTATTTAAGTATATAATGTACAGGGCTTTTTTTTAGCTCACAGCACCCTTTTTCATAGTAAATCTCTCTCTTTATCTTTCTCTTTTTCCCCTTTTCCCAATTGTGGAAAAGCTATTCTCATCCTTGCTTTGCTTCTGATTTCAAAAACCTGTTGCATACAGTACGTACTGTGTTTCAATGCATATTAGTTTAGTAGTTTTTTTACTACTTTACCTTACAAGAGGTAAGAAATATAACCGTTTAAGACGTCTAGATAGTAAACTAGATAGATACTTTTATCAGATCGAATTTAATCAACGGCCCAAAGTCGATTTGAATAGAATGTGTCCTCACTTACATCATGACAGTGAAAAATTTCATGCTCTTTCATTCATGCATCTCCTTTTCTCTTCCGTAAAAGACTTTCTACTCACCTGTGATTGCTAGAAAGTGCCAAGTATATCTAGTGCATGAACCTGGTATAAAGCATAAAGGCAAGGATAGCTCAGAGGTTGCTCATGTGATAGCTCATTGGACCACTGAGTGGAAGGTCCCAGGGTCAAATCCCACACCATGGGCTCTACACCAGAGCCCTTAACCTTCAGCTGTTCAATGTGCATTGAATTACTGTTCACTTCTTCTTCTGGCCAATCAGATTCAAGTATTCAACCACACTGTGGTGTAAACAGAACTCGTACATCATAATATGCATTATTTCTCATACGCAAAGGGCTTCTATTTCTCTCAATATACTACTACTAAAATAATATAAAAAATATGTTGTTTGTTTTATTCAGGCAAAGAGATGAACCCAAGATCGCTGAATCAGCAGCTACGTCTGATGAGGAGAACGAGGATGGAGACTTCACTGTGTACGAATGCCCTGGACTTGCCCCAGTAAGCAGCAGTTCTGTGTGTGTTTGTGCATACAGTATGTGTGTATACACATCTTTCAAGATGGTCGAAAAATAGGGCACGTCCCCGTAAATCAGAATCTAGTGCCACCTGCAGTGTCATTTTGTTGCGGTGTCTCGCTGAATCTCGCTCCGTCTTTCTCTTTAGACCGGCGAGATGGAGGTGAAGAACCCTCTGTTTGACGACTCCACACTTCATCTTCATCTCGACCTGCAAAAAAGCTACAACTGAACCAGGACTGTCGGTGCACCATCACGTTTAAAATACATCCACAATCTTACGTCAAGGTCAAATCCCATCTCCATGAAAAAGAGGACGGGAGCTGGGAAGTTCAAGGAGGAGAGAGGAGAAGAGGATTCGGTCTGCATCGGATTTGACTTCACACGTAGTCAGCAAGGACGGCTCCGGTGGTCCTAGTCGCTTCGTTTTCAACCTTCCTCTCCATCCGCTGTTCCGTTTATTGACTGTTACGTTGTGTGAGTGTGTGTGTGTGTGTGTGTGAAAACTGGAAACGAGTTTTAACATATCCGCCTAAACGAATGATTTGCCTTTAAACATTACAGAAACAGCTATAGCCCTGTACACACATACTCTGTCCTGCATGGATTGAGTGTTTCCTCTAGTACTCACAGTCTACCTTTGAAGGAAAGAAACGCAGAAGGCGATTTTCTAGCAGTATGTCTTTGTTTTATTTATTTATTTATTTAAAGATTTTTTTTGATTTTATGATGTGTTAATGATTTATCTCATTGACTTCTTTTTCGCATAACCTTTCGCTCTCCCTAGCCTTGCTGAAATTGTGCACTTTCAGAAGTTACCAGTGTACCATGGCCTTTACAGTATATGCACGAATCAGTATAAAACACCAGACTGCATGTCAGTTTCCTGTTTTCCACACCATCCTCTCGCGTTGCAAAACAGTTCCCAGATCTAATCCTCGTATCCGATTTCACTCTGAATTCTTAACTGGAAGGTTTCCTTAAGCTGAAAGGCTTTATACTTTGCACGTTCATTATTTATCCGTGCCCTCCAAGTGCAAGGTGGGGTTTATTGGAACCAGCTCTGGGCTCATATTGAAGCATCATACAGTCAGTTATGCAAAAAATGGTGGAGCGGGTAGCTTTAGGTCCCAGGTTCGGTCCCGTGCTTGGGGTACCGTGTGGAGTTTCACACATTCTTCCTTTGAGATTCCACCAGTTTCCTCTGACTCTGGCCAAAAACAAGCCAATAAATAGACACTAAATTATCCTTAGTGTGCATGTGTTAGGATTGGTATCCTACAATGTACAGATATCCAGTCCAGTTTTCCAATGTTCACCGATTAACCATAACCAGAATAAAGTGCATACTGAAGATGAATATATTTTTCAAAAATGCATATTATTCTGTTAAATTAAACAAGAGTCGACCAATGGGTATGCCTCTACTACCGATCAGTTTGTGAATTTGTATAACTCTTCTGTCTTTGAGTTGCATTGGACAGGTCCATCTGCCAAAGATACAGTACTGTTCAAAGGTCTTGCGTCATCCATCATTTCTTCTTATTCAATTCAATCAAATGATGTAAAGAAATAAAAACAAAAGTTTTACCGCAACAACCTCAGCAGCGACATCGTTTCCCCTCTCATTTGTTCCAACCACTCAGCATCACCAGTAAACTAATCACCGGCCTGATCATCTGTCATCTTCTGTACAAGTTTCTCACTGGTTCATGTCTAAAGTTAGATTTTTTTTTTTTAAGTTTTTATGATTGAATGATCCATAGGTCCCTGTGTGGCTTAACAAACTAAAAACATTCCTCTGAAACTAGTCATGTACAGGAACTGGACTGGACGCGAGAGCCAAAAAGATCATTGAGGAAGCCTCAAAAGTGCATTAAAAATCCAAGAAATTCAGGCTTTTCGGGAACAAAATATAAATAATTGAGAGGCAAGACTTTTGTACAGTACTGTACACATGTAAATAGAGAAGCAGAGCAGAAAAGCATAAAGAAGAAAAGAAAATCATGTTTTTCAAACCCAAAGATACCACAATCATCCAGAGTGCTAGACTGATGGTGATTAAGAAAGAATCGTATGCATACTCTCTCCCCTGTCAATTACTGTGGGCTCAAGTATGCAGAGATCACCGCCGGGTTGCTTCTACTGCCCTGTGATGAACAGCACTGTCATGGAGGAAGAATAGAAAGACTAAACCAAAAGTGAACACAGTCTGATCAGGACCGGAGATGTGCATGATCCCAGAGCTCAGGTCCAATATCAGGTCACTATTCAGCCATTGAATCTGCCTTTTTCATTCGTACAAAATTGTGAAGACTACAATGGAAACTGAACTCGTGCATAAAACGACTTGATGCTTGAACATATCAAACACGACATTGGGTCTCAAGAAAACACAAAAACACAGCCGTCCGCTTACACTACATGCGATTCGCTGTATGTACCGAAAAAGCCACATTATATGATTTATAGACGTCATGATGTTCCTTTCTACCAAAGTAGAGTCAGTGATGGTATTTTCTAAAACTCTAGTTGTGATTTTAATATTTTGATAATTGTGCAGATATGAATAAGCCTAAATGATATAATGTAGCCTTTGTATAGTCTGTATTGGTCTTACTATGCATGAGCTGAAGCTATGGAATGATAAAGGGAATCCGTATGCATTTTCAGCGTTGCTTTGTGACCCTTGGGTGCCCTTGCTGAAATGTTCCATTTGAGCTGTGGTCCAAACAAATCTGAGATAAAAAAAAAAAAAAAAAAACTGACACAGCAACTGTGAAAATTGGCCATCGTGCATTGAATGTGAGCTGACCACTGCTCGTCCATCTGATCTGTGATGTGCCCTGTTGTATATAACTGCAGCTGTATATAGAGAAGACTTGAGGCCTGCCTGCTCAGTTTGCTGTATTTGTACAAACCCCCTGTCATCTCTGCGGTAGATTTCTCATTGCGTGCTCGGTTGAAGTATTCGCTCTTTGCTGCTGAGTCTCAGGAAAACTGCCAACAGTAGCCAGACCTTCATTTACCTATATCTCCTTTCTTTCCTATTCGGAAGAAGAAGGAAAAAAAAAAAAACACAATAAGTCTCATGACTTAGTCTTGGAGAGGCTTTCCTTCAAAAAATAATAATAAAATGGCTTCAAGCTTTTAGTAGGCTGATTGTCATTTTTAATCGGGCGGAGAAAAGATAGCGAAGTGGCCTGCCCTTCTTTTAAAGGAGGCTTTTTAAACATTATCTCCTGGAAATCTAGGTAGAAGCTGTTACACAGTGTTTTAAGTGATTTTCCACTTGATGCAGAATAGCTCTAAATAATCAAATAATTCATTTGAAAAAGAAATCCAGCCTACCCTGTTATCTAATAAGTAGGCTGTTAAACATTAAGGAAAGCTGCGTAACATGAATTCCTTCCCGTACACGTCTCGCTGTGTATGTTGGTCTTGAATTTACTGAACTCTTTTTTTTCTTTTTCTTTTTTTTCCACCTAATGAAATTGTTTATCATGCATGTAAAGATAGGATATTATATAAAAGGGAAGAAATAAATATTTATATTATATCAAACTCTTGTGATGTTGTGTATGTTAATATACTGTATATACAAACCGGATTCCAAAAAAGTTGGGACACTAAACAAATTGTGAATAAAAACTGAATGCAATGATATTGAGATGGCAAATGTCAATATTTTATTCAGAATAGAACATAAATCACGGAACAAAAGTTTAAACTGAGAAAATGTATCATTTTAAGGGAAAAATATGGTGAATCAAAATGTCATGGTGTCAACAAATGCCAAAAAAGTTGGGACAAGGCCATTTTCACCACTGTGTGGCATCTCCCCTTCTTCTTACAACACTCAACACACGTCTGGGGACCGAGGAGACCAGTTTCTCAAGTTTAGAAATAGAAATGCTCTCCCATTCTTGTCTAATACAGGCCTCTAACTGTTCAATCGTGTTGGACCTTCTTTGTCGCACCTTCCTCTTTATGATGCGCCAAATGTTCTCTATAGGGGAAAGATCTGGACTGCAGACTGGCCATTTCAGTACCCGGATCCTTCTCCTACGCAGCCATGATGTTGTGATTGATGCAGAATGTGGTCTGGCATTATCTTGTTGAAAAATGCAGGGTCTTCCCTGAAAGAGATGACTAGATGTTGTTAGAACCTGAATATATTTTTCTGCATTGATGGTGCCTTTCCAGACATGCAAGCTGCCCATGCCACACGCACTCATGCAACCCCATACCATCAGAGATGCAGGCTTCTGAACTGAGCGTTGATAACAACTTGGGTTGTCCTTGTCCTCTTTGGTCCGGATGACATGGCGTCCCACATTTCCAACAAGAACTTCGAATCGTGACTCGTCTGACCACAGAACAGTCTTCCATTTTTCCACACTCCATTTTAAATGATCCCTGGCCCAATGAAAACGCTTGTGCTTGTGGATCTTGCTTAGAAATGGCTTCTTCTTTGCACTGTAGAGTTTCAGCTGGCGACGGCGGATGGCACGGTGGATTGTGTTCACTGACGATGGTTTCTGGAAGTATTCCTGAGCCCATTCTGTGATTTCCTTTGCAGTAGCATTCCTGTTTGTGGTGCAGTGTCGTTTAAGGGCCCGGAGATCACGGGCATCCAGTATGGTTTTACGCCCTTGACCCTTACGCACAGAGATTGTTCCAGATTCTCTGAATCTTCGGATGATATTATGCACAGTTGATGATGATAACTGCAAAGTCTTTGCAATTTTTCGCTGGGTAACACCTTTCTGATATTGCTCCACTATCTTTCTGCGCAACATTGTGGGAATTGGTGATCCTCTACCCATCTTGGCTTCTGAGAGACACTGCCACTCTGAGAAGCTCTTTTTATACCCAATCATGTTGCCAATTAACCTAATTACTGTTAATTGGTCTTCCAGCTCTTCGTTATGCTCAAATTGACTTTTTCCAGCCTCTTATTGCTACTTGTCCCAACTTTTTTGGGATTTGTTGACACCGTGAAATTTGGAATCAACATATTTTTCCTTTAAAATGATACATTTTCTCGGATTAAACTTTTGATCTGTCATCTATGTTCTATTCTGAATAAAATATTGACATTTGCCATCTCCACATCATTGCATTCAGTTTTTATTCACAATTTGTTTAGTGTCCCAACTTTTTTGGAATCCGGTTTGTACTTATGGGAATGTTTTAACAGTTAAATTTGGGATGTGGTTAAAATAATGGTCCCTTTGTACTAACCCGACAGAAGGAATGCATCTTTTAGTGCTACACTTATTTGGGAGGAAGGAATTGTCATGATTTATTTTATTTTTTTTTTTTAGATTTTTTTGCAAAGACTTTCACGAATGAAGCTTAATATAGATCAAGGTACATTACTGCAGCTTTACATACTATATCATAAACAGTGGGCGGCACAGTGGCCTTGCACCTCGAGGGTCCGGGTTCGATTTCTGGTCAGGTTCGATTCCCATCTAGGGTCAGTGTGCATGGAGTTTGCATGTTCCAAAGACTGCAGTGTGTGGATGGATGGCACCCTGTGCAGGGTGTACCATACCCCCATACCCTCTCTTGGGTAGGCTCCAGGCCCCCTGTAACCCTATATGCAGGATAAAGTGGTATAGATGAAGAGAGAGAGAGATCATAAACAGCTGATGTAATGGTGTCAACTTAGTGCCATCTGTTGGTCAAAAGGAACAAAGCACAGACATACTGTAATCTGCTTAAGACGACTCACTCACTCATCGTCTATACCGCTTTATCCAAATAATTTTTGCTGTATCTGTTTAGAATCTCTTCCTGTATTCAGGGTCACGGGCAGCCTGCAGCCTATCCTAGGAGGCTTAGGGAACAAGGCAGGGTACACCCTAGACAGGGTGCCAATCCATCGCACCTACACACATTCTCATTCGCACACTATGGGCAATTTGGGAAGGCCAATTCCCTAAAATGAGCCTAACCTGCAGGTCTTTGAACTGTGGGGGGGGGGGGGGGAACCGGAGTACCCGGAGGAAACCCACCAAGCACAGGGAGAACATACAAACTCCTTGCAAAAAGAGACGGGAATCGAACCCGGACCCTGGAGGTGCAAGGAGTGCTCTGCTTAAGACCAAGAAACATAAATCCTGACTTGGTCTAATATACTAAATGAAGCAGTTTTGGGTTTAATGTGGGATGCATAATGGGATATATTGTATGTATTTTAGATGTTTAATTAACTTTGTGCTTTAAAAAGAAAAGGAAAAAAACATAGAATGAATTTGACATTTTGCTGAGCAGACAGCACTCTCTTCTCTAGCACTGAGATCACCAACACTGACACTTTACTGTACACAGCCTGTAAATTTGATTAATCATAGCCATGATAGTTTGTGTTATGTAAACAATAAAACCGCTTGTGATGTGTTGTTATTTAAACTATATGGCATGATAAAGAGCCCGGTTATTCTGGCTTAGACATAAACAGATACAGCGATAATGATTTTGAGTAGACAGTAGAAGGTCACAGCAGATGACATGACTCGTGATAATAATAATAATAGTAATAATTATTATTACAAATACACTGTTAAATATGATTAGATTAACTGAACTTTAAAAGTACTTTGAGTGTTTTAAAAAGGATATAAAGGGGAAAGTATTGATGTAGCCAAATGTTTTACACTGGAACCTTTGCAGTTACGCCCAATTCGACACACACCTGACTACCTAAACTAATCTGTTTAACTAGTCATGCAGGATATTGCATTCACCTTTCTTGCAGTATACAGTACCAGTCAAAAGTTTTGACACAAGTTTGGATTTATTTTCTACAATTCTGGAACAATACTGGATTTTTTTTTTTTTCAAAACTATAAGATAACATACAGCATTGGGTAATTCAGTAACAACAGCAGCACTCAGATGTTATTTTAAAACATGAAGGTCAGCTGTTCAGGAACATGCATTTGCAAAACCCCATCAAGCAACATGATGAAACTGTCTATCAAGAAGACCTTCCCAGGAAAGCAAGACCAAAACTGACCTCTACTGCAGAGGAGAAGTTCACCAGCCTCAGAAATCACCAATTAACAAACACCACCTCAGATTAGAGGCGTTATGAAGGCTTCACAGAGCTGAAGTAGCAGACACATCTCTACAGTATCTCGACTGTATAACGTAGATTATTGCATATGCCTTCAGCATTGTTTAACAGTGTTGAAAGAAATAAACCTTGAAATTAGGAGATGTGTCAAAACATTTAACTGGCAGTGTACATTTTATTAAGTTGTCTTGTTTATTATTTCTGGACCTCAAAATTTGATGGATTTATAATTTTCCCTATAAACAGGACATTTTGTTTTTTCTCTCTCGCACCAGCAACTTCACTAATACTCACTAGCTACAAAGCCCCTGAATATGATGAACTATATCCATTATAGTTTTAGTATGTATTAAAAAAAATAGATAGATAACAATATACATTATTGATCCTGAAGGAAACTTCCAACATCCAGTAGCAAGAATGAAAACATAATAGACCATAAACATGTAGTTGCAATTATAGATTGGCAATCGCGTATAGTATAGTAAAAAAAAAAATAATAATAATTAATTCATTCATTCATTTTCTATACCGCTTAATCCTGTGTTCAGGGTCGCGGGGGACGTGGAGCCTATCCCAGGAGACTTCGGGCACTAGGCGGGGTACACCCTGGACAGGGTGCCAATCCATCACAGGGCACACACACATACACACACTCACACACCCAATCACACACTACGGGCAATTTGGGAACGCCAATTAGCCTAACCTGCATATCTTTGGACTGTGGGAGGAAACCGGAGTACCCGGAGGAAACCCACCAAGCACGGGGAGAACATGCAAACTCCATGCACACAGAGATGGGAATCGAGCCTGGCCGGGGGAATCGAACCCGGACCCTGGAGGTGCAAGGCGACAGTGCTAACCACTACACCACCGTGCCGCCAATAATAATAATAATAATAATAATAATAAAACTAATGAAACTAATGACTAATGAAAGTGACATGTGCAATTGTCCAGATGTATAAATATTTGCACTAAATATTTATACATCTGGACAATTGCACATGTCACTTTCATTAGTCACCTTTCATGCATATTTGCACAACCACTGACACTTTAAATTCTATATACATATATACTCCCCCCCCCTATATTTCTATATTTTGCAATATTTTATTATGCCCTTATTGTACAGTTAATTTTACTGGTTAAATTTATTTCTTTAGTATTTCCTTTTTATTGATTATTTCTTTTACGTACAAGCTTTTATTTTCTTTTTAAGGTCACTGGCGGTCGTGTAAGCATTTCACTGCATATTATACTGTGTATGACTGTGTAATAAATAAAATTTCAAATAAAATTTGAATTTGAAAACAAAGACGACCATGCTACACCCGAAGTAACTGAGAGGAAAAATACATAATATATATAAAATAAAGTATATATAAAGAATTAAATGAATATGTGCAAATACTGTATATGTGGATGAAGATGAATCTTAGTTGATAGACTAGTGCAAATTGAGATGTGCAATGAGTTGTAGCCATTGAAAGTGACAGCAAGTGCAAAAGTGAATGGCAAGAGTACATGATGTGTAGATAAATAAATGTCACTCAACATGATGATTTATAATCCTAAAGTGATATATAATCTTATATATATATATATATATATATATATATATATATATATATATATATATATATATATATATATATATAAAACCCTTTAATTTAAAATTACATATATGAAAGCATACTGCTTATCCTGTATAGGAGGTCCCTGTAGCCTATCCTAGGCCTCAAGGCACACATACATACACAAGCACACAATCATACTAATAACAATACTAACAGTTTGTAAACACCTATTCACCTGCAACACTTGTCTTTGGACTGTAGGGGGAAACCCTGAGCTACCGTGTCCTAACTAACAGCTTTACAGCTGATTCTTCTGCTGTGAGTTTCTCATGCTACACATTAGCGTTAAAGCTATCTTTTCATGTTTAATTATGGATAAGATGAAGGTTCAGGCTGGCGATACCCCACTTGTTTTTAATATACTTATATTTGACTTCTGGTTATACTTTCAAACATGGAATATGCTTTAATTTGATGCATAATCAGAACTAAAGTATTATGTAAATAAGCAATAATTACCAGCAGGTAGAATTTGAGTCAAATACATTAGTCACTGGATGCTACTCCAACCTGCATGGCATTAGCAAACAAAACAGTCTTAAGTTTTAAGGGGAGTTCATGTTAGCAGTTTAGTGAAACTTATCTCATGAATATTTTCCCCCTTAATTATATATGTCGTTGTTTATGGCATCCTATTCAAACAATTAATTGAGGTACAGTCTGTAAAGGTCTCATGGCTTATTTATGTATAAATTCAATCCGCACATTTTCTCCTCTGATGCTCCTGAAACTACCTATAACACAGAAATTTAACTATGCAGTTCTTTTTAATACTTAGCAAAGTACCTAAAGAACTAACTGACTGGTAATGTATAAGCACTTACCTAACATTCCTAATATTAAAAAAAAAAAGTTTGCAATACACAAAACCTTGTTTGCAATATAGATTTATTTCCACATTCAAAATAATGCCACTTATTATTATTTTTTTTTTTCAACAACAGTTTGTAACTGCAATTGCTTGAATAGTTTTAGAACTGCAAAAGCACAGCAAGTTTCAGAGGACATTTCTTTATAATCATGCTGGTATCACAAAATGAGGATGGTTTCCTTGTGAGTCCGGATCGTTTGAAGGTTCCTTCCATTAGAAGCAACTAACTAATAGAACTTAAAAATTATATGCTTAATCCAGAATTTTTTTTATTTCTGTAAAGCTGCTTGGTAACAAAATCCATTGTAAATTTGAGTTGCATTAAAATTGAATAGCCCGTTTTCTATCACTATAACCCTGTATACTAGATTAGAAACTTAGCTGCAGAGATAGGTTTATTACTGGTTGACCTCGGAAATAGCTGGATTTACAATTTTCCCCATGAAGAGGACATCGTTTGTTTTTTGGTTGACTATAAAGATCATAAATGGACGATTAAACTGCAGTGTTTCAGAAAAATGTGGAGCAGAACCTAAACCAAATATCCCAGTCACCGCTGTTGCTTCGGTTCCAGCTTCATCCACATCTAGAGTGGCTTTATGTATAACCTGAGGACCCCCCCAAAAAAGTGCAAATGGGGTTATGGTGGATAAATACATTCATGCAATGGATGTTAGTTAAAGAAAAGCATCAGCAACATCCATCATGACGCATCTGTTATACATTCAGTATAATTAATGTTCTTACCTCAGAAACTGGCAGATTTTCATCAGAAATCCCAGAGAAGTTAGCTTTAACTGTGAACAAATCCTTAAATCCCATTTCAGTCAGAATGGCGTTCATGGTATAAGAAGTTTTTAGGGTCAGTTTAGGGAGAAAGACATTGCACTTCCTAGAGAAAGAGAAACGTCAAATAAATTAGTTTCAAGTTGGATAATGGTCAGTTGGTAACATTTTGAATATTTTCTTTATCTAAATACTTTTTGTAATTAAGTAATTTTAGGTACTTTTTCTGAATAATTGATGTGCATAATGTACTGTAGATATTACATAAACAAACCACAAAGGAAAATATAAGGTGATGTGTATCAATAAAATATGCTATGAAACCTCATAGAATATTAATTTTCATTCACAATGGAGCAGTAAATGAAGATAAATTTTTTTATATTTAGGAACTTAGTAAATATCATTAATCAAAACCCTTTATTATTTGCTTTTAGACAAAAAAAAGTGTCTATCAGGTCTGAGAGTCATTCTGAACAGTTGTACTGTATTCTAATAAATGACTTAAATTAATATTCATTTTAAAACATTTATGAAATTTTAATAATTTTTTTAAATCAAAACCTATTGTTTGCTTTTAGACAAAAAAAAGTTTTAATAAGTTCAACTGTTGTCCAACAGGTCTTAAAGTCACTCTGATTTTTATTTATTTATTATTTTTTTTACAGATTACCAGATAAATAAAGATGTTTTAGTGAACCAATAATGTACTCAGTAAAATGGTACAAAGTCACAATTACCTTTCTGACATAAATATTTGCCACTTGGTTAGGTGGTATGGATGCAAAGTCTCCTCTAAATGGGTAATGTTTGTATTAGGCAGAGCCAGAATCATGGAGAATGAATCCTTATAATTGAGACGAAGGACTCTGACAGACAGTTGATGATCATAGTAGCTGTAAAAATAATCATCCACAAACATCATTTGAACTGGAACGATTGTTTCTTTATCCACATGGAACTGGTCTTCTCCAGTGTTTCGGGGGTTAAATGGGATGGACCATTTACCTTAATGGGGAAAATGTTGTATGGTTATTAACAAACATAATCAATTCCCATGGAGAGAATTCAACATAACTGAATGATCTTACCTTTGAAATATATATAGCTGAGCAGACACATGACGGTACCTGGACTTAGGTTTTTAATGAATTTGCTGATTTTGCCATGTGTTTTTTCACTTACATATTTGTTGATCTGATTTATGGTCTCAGTGGTCTTTGTAAAATCAACAGAGAAGCCATCAGAGAGATAAAAACGTTTAAGATTCTCCAGAAATTCAGGATAAGTTTTAAAGGTGTCATGGATATAGAGGGCAGTGCCCACATCCAGGTCCACCCCTGACCTCTGATTGAGGTTTTGCATGAGATTTTGGAAGGCTTGGTGCATCTCCTGACTCGTGAAAACAGAACTATCGAACCCGAGGCCACTGAGGAGCTGTTGATGAGTCTCACCACCTGCTCCTAAAGACAGTGAAGCCAGTGCTGTGGACACACTCAGTGGAGAGAAGAACACATTCTGGGACTGAGCACCAGACACAACTCTTTTGTACAGACGGAAAGCAAAATCGCTGTTCACTTTATTCAGTGCCTGTATTTTACTTTTATCGCCATCATAGACAGACTGTTGTTCTAGACATCCGTTTGCACCAGTGTAAATTAATGCCAAGGAAAGGCAACACCACAGACACAGGACACTCCACACCATGCTCATGTTCATCATGTACTAAGAGGAAAAAAATTAACAGGTCTTAAGGCAAAAGGAAATATTTATGAACTCAGTTAGTAATTAAGGATTAATTGGTAAGCTTAAAAGATAGAATTAATTAATAAAACTTTCCTTTTAGGAAAGTTTCTATGGCAGAACACTTTACACTGCAAGTTTGCACTGGCAACTTTATTCATACTGTTCATTTTCAATTAATGCTGAGTTTTATGTAAAATCACACAACCTGGATGGCAAGCATTAGACTTTTCCAATGATTGTTTCTACAGTATGATCTCCATATTTAAACTTACTCATCATCTATATCAGTTTATCCTGCAGGAATTGAACTCTGAACTTGTTGACAGTGCAAACCACCATGCCACCAATATTTTAACAGCCAGTTTTTTAATTTCTCAAAATGCAAAAAAGTCTTTTCCATTGTGTACCTTATTGATCCAAATCAAAAGTCAAAATCACATACACTGGAGTTCCCCTTGCCCTGCACATTTAGTGTTTTTCCAGCTTCTAGCACATTTGATTTAACAAATATGCAAATGTACAGCCTTTTCTGACAAGGGATTCTCCAGGACCAGGGTTGAGAGTCACTGGTTTAGACATTGATGATTAAATGTCTGATATATTTGAATTTGCATTTATATTTTGACAACCACTGTATATATTTTTTCCATTTGAACTTGAACTTAATGAAGTCTTATACCCTCATAATCATACTGCAAAAACCTTATGTGGAGAAAATAATAATAATAATAATAATAATAATAGTAATAATAAAAACTCACCCAATTGTATCCACCTTCTGCAAAGTCTTGTGGTGTTGTCAAAATGTACAACACTAAATATGCATAGAGCCCACCCTTTAACCTGTTCATTTACTGTCAATCCTAAATTATTAACTGATTTCAAAACAGACTGGGCAGTGGACATGAGTGCATATTGATTCCCTGAAGGTTAAATTCAAACCCGATTTTGAACTTGGAGTAACAGTGAGTTTAACTAAAGTTAGCTTTAGTACATTGTATTAACAAATTCTGGAAAAGCATTCATACCCCTTGGACTTCTCTAATGTTACAACCACAAACATTAATGTACTTTATTGGAATTGTATGTGATAGACAAACACAAAGTGGCACATTATTGAGAAGGACCATTTGCACTTTGTGACAAACCATGTGGAACTGCAGTGTAGTTAGAGTAAAGTGAGTCTTCTACATACTGTACAGTTGCATTAGTTTTTTGCAACTGTTTTGTAATATATCAGGGAAATAATAGCTCAACACAACTAATAAAACACTTATTCACTCACTTATTTACTCACTCACTCATAACCTTCTTTATCCTTTATACAGGGTTATGAAGGGCCTGAAAGCTATCTCAGAAGACTTAAGGCACGACGTGGGGTACACCCTGGACAGGGTGCCAATATATCGCAGGGCACACGCACATACTGTACTGTACTACTTAAGCGCAATTTGGGAAAGATCAATTAGCCTAATCTGCAGGCCTTTGGACTGTGGGAGGTAACTGGAGTACCCCAAAGGAAACCCACCAAGCACATGGAGAACATGCAAACTCCATGCATGCGAACTCCATCCTGATGCAGGATTCGATCCCGGAACCTGGAGTTCTCTAACCATGAAGCCACTGTTGGCGAGAGGTTTTCTAGAACGTTTTAACATGGCATTTGAAATTTACACAAATTTAAGAAGAGGCCTAAAGCACTGTAGGTCAGAAAACCTTCTAACCCCAGACGGTTAAAAAGCTGTTAAAAATGTTGTCCGACATTGTAAAGCACACACAGTAACACTATAACAACAACAACCAAGAATGAATAGCAAATTAAGAGGCCATGATTATATTACATAAATATCACAAAAAGTCCCTGAAAAAAGTTTTTCTGATTTTCTATTCTGAAAGTCTATTTTTCCAGTTATGCATATATTCAAAGTTTGATGTCTTAAAATTTAACGTCTTTTAAATAATAAATTAATTAAATAATTCTTTGTACAAATAAAATTGTGAGCCAGTGAACTTGATCGTCTAAACAACATTTAACCAACATTAACTCACAATGTTTTTTTTTTTTTTTAAACTCATTATTGTACCGGTAATTTTATTTATCCTAAAGTCATCTGTTCATACATTGGAGCAATAATCATACGTTCAAATAGGTTGCAATAATCCAGGTATTTTCTTAGCTCTATATATATTGTAAGATATACAGTATGAGAACTAACGGACTGGTAGTGTATAAGCACTTATCTACCATTCCTAATATGTCATTTATTTATTTATTTATTTATTTATTTCAAAAAGAACTACTGAAACCTTGAAACCTTGCTTGCAATATAGATTTTATTTCCCTATTGAAATAAAAATAATACATACATTTATATATTTGGTTTTTTATATTTTTGTAGTAAGGTACCCCAATGCATAGTCTCTCTCTCTCTCTCTCTCTCTCTCTGTCTGCACATGGCACTCCTGAGATACTAGTGGTGATACAGTACTCTGACACCTTCTGCCCTCCAAATGACGAAGGGTTTTCTTGTGAAACTGGTTCCTTTCAAGGTTTCCTCCTCATGTTGTCTAAGGGAGTTCACCTCGAGCATGCCCATTAGGGACAAACTAAAGCTTCTCCACAACTTTATCCCTGACCTGGTGTTTTCCATGGACTTTTTGACGCTGTTTGTTCACTAATGTTATCTAAAATGATTTCTGAGGGCTTCACAGAACATGTGCAATTGTAATGAGCTCAAATTATACACAGGTGGACTCTATTTACTACTTAGGTAACTTCTGAAGGTAATTGTTTCCACTGGATTTTAGTTAGGGGTATCAGAGTAAAGAGGGCTGAATAAAAATGCACGCTGCACTTTTTAGATTTGTTAAAAAAAAAAAAAAAAAAATTGGTGGGTGTAACGAGACAGAATGTGGAAAAGTTCAAGGGGTATGAATACTTTAAGGCACTGTAGATGCAGAGAAACATTTATTGCTGTTTGACCCCAGAATTAGCTGGATTTACAATTTTCCCCATGAAGATTACATAGTTTGTTTTTTGGTCAAATATAACGATCTTAAATGGGCGATTAAGTTTCATTGTTACAGTTCGTCCAGCAGAGCCTACAATGAATCCTATCTCAGTCACCGCTGTTGCTTCGGTTCCGGCTTCATCCACATCTAGAGTAGCTTTATGTACAACCTGAGGACAAAAAAAGAGGGTGATGAGTCTAATCTTTACATTTCTTTACTGTTTTTCCACATCTAGCTAAAACACACAGTGAATAATTCCAGTACATTAATGCGATGTCTCTTGATTAAATAAAAGCATCAGCAACATCCATCACGACACATCTGTTAAATTCAGTATATGTAATGTTCTTACCTCAGAAACTGATAGATTTCCATCAGAAATCCCTGAGAAGTTCGCTTTAGCTGTGAACATATCCTTACACCCCATTTTAGCCAGAATGTTGATTAGAGAATATGAAGTTTTTAGGGACAGTTTAGGGAGATAGATTCTGTGCTCGCTAGAGAAAGAGAAAATGTTTTTAATTGGATAACAGTCAGTTGATAACATAACCTTTTCTGAATAACTGATGTGCATAATGTAGATTTTACATAAACAAATGAGAGTCATTCAGAATCTGAATATTTTACAGATTACCAGATGTTTTATTTAATGAATAATGTACTTGGTGAAATGGCACAAAGTCACAATTACCTTTTTGACATCAATTTTTGCCACTTGGTTAGGTGGTGTGGACGCAAAGTCTCTTCCAAATGCGTAATGTTTGTATCAGGCAGAGCCAGTATCATGGAGAATGAATCTTTATAATCTAGACGAAGGACTCTGACAGACAGTTCCTGATCATAGTAGCTGTAGAAATATCCCCACTTAGACATCATTTGAACTGGAACAGTTGTTTCTTTATCCACATGGAACTGGTCTTCTCTAGTGCTTTCGGGGTTAAATGGGATGGACCATTCACCTTAATGGGACAAAATGTTGTATGGTTATTGAAAACATAATCAATTCCCATGGAGAGAACACAACATAACTGAATGATCTTACTTTTAAAATATATATAGCTGAGCAGACTCATGATGGTACTTGAATCCAGATTTTCAATAAAATTGCTGATTTTGCCGTGTGTTTTTTCACTTAAATATGTGTTGATCTGATTAGTGGTCTCAGTGGTCTTTGTAAAATCAACAGAGAAGCCATCAGAGAGATAAAAATGTTTAAGGTTTTCCAGAAATGCAGGATACGGTTTAAAGGTGTCATTCACATAGACAGCAGTGCCCACATCCAGGTCAACCCCTGACCTCTGATTGAGGTTTTGCAGGAGCTCGAGGAAGGCTTGGTGAATCTCCTGATTCGTGAAGGCAGAACCCTCAAAGCCGAGGCCACTGAGGAGCTGTTGATGAGTTTCACCACCTGCTCCTAAAGACACTGCAGCCAGTGCTATGGACACACTCAGTGGAGAGAAGAACACGTTCTGGGACGGAGCACCAGATACAACGCTTTTGTACAGACGGAAAGCAAAATCGCTGTTCACTTCGTTCAGTGCCTGTATTTTACTTTTATCCCCATCAGAGTCAGACTGTTGTTCTGGACTTCCGTGTACACCGGAGTAAATGAATGCCAAGGAAAGACAACACCACAGACACAGGACTTTCCACGCCATGGCGGTTCTAAGAGGAAAAAAAATAACGGGTCTCATGGAAAAATAAATATTCATAGACAATGAGTATGTAATTAAGGATTAATTGAGAAGTTTATAAAGAGTTTCTGAGCTGTATAATCTTTTGCATAGAATTAATAAATGATGCTTTAACCTTTTGGGGGAGTTTTTATGGCAGCACACTTTATACTGCAAGTTTGCACTGGTTGGCAAGCATTAGACTTTTCCAATGACTGCTTTCTATGATCTCCATATTTCAACTCACTCATCATTTATATCATTTCATCTGCAAGAATCCGAAGTGCAAGGCGACAGTGCTAACCACTATGCCACTGTTCAACCTTCTTATAATTTATCAAAATGCCAAAAAGTTATTTTCTCTGTGTACCTTTTGATCCAGATTTTATTTTTGGCCAAAGTGGAGAAGAAAGTGCAATCAGAAATGAGAAGACTTCTATTACTTTTTTAACATGGCAGAATCAGATCAGTTTAGACCAGTGCCTTCTTAACCCTCAACCTGGAGATCCTCCTGCCCTGCACATTCAAATGTTTTCCCAACATCTAGTACATTTGATTTAACAGATACAAATATGCCGATGTACAGCCTTTTCTGACAAGGCATTCTCCATTCTCTCCAGTTGAGAATCACTGGTTTAGACACTGACGATTGAATGTCTTATAGACTTTATATTTGCATTTTAATTTTGCCAGCCACTGTTTTTAAACTTTTTAAAAAATACTTTCTCTGAGTAATTGTCTCATACTCTCATGTTCATACTGGAAAAAGCTTATGTCCATAATAATAATAATAATAATAATAATAATAAAAACTTACCCAACTGTATCCACCTTCTGCAAAGTCTTGTCGCGTTACCAAAATGTGGCCAAAATGTCCAACACTAAATATACATAGACACCACCCTTTACCCTGTTTGTCATGTTGGCACTAAGTAAGGACGCAAGTGCAGGGTAAACAGAAATTAGGTGTCTTTATTTGCACACTCCAACACACAGAAGATCCTCCTTGTTCAGACACCCACGCAAAAATCCCCAAACAAAAGTGACCCTGAATCCCAAAAGTGCAGCTGGTGTGCTGAGCACCTTAGTCCACAGCGATCGCGTGACGGGGGCTGGTTTAGTCCTGGAAAAAACATACGAAAATAACACATAAAGGTCCTCTGCGAAAAGGCAGGTAGAGAAATGACGATATCGCGTCGGTAACGAAGCACTTTGCACAAACACGTATGAAACACTGAGGGATGATAACTGTGGACGAACAGTGGGCTACGGGGTCGGCTGGTTTAAATAGACACACACATCAGGAAGATACAGGCAGAGGTGGAAAGAGTAATAAAATTTTGTACTCAAGTACAAGTACTGTTACTTCAGTGAAATTTTACTTAAGTACAAGTAAAGTTACTCTTATAAAAATCTACTCGAATAAAAGTAAAAAGTAGATCATTAAAAAATTTACTCAGAGTAAAAGTTACCGAGTTACTTTTTTATTTTCATTTTTTTAACAGTGGGGGTGATTCTTTTGCTGAATTGTTTTGCCCTTGGGTGTTTCCATGTTCACTCTTATATTAACAGATTATTGTTTGTTTTTAAATGTTTGCTGTAGGTGTCGATTGTATATTGATCTGGCTCTGCTTTTTTTTTTTTTTTTTTGTTAAATATATAAAAAAAAAAAACACACACACAGCGGGGTGGGATGAGGCATTCTAGCATAGTTCAAAAAAGATGAGCAGATATAAATCTCAAACTAGTTGTTTTTAACTGAAGGAACACCTTTGCATAATAAAGTGGTCACTTAAATATGGTGTTACGTCCCAGTCTAGGGCCAAACAGCAAAAGAATTGTTCAGGGTTCTATTTTAAACTGTATGGAAATGGTGGTATATGGCAGAAAGAACTAGATCCAATCATTAACTGATGAAATAATGAGGTTTGTATATACAAACACACACACCAGGAGGATCAGATTCAGGGTGGACCCAGGCCAAAATAACAAACAAAATAGTATTTATATTTAGTAGCTAGATTACCTGCAAAAAGAAACAACAACAAAAAAACCCCAGAAAAAAAAATACAGGTAGCTTCCCGGACTCCCTAAACCAAAAACAGTGAAATTATCTACAAATATATACAAAGACCAACCAAACCAAAGGGACAAAGCAATAATCAAAGTCAATTGGAGGCAAAAAGTCAAAACCGGAATACACAACCAAATATCAAACGCCAAAATCACAACCTCTTTCATCTTTCCCGCGTCTCTCCGGGTTCTACTGTACATGGTCGCGCTAGTCGATGACGTCACTCAGGGCGGAAGCGACCGTGTGGAAGGTCAGGTGATGCCGATGTCAGAAAAACTGGAGTGGAGTCTGGAGCGGCGCGAGACCAGGACATGATACACACACGCGCGGCGCAACGGAGCATTTATACAAAGCATAACATTTTCATTATTTTAGCATTTTTATTCATTTATTTTTTACTCAGTAGCGAATATGATTTAAAATGTAGCGAATTACAATACTTCAAACAAAACGTACTTAAGTAAAAGTAAAATTACAGATTTTTAAAACTACTTTAAAAAGTAGAAATACACAAAAAAGCTACTCAATTACAGTAACGCGAGTAAATGTAATTCATTACTTTCCACCGCTGGATACAGGTGACAGTAATTAGTGATTGTGACATGACATACACACACAGACACACTAGGGGGAGACGGCAGCTCAGTAGTCCGGGGAACCCGATCTTCTTCCCTGAGGCCGTGCTGGCCCAGATGTTACAGTGTTCAATATATTTATTTTAAATAATTAACAGTCTCTGGACAGTGGACATGAGCACAAATCGATTACCTAAAGGTTCAAATCCAATTTTGAACTTGGAGTAACCTTGGTTACTTTCAAGTTACTTTCCTAGCTTTAGTACATTGCATTATTCATTCATTCATTCATTCATTCATTTTCTATACCGCTTAATCCTGTGTTCAGGGTCGCGGGGGACCTGGAGCCTATCCCAGGAGACTTCGGGCACAAGGCGGGGTACACCCTGGACAGGGTGCCCAATCCATCGCAGGGCACACACATACACACACTCACACACCCAATCACACACTATGGGCAATTTAGGAATGCCAATTAGCCTAACCTGCATATCTTTGGACTGTGGGAGGAAACCGGAGTACCCGGAGGAAACCCACCAAGCACGGGGAGAACATGCAAACTCCATGCACACAGAGACGGGAATCGAGCCTGGCCGGGGAATCGAACCCAGACCCTGGAGGTGCAAGACGACTAACCACTACACCACCGCGCCGCCAAGCGCTATACAAATAAAATTTAATTGAATTGAATTAGGTACTGGATGCTAGTCCAACCTGGCTTTAGCAAACAAAACAGGCTAAGTTTGAAAGCTACTTTAGTTCATGTTAGCAATTTAGGGGAAAAATATATGCTATTTCTATGTAGATGTGAACATAGCTGCTATGCTCCTATCTTTTCCAGAATGTTAGAAATAATGGGGAACTTTGATATCGGCCTGTAATTGGACTGCTGACAAGGGTCAAGGTCAGGTTTCTTAATTAGCGGTTTAATAACTGCTAATTTAAAGGATTTGGGAACATACCCACTGCTGAGTGAAGAGTTAATTATTTTCAACAGGGGTTCTGCTATTGCTGGTTATATCTGTGTCGGTATAGGATCTAATACACAAGGTTGACAATTTTGAAGAAGAGATGAGTGAAATTTTTTCACTCTCTTCAAGGAGGGTAAAGTATTCCAAGTACTGATGATGTGGTGTGGTTAGTTTATCATCTGTATCACGTAGATTGTCTGGTTTCAAAGCCTGAATTTTTTGCCTAATATTTATGACTTTGTTATTGAAAAAGTTCATGAAGTCCTCACTACTGTATGTTGTTGTTGTGGAGATTTCTGCAGTGGCCTTGTTTCTAGTTAATTTAGCTACGGTTTTTTTCAATAAGAGTGGAGAGATACAATGATCTAGCAGCACTGAGAGCTTTTTTATAGTTCAGGATGCTCTCCTTCCATGCTATTTGGAATACCAACAATTTAGTTTGACACCATTTGCAAAGTTTGATGTCTTTAAATGTAACTTCTTATAAATAATAACAACAAACAGAGATATATAACGCTATATACCAGGGGTACTCAAATATAAATTTGAAAGGTCCACTTACCAAATTTCTATTCAGTCCGAGGTCCGGAAAAATTACAGTCCAATTTCAAATAGAGAACTACAAAAAAAGTCAAACCCAAAATTTTCGAACAATACCCAAAAATGATATGGTAGTCCTTTTAGTGTGAAAGGTGACATCATCTTTGTGCCACCAGTTGTTTGAACTTGGGCATAAAAGGTGTGAGGACCAGGTGGAGGCACTGATGTAAATGTTCATTGGTGAGGGAGCTGCGATATGTGTTTCACCATGCTCATAGCTGAAACGGCAGATTCATAGCAGTACGTTGAGGAAAACATTGTGAGAATTTGAAGGGTCATTTTCTGTAGGACAGGAACACCTGCTGCAGTAACCATCTTTGTCCAGAAGGTGAGAAGGTGACCACTTTTGATTGCTAGATTAAGCACATTGGTTTTCTACTCATTATTGTACCTGTTAATTTTATTTATCCTAAATCATTAACTGCCCTGGGTTGCAGCAATCAAGGTACTTTCTTAGCTCTCGATACATTGTAGTAGCAAATTCTAAAACACAGATTGTAATTTTAAAATAAATTTAACCGCACTGCTTATCCTGCACATGTTCATGATATTGATTGTCGATGAGGTGAAGGTTCAGACTGGCTGTGACCCAAATGGTTTTAATATGCTCATATTTTACTTCTGCTTACATTTTAAAATATAATATGATGTATAATCAGAAGTGAAATATTATATAAATGAGCGATAATTAACAACAGGTGGATTTTAACATACGGTGTAACCCAATATTATAGTTACTGGATGCTAGTCCAACCTGGCGTTAACAAACAAAATAGGCTAATTAATTTTGAAAGCTAGTTGATGTTAGCGGTTTAAAATACCATATCTTAACAAGTTTTCTCCCCCCCCCCAAAAAAAAATATGCGTCTTTGCTTATGGCATCATATTAAAACTTTTAATTGATTACTTATAGTTTTTTCCCCACACTGATGAACTCGATTGAATAAACTGAATGTAACCAGTACTCTAATGGTCTAACTAAAGCAGATAAAATTAAAAGTAATTATTGAAATGAAATAAATAAATTCAGTTTATATACATACATTGTTTTCACTGATGCTCCTGTGACCTGTGCAACTACTCACAGTACAAAGCATTTTTACGTTTGCAGCTATTTTGAACCCTTAGCAAAATACCTAAAGAACTAACGGACTGGTAGTGTATAAACACTCATCTGCCATTCCTAATATGTAATTTATTTATTTATAAAAAAAAAAAAAAGAACAACTGCAATACATGAAACCTTACTTGCAATATAGATTTTATTTCCCTATCTAAATAAAAATAATACATACATTTATATATTTGATTTTTCATATTTTTGCAATAAGGTCCCCCATCCCAAACTATACAATGCATAGTCTCTCTCTCTCTCTCTCTCTCTCTCTCTCTGTCTGCACATGGCACTCCTGAGATACCAGTGGCTATGACACCTTCTGCTCTCCAAATGACGAAGGGTTTCCTTTTGAAACTGGCTCCTTTCAAGGTTTCCTTCTCATGTTGTCTAAGGGTTTTCACCTCGAGCATGCCCATTAGGGACAAAGTTTAGGAATTATGCATTTTTCAGTTCATATCCAAAATGTTTATTTCTGTAAAGCTGCTGGGTGACACAATCTATTGTTAAAAGTGCTATACAAATAAATCTTAATTTAATTTAATTGCCCCTTTTTTATCACTTCAACCCTGTATGCTAGACTAGAAAACTCCAATGCCTTGGAAAAGTATTCATACCCCTTGAACTTCTCCGTGTTACAACCACAAACCTGAATGTATTTTATTGGGATTGTATGTGATAGACAAACACAAAGTGGAACTTTGACAAACCATGTGGAACTGCAGACAAGAATCCTTATGGCTTTCTTCTTGCCACTCTTCCATTAAGGTCACATTTGTGGAAAGCATGACTAATAGTTGTTCTGTGAACATATTCTCGAACCTGAGCTGTGGATCTCTGCAGCTCCTCCAGAATTACAGTACCATGGGCCTCTTGGCTGATTCTCTGATTAATGCTCTCCTTGCCCGGTGTGTCAGACTAGGTCGACGACGGCTATGTCTTAATAGGTTTGCTGTTGTGACATACTTGTTACATTTTCGGACGATGGATTGAACACTACTCCATGAGATGTTCAAAGGTTAGGAATATTTTTTTAAACCTAACCTTGCTTTAAATTTCTCCACAAATTTATCCCTGACCTGGTGTTTTCCATGGACTTTGTGATGCTGTTTGTTCACTAATGTTATCTAAAAAAATGTCTGAGGGCTTCACAGAACATGTGCATTTGTACTGAGATCAAATTATACACAGGTGGACTCTATTTCCTACTTAGGTAACTTCTGAAGGTAATTGTTTCCACTGGATTTTAGTTAGGGGTATCAGAGTAAAGAGGGCTGAATAAAAATGCATGCCGTACTTTTTAGATTTGTAAAAAAAACATTGGTGGGTGTAACATGACAGAATGTGGAAAAGTTCAAGGGGTATGAATACTTTTGCAAGGCACTGTAGATGCAGAGAAACATTTATTGCTGTTTGACCCCAGAATTAGCTGGATTTACAATTTTCCCCATGAAGATTACATTGTTTGTTTTTTGGTCAACTATAAAGCTCATAAATGGGCGATTAAATTTCACTATTACAGTTCGTCCAGCAGAGCCTACAATGAATTTTATCTCAGTCACTGCTGTTGCTTCGGTTCCGGCTTCATCCACATCTAGAGTAGCTTTATGTACAACCTGAGGACAAAAAAAGAGGGAAGTGAGTCTAATCTTTACATTTCTTTGCTGTTTTTCCACATCTAGCTAAAACACAGTGAATAATTACATTAATGTGATTTCTTTTAATTAAATAAAAGCATTAGCAACATCCATTACGACCAGTGTTGGGGGACGTTACTTTTTAAAGTAACTAATTACATTACAAAATTACTGTAATTAAAAAGTAATCCGTTACATTACAGTGTTACTTTCTGATAAAAGTAACTAGTTCGAGTTCTTTTCCATTGCAGAAAATGAAAACTCCTTTGTGATTCCTCATGCATGCTGTTTTAGTCAAGACCTTTATAATTATTCTACCATCATCACTCAGCGAAGTTTGGCACATAATCTGTTAGCTACTAATACCCCTATCTCACCTACGCGGTCTTGCACGGTCTCAGTAAGTATGGTTCATTATGATTCACCGCAAGTTTTGGCGCTGTGATTAGGTTTCCATCTTTCTGGTCCTCGCACAGTCAAACCACATAGGTGAGATAGGGGTGTAACAGCAGAAATAACAGAGGGGGGCGGTGCTTGTAGGGCAACTTTCACACACACACACACACACACAGAGTAACGGATTGGGAATGTCTGCTGTCTGGCTCACGGATTGCATAAATTGTCGGAATAACGGATTACACTTTTGAAAAAGTAACTAAATACTTAAGTTAGTACTCTAACTTACACCCAACAGTGATTATGACACATCGATGGTCATGAAGGTATTTGAGGGTCTGCTAAAAAACATCATCTCCTCCTCCATCCCCAGCTCCATAGATCCACTTCAGTTCGCCTACCGCCCCAACAGATCCACAGAGGATGCCATCTCCCATGTTCTGCACACCACTCTCAGCCACGTGGACAAGATGCAAGGTAACTATGTGAGATTGCTTTTTATAGATTACAGCTCTGCCTTCAACACAATAGTGCCTAACAGACTGTTCACAAAGCTGAGAGATCTAGGACTTAACAAACGCTTGTGTGCCTGGGTGTTGGACTTCCTCTCGGGCAGATCTCAAGCGGTGAGAGTGGGCAAGTGCTTCTCCAGCAGCATCACCATCAACACAGGTGCTCCACAGGGATGTGTTCTCTCTCCACTGCTATACTCTCTCTACACTTCAGACTGTGTGGCCATGTTCGACTCCAACACCATCGTTAAGTTTGCTGACGATACGGTGGTGCTGGGCTTCATCTCCAACAACGATGAGTCGGCCTACATAGATGAAGTGGAGAACCTGGCACTATGGTGTGAAGAAAACTGCCTCCGACTGAACGTCAGTAAGACGAAGGAGCTGGTGGTGGACTTCAGAAGGGGACAACTGGACCACAAACCCCTCATCATCAATGGAGCTCCAGTGGAGAGGGTGAGCAGCTTTAAGTACTTGGGCGTCCACATCTCCGAGGATCTGACATGGACTGAGCATATCTGTGCTCAGACGAAAAGGGCAAAGCAGCGTCTGTACCACCTGAGGCAGTTGAGGAAGTTTGGGGTTTCCCCTGCTGTCCTTAAGGCTTTCTACTCGGGTGCTGTTGAGAGCATCCTAACACAGAACATTTCATCCTGGTTTGGGAATAGCTGTGTACAGGACAGGAAAGCCCTCCAGAGAGTGATCCGGGCAGCTGAACGCTGCTGCAGGTTAACTCTCCCCTCCATGCAGGACATCTACACCAGGAGATGTAAAACCAGGGCAGCTCGTATCATTAAGGACTTGTCGCACCCCAATAACGGACTGTTCAAACTTCTGCATTCAGGCAGAAGGTTCCGGGTCATTATGGCCAAAACGGAGAGACTCAGGAGGAGTTTTTATCCACAGGCGATTAGACTCCTCAACCATGATGGGCCACTCTCCCATTCATAGGACTGGTAACAGTTCACCCACACACTGCTGTGCTGACATTCCACACTGCACACTGCACTTTAGTCTGGACTGTAAGCATCACTTGCACTAACACCTTTATCCTGCTCAGATACACACTTTATTATTATGTTTACATTTGCACCTTTTTTTTTTTTTTTTTTTTTTTTAATTTCTATTTATAGATTATTTCTTTTGTTTCTTGTTATTTGCACAAAGTAGGAGCGGTTCAGGATACATTTCACTGCGTGTTGTACTTGTATAACTATGCATGTGACAAATAAAGAATCTTGAATCTTGAATCTTGAATCTTGAATCTGTTACATTAAATATATGTAATGTTCTTACCTCAGAAACTATCAGATTTTTATCAGAAATCCTTGAGAAGTTCGCTTTAGGTGTGAACATATCCTTACACCCCATTTCAGCCAGAATGTTGATTAGAGAATATGAAGTTTTTAACGAAAGTTTAGGGAGATAGATTCTGTGCTCGCTAGAGAAAGAGAAACGTCAAAGAAATTAGTTTCAAATTGGATAATAGTCAGTTGATAATTTGTATATTTCTAAATCAAAATACATATTGTAAATAAGTAATTTTAGGTATGTTTTCTGAATAATTGATGTGCATACTGTAGATATTATATAAACAAACGAGGAAGCAAAATGTAAGGTGATGTATGGTCAATATGATATGGAACTCATAGAATATTAATTCCCATTCCTAAAGGAGCATTACAGCTCTGCATATGATTACAGGGGTGATAATACTACACCCCTCTGAGGTCCCTGCGGTCCTCTTCTAAGGGTCAGCTGATCATCCTCCGCAGCAGACTTAAGACCTTTGGCGACAGAGCCTTTAATGTAGCTGCCCCCACTCTCTGGAACAAGCTACCCCTTCATGTTCAATGTGCCCCCTCACTACCCCTGTTCAAAAAGTACCTCAAAGCACATCTCTTCACAGAGGCCTTTGGCCTCTAGTCCCCCCCTCCCCCACGTACATGCTTACATTACACATGCCTCATACTGTAAGGCGACCTTGGGTATTTTGAAAGGTGCTATATAAAACTGAGATATTATTATTATTATTATTATTATTATTATAATGTTCCGGCACCACGCCGGATTTCCGGATTTCATTATTGATTATTTATTTATTTATTATTATTATTTATTTATTATTTATTGATCTGTCATTTCTCTAGAACTGAGGTGCGCAGGTGATAGAGAGGGAACAGCCAATCAGCAGTCGTGTGTGGATATCTGTGATTGGCTAGTCTTGTGGCTGTTTTGTAACACTGGACAAAGTTGAGCGAGCATGCAGGCAGAGTCGAGTGCGCACAGAATGGAGAAGTCGAACATGTTGAGCGAGCAGGGGAGAAACTGCACGCGCAGAATCGTTCAGAATTGTGGCAGTAACATAACGCCATAATATTCCACCCTCAATGACCGATCGTGTGACTGATTAAAAAATTCGCTTGTGCTCCTTCATTGCTGAGCTTGACCTGTCATTTAATATCGCCCACCCACTCGTCACTTTATGTGTGAAATTAACGGAGGATAATCAATTAGTTAATCAATTCCTGTGTACTTTGGAGTACTATAATTGCCATGTTTCGGTCACCGCCATTTTTTAAACGCTCCCTATAACTCCGCCCACCGCTCGTGACATCACGGGTTCTCGCGACTAGACCAGCAGAGTTTAGGGGCCGGTTCGGTGCTTATTTTAGGGCACCGGCACCAATTTTTTTTCTGTGGAAAAGCACTGGTTCCAAAATTGGGAACCGGAACGGGAACCAGAGCAGTGGAAATGGGTATTACTGACCTGTCTTGGTATTGTACTAAGATGGGCAAATAATGTCAATCTAGGCGCTGAACATATTCAGAAGAACATGCTGTATTTTCTTGAATAATACTGGGAGCATAATGCAAATATGAAAATATCTAAAAAGAGCTACTTGACAATAATGATGATCAGGGTTATACATAGGCTGTTTAAACATTTGGTCCCAGGGGCCAACAAATTATGTGTTAAAAGTGCGTCGCATACATAGTCCCCCCACCCCTACTCACCTCGGGGGCAAGGGAAAAAAGTTCAGGCTCAGGAATTTTTTCCACTATCAGCCCTGTGATTATAAATGGCTTAAATCAATATTAATTTTAGAATACTTAGAAACTAATTAAATATCATAATCAAAACTCCCCTGCGATGGATTGGCACCCTTTCCAGGGTGTATCCCGCCTTGTGCCCAAAGTCTCCTGGGATAGGCTCAGGGCGCCCCCGACCCTACTGTAAATACAGGATAAAGTGGTATAGAAGATGAATGAGTGAGAGAGTAAACAAAACCCCTTAGTGTTTGCTTCTAGACGAAAAAAAAATTTCAATAAGCTCAGCTGCTGTCCAACAGTTCTGGGAGTCACTCTGAATCTGAATATTACCAGATGAACAAATATGTTTTATTTAACCAATAATGTACTTGGTGAAATGGCATTACCTTTTTGCCATCAATTTTTGCCACTTGGTTAGGTGGTGTGGACGCAAAGTCTCTTCCAAATGGGTAATGTTTGTATCAGGCAGAGCCAGTATCATGGAGAACGAATCTTTATAATCTAGACGAAGGACTCTGACAGACAGTTCCTGATCATAGTAGCTGTAGAAATATCCCCACTTAGACATCATTTGAACTGAAACAGTTGTTTCTTTATCCACATGGAACTGGTCTTCTCTAGTACTTTGGGGGTTAAATGGGATGGACCATTTACCTTAATGGGACAAAATGTTGTATGGTTATTGAAAACATAATCAATTCCCATGGAGAGAACACAACATAACTGAATGATCTTACTTTTAAAATATATATAGCTGAGCAGACTCATGATGGTACTTGAATCCAGATTTTCAATAAAATTGCTGATTTTGCCGTGTGTTTTTTCACTTAAATACGTGTTGATCTGATTAGTGGTCTCAGTGGTCTTTGTAAAATCAACAGAGAAGCCATCAGAGAGATAGAAACGTTTAAGGTTTTCCAGAAATTCAGGATACGGTTTAAAGGTGTCATTCACATAGACAGCAGTGCCCACATCCAGATCAACCCCTGACCTCTGATTGAGGTTTTGCAGGAGCTCGAGGAAGGCTTGGTGCATCTCCTGATTCGTGAAGGCAGAACCCTCAAAACCGAGGCCACTGAGGAGCTGTTGATGAGTCTCACCACCTGCTCCTAAAGACACTGCGGCCAGTGCTGTGGACACACTCAGTGGAGAGAAGAACACGTTCTGGGACTGAGCACCAGACACAACACTTTTGTACAGACGGAAAGCAAAATCGCTGTTCACTTCGTTCAGTGCCTGTATTTTACTTTTATCGCCATTAGAGTCAGACTGTTGTTCTGGACTTCCGTGTACACCGGAGTAAATGAATGCCAAGGAAAGACAACACCACAGACACAGGACTTTCCACGCCATGGCGGTTCTAAGAGAGAAAGAATAACAGGTCTTATGGCAAAAGAAATATTTATAGACAATAAGTAAGTAATTAAGGATTAATTGGCAAGTTTATAAGAGTTTCTGAGCTGTATAATATTTTGCATAAAACTAATAAATGATGCTTTAAACTTTTGGGGAAGTATTTATGGCAGGACACTTGATACTATAAGTTTGCATGACAACTTTATTCTTGCTGTTCATCTGTCCATGTTCTGGTTGGCAAGCATTAGACTTTTCCAATGACTGCTTTCTATGATCTCCATATTAAAACTCGAGACCCAGAGGCATAACGAGACAGTGCTCACCACTATACCACTGTTCTGCCTTTCATATTATAACAGCCAACTTTATAATTTATCATAATGCCAAAAAAATATTTCCCTCATTGATGTGTGCCTCATTGATCCAAATCAAAAGTCAAAATCACATAACATGCAACATCAAATAAGACAAGAGATGGCAAAGGATGTTATTTTTGGCCAAAGTGGAGAAGAAAGTGAGAAGACTTCTATTACTTTTTTAACATGGCAGAATCAGATCAGTTTAGACCAGTGCCTTCTTAACCCTCAACCTGGAGATCCTCCTGCCCTGCACATTCAAATGTTTTCCCAACATCTAGTACATTTGATTTAACAAATACAAATACGTCGATGTACAGCCTTTTCTGACAAGGCATTGTCCATTCTCTCCAGTTGAGAATCACTGGTTTAGACACTGACGATTGAATGTCTTATAGACTTTATATTTGCATTTTAATTTTGCCAGCCCCATTTTTAAAAAATAATTTCTCTGAGTAATTGTCTCATACTCTCATGTTCATACTGGAAAAACCTTAAGTGAATAATAATAATAATAATAATAACAATAATAATAATAAAAACGTACCTAACTGTATCCACCTTCTGCCAAGTCTTGTCGTGATTACCTAAATGTGGCCAAAATGGCCAACACTAAATATACATAGACACCACCCTTTACCCTGTTTAATATATTTATTTTAAATCATTAACTGTCTCTGGACAGTGGACATGAGCGCAAATCGATTACCTAAAGGTTCAAATCCTATTTTGAACCTGGAGTAACCTTGGTTACTTTCAAGTTACTTTCCTAGCTTTAGTACATTGCATTATTACATTAACAAATTAAGAATTTTTCTATCTCTGTAAATCACACTGCTATACAGTTAAACGAGGCACTGAATGCTGTCTGTCACTATTTTTAATAATTTATGTGCATAACTCTATGGTAGTTAATGCCATATGCACTGTGTAATGTTTTATATAGACAGTTACTGTAGGTTTTCCAATTAAAATATTGATTGTTTTATAAAGTATAGGTCTATAGGTTTATAGAGTCTGTATTAAGGGCTTCATGTTCACTAGAGAAAACAGCTGGTGTGAACACAGCGAGATTGAAGACCGCGCTGACTCATAGTGAGGAGCCGAAGGAGCCGAAGTCTGCCGACACTTTCATATGAAATTTAAAGGGGACGACGTTTATGGAGAATTTTTTGGGGGGCTGAGTACAAATGTTAGGGGGCTAAAGCCCCCCTAAAAATGGCCTAGCGACGCGCTGTCTGTAGCGCTGATGTATACTTAAGACATGCTGTCAATCAAAAAGGGGTTCTGCTGTTTAAACAGCTCCTCCAATCATCATGCAGCAGCCCAGCGTCCTGTCCCACCCACTGCTCCATTCACTCCCAGAGAAGCTGAGTGTCCCTGGAAGTGACGATTTTGGTGCATTTATCTAATTACCATCCAGCTTTTCTGCAGTGAAAAAAGCTAGTCTGTGCTTCCCCATAGCGCTCCAGTGAAGCTGGGCTTCAGGGGGAGGGTTTAATGCGCTGTGCTGCACGGAAATGTATGACAAGAAAATCGCGCCAAACAATCTACAATAAATACCTGATTCTGAATGAGCTAGTCATGAAGTTGAACGCGTTCTAGCGCACTTTTATTGAAACCAATATAAATACAACAGTGCATATATGAGCATTTATTTTCTGACATAGTAGGGGAAGCTGAGCTTCCCTTGTAGTCTTGGAGCAGCCGCCACTGCTCAGGTGATACTGAAAAAAGGTAATTTTGAAAAAGGGGATTTTGATGAACTAAAAATAAAAAAAGGCGTTTGTGATGTTCAAACAAAAAGAAAAGGTACTGGTGATCAAAGAAAAAAGAAAAAAAAAACGGTGCTTTGGTGTTCTAGGAAAAAAGAGGTCCTGTTGATCTAAGCTGTTAAAAATAAGCCAACAAAAGGTCCTGATTGTATTTATGCTTTTGTATACACAAGATTTGTGACTTTACACAATTTTTTTCTTCTTCTTCTAATTAATTGCTGGAGACACTGGAGATCGGTATACTGTAGGTGAGGACATTTGGCGTTGTTTAAACGGGAGATTGTGTACTTCAGACAAACAAAATGGGTACTATGGGTAAAACTGAAAAAGGTACTGGTGATCAAAAAAGGTGTTGTGGTGTTCGAAGAAAAACTGAAAAAGGGTACTATGGTGTTCAAGGAAACTGAAGGTACTAGTGATCTTAAAAAAGTTGTGGTGTTCTACAAATAAGGGTACTATGGTTTTATATATATATAAAAATCTGGATTTTTTTTCCTCTCCCCTCCCCCCATACAGTATACATACGTGTGATGTGGGGAGGTCTGCGGAACCCATAGACGTAACATAACCAAACATATTCCGTTGGTTATAGTTTCAAAGATCAAAATCAATTAACTGGGCAAATCAGTTGGAGCAAATGATGTTGAATTGTTTCGCATACCACGTTCGATTGATCATGTTAGATCTGTAATCATGTTAGATCTGTTTGTGTTTGTGACTAACTATCATGCCATTTGGCAATTTCCCTAGATCTTTTCATTATGTTGCTGATTCAGAATGCGTTTGTGTGAGTGAGATATACAGTATAGTATATGGGGCATTTTTCATCAAACTTATTTTGATATCTTATCTTCTTATCTTATAAGGTCATCAGGGTCATGAATGTTCTTGATTTATTGAATTAATTGTTAGTATTGTAACGGTTGCAGTCAGACATCCCTCACTGCCATGTGGATCGTTGAGAACCATAGTTTCTATCAGCAATATAAAACTTTCCAAACAATTGAAGAACTTTTGACCAATCAGGTTATGTCATGAATGGGTGGTAATAGCTGTTGTAGTTGCCGTGGGCACAAACGGGCAGGCATAGGCGCAGAGGGGTGTTGTTAAACAAAAGAGTCTTTAATTAACAAAACATGAACATAGAACAAACCAAACCAACAAAGGAACAAACTCAACTATAAACAGAGGCTCTAGGACATGACACACAACTGAGACTTTATGACAACACATGAGCTCTATGACTAAACGTACAGTGCATAGGCGATAGGCATGGAGCTGACACAGAACAAGACAGGCACAGAGACACTGAGGGACACTCCAGAGACTGGAGACACAGACTAGAAACTGGAGATACAGATTAGAGACACAGACTAGGGACTAGAGACGAGACAGGACTGAGGCTAAAGACATGGCAATTAGCTAGACATGGCTACTAGCTAAACATGGTTATTAGCCATCTATGGCAGTAAGCTACACATACATCTAGCTACTGTACACATACATCTGACATGCACATACTGTAGCTACACTTACCTAATAGCTAAACACAACACTAGGGTCTCAGGACACAGAAGTACAGAGGCTAGGGACACCGAGGCACAGAAGCTAGGCTAGGGGAGCCTCAAAGGCTAGGCTTACCTGCTCTCTAAGACACAACACAACTAGACAACACCGATTCAGCTCCTCACATACAGTGAAGACAAATCACAATTACAACATGTGAGCCTCTGTTATAGAGCTGAAGATCCCTTACAGGTTAAAGCTATTTGTCTTCAAGTATGATAGACATACTGTGGATGTTTCTGTTTCTGTGGATGAGGAAAAACGTTGAAATTTTGAGTGTTTAACTATGGCATGTGAAAAAGGTTTAGTTGCTGTGGCAGGATTTTAAAACATTTTACAACAGGGAAGGATTTAATATTGCAGATAGGTAAATGGTTGTATGGCCATTGTCCCCCGCATCACACGAGTGCCGCATACTGTAAGACTGAGAAATTGCTCCAAAAACAACAACAAAAAAGTTTTCATTACACAAACTTAGAGAGGGTCATCAGTGAACAAACACCATGGCAAAGTGAGATATGACTGAACCAGCTGCCAAAAACTATGATCAATTATTCCAAAATTAAAAAAAAAAAAAAAAGCAAAGAAACAAAATCTCTTTCAAACCCCACATTTTCTGAAGACCTGCACCCGTATAATGTATAAGAAGGGTTTGTTTACATTAAAGACTTCTAAGTATCAGCAAACTCGATTTATTTTATTTTATTTGAACTTATTCTTCACTATGGGAAATGTTAGAAATCTCACCTAAATGTCACCTATTAACAGCTACTATGCATCAAGATCTGAAGGACATTTGGCCCAGTGATGTAATTTGTCACCCACGTCAACTCCAGCATGTGTGTTTGTTTCGTCCTCTTATTTCATCCGCGCATGCATGTATTCAAAAACTCTTTAAACCATGGTTAAAATACACTTTGGGAAGAGCTCTGAAGTTGTGCAGAATTAATCACATGCTGCCTAAAAGCGAACAAAAAAAATTGTGCTAGTCAGTACAATATAGGAATACAATTTTACAATAGAATCTTAAATACTCTATTGTCACTTTCTAAATGTGGTAAAGCAGAAACATGTGCACACTGTCCTAATGTACACATTTCTAATTATTATAACCATATTCTTTTAACTTAGCAGAAAACAAGCAGTATGTAGTAATATTTCTTATATATTCTGGCATGTCATTCCAATTTTTGTTGATTTTACAGAAATTTTATTCTCACCCAAACTGAAATTATATGTATAAGGTTATGCTCCAGCAACCGAGCCCAGAGAGTGGTGAAGTGGAGTGGACAAAAGGTTCTTATGTCAAAATTTGAATGACGCTCCATTACACATGTGGTTTTACCAACGTCTCGGTGGCAGTAGAAAGTGGGGGTAAGAGCTCTGTTGCTGCGGCATAACTTTACACATATGGTTTTAGTTTCTGGGTAGCTTTGGAAACTCTGGGTGTCCTCTTCAGCACTTTCATCACTTCTTTATTTGAATTCCTTACCAAATGTTTTAACCCATTGTAGTCTTCCAAGAAATTCTCCCGTTACGTACAGTATATTATATACCTCGTCATCTGACGCCTTACGTCATCTGTACCCTGTGATTATATATATATTTTTTCCCATCATAATAAATTTTTCTTGCAAATTAATTTCCATTATCTTTACACTTCTCTTGTTTAATTTATAAAATACATATATATTAGGTTGGTGCTTAATTTTACTATACATTTCTTTTTTTTCCCTGGTTTGGAAATTGTAAATTGTTCCCGGTTGGTATTATGTAGCTGCACATACTAGTTTATTTTTGTTTCTACTCTTATTAAACTCAGTATTATTCTATTATACTTATTCTGTTTCTGCTTTCTCTTCTTCGAGTTCTGCTTCCCAATCTTGGATGTCTTCTTGAGGTCACTCTGACCACTATCCTTTCCTTCTATCCTTGTTCCTCTATTTATTTCAGTATATCCGTAAGAATCTGATACCTGTTGTCTGGGTCTCTCGTCACCTCCTGAAGCCCCTGATGGTCCTGCTTCTTCCGGGTTGCCTTGGAGACCTCTTTTCCTAGGGAATTCGAATTGTTGCCTGTTCTGGGTTTGGAGCCCTGCTGCAATGATTTAAATGATACCATACATCTTTACCTTGAACTTTTATTGCAGTTGGAGTTGCCAACACCACCTTGTAAGGCCCTCATTCACTAAAGTGCATACTGAACAATGAAGGTCACCCCAAGAGGCATCTGCTACTGACCCTAAAACACAAGAAAACTCGACTCCAGTGTGCTAAAAACCACATGAAAAAGACATACCTTTGGGTATCCTGTTCTAAACTAAACTAAAAAAAAATCTATAAAAGACCTTTAATTCAGAGAAATGGATTGGATTCCTTAGAAATATTGCAAGAAGTTAGTGTCATAACGTTTGCAGCAGCTACAGTAAAGGGGGCTCTAATAAGTACTTTCTCAGCGAGGGGTTGAATAATTTTGATACTGTAGTAGTCATGTTGTAGCATTTTATGATGACTTTGTAGTTGTGTTGAGCTTGCAACTGTTTCACTGATTTATTACAAGCAGCTGCTAAATGTTGTATAATGGAACATAATGAAGTGTTTACAGTAAACAAGTAAATACAATTGTATGTATTTTAAGAATGTCATCTCCTTTTGATTTGTTTATCTAGTCAGACTTAATATCACTAGAAAAAAGTGCATTAATAAAAACCTGTCCTTTGCCATACAACCATGACTACTGTACTATAGTTAATGGAGTTGTAGTGCACCTTCTATGAGCTATCCACAATATGCATGACTAACACTTCATAACTTACTAACAAATTATTATTTGTTATTATTATTATTTGTATTTCTACTGTGCTTAAAACACAACACAAAATAAGACATTGGTATCACACAAAATATACGTTGCAAGACATAAAACTTGGCGTTCAATATACATTATATATTTTATTTAACCAAATAAAAACATATGTCTCAGTTTATGTGTGTATTGTTTATTTTTTGTTAGGTATGCACTACTGCATCTCATTTCATTCCAATTCCTTCTTCTTTCACTTCAACCCTGTATGCTAGACTAGAAAACTAGCTGCAGAGATACATTTATTACTGTGTGACCTCAGAAATAGATGGATTTACAATTTTCCCCATAAAGAGGACATTGTTTGTTTTTTGGTCAACTATAAAGATCATAAATGGATGATCAAACGTCAGTATATCAGTGATTCTTGCAGAGAAAAGCGTGATGCCTATTCCGGTTACTGCTGTTGCTTCGGCTCCGGCTTCATCCACATCTAGAGTGGCTTTATGTACAGCCTGAGGACCAAACAAACAAACAAAAAAAACAGACAAATAACACATTAATGTCAAATATGATTAAATAAATCTCTCCAAATTCAGGGGAGCGAGTTTAATTTCATAGCTGTTTTTCATATGTTGCTCAAACTGATGGTAACTAATGGAGATGAATTACTGAATCAAATTTCTCTTATCACAGTTCTTTCTTATGGCAATTCATGTACAGCCATACCCAGATAGCAGAACAACATTGAATCATCGTTGAATCAACATTAAAGCATCAACCAACTTGTCATTGAATCAATGTTGAAATTTCAATGTTAAACGTTGATTTTTCATCAGGTTTGCACCTTGAAATAATGTTATTTCAATGATGAAAAATAGATCAAGATGGGCATAAAATCAATGTTTGTTCAACGTAAATTCAATGACTTATTTTACATTGAATCAACATTGAATCAACATTGAAACAATTATAGTTTAGTCTTGCTTTATGAACAGCAAGATTCTATGACAGTAAATCATGTCCGTTTTGATTTATTTCTTTAAATCAGAGACCATGTAGGGCTGAAAAGCTTTTTTTTTTTTTTTTTTAAACAAAAAGTCAGTAACTCAACATCCTTCAGTTTACATGTAAACATTTATTTATTTATGCTCCATACCCATTTAAACAGGAAGTAACATCACAATTACAATAAAACAACTATATAATAAAAAACACTACAACTTACATACAAATTATTATAAACTGGATGACAATATGACTTTTTAGAAGAGAACTATTAGAAGAGATTGTTAATTCTGAATTCATAAAACAGAATCTAACTGCCAAGAGAAGAGACTGGAAAACCATAATATAAAAATGGCAGCCTGCCTCAGCAAAATTCAGTCAAATGCAAATAGAAACAACCAAGTCAGAAACACAACAGATGACTGAAACATTATTCGTAAGTTGAAATGTATTTACTCAGCAAAACAGATAATAAGACATGAGTCTGAACTTATGGTTTTCCGCCACGAGCAATTCCCCCCAGCCGTTCTGGGGCATAACGAAGCCATTTCTGAACTGTTGAAGCAAAGAAACTCTGTGGCCTCCTTTTCTTCAGCTTTCAGCTGTTGTTGTAGTAGTGCATCTAAAGAATGAAAAACAAACAAAAGGTTAGAACTATACAATGCTCTAAAAACTTGGAGTGGTAGTTGTTTATGAATGACAGAAGGTGGGTCCTAAATTTTTGGAAATGTGACTTTTACAAATGTACAGATATGCAACATATGTTTTGAAATGTCCTACAATCTTCCATAGATACAATGCACACATTAGATTTTTTTTAATATACAGGTCCTTCTCAAAAAATTAGCATATTGTGATAGAGTTCATTATTTTCTGTAATGTACTGATCAACATTAGACTTTCATATATTTTAGATTCATTACACACAACTGAAGTAGTTCAAGCCTTTTATTGTTTTAATATTGATGATTGTGGCATACAGCTCATGAAAACCCAAAATCCCTATCTCAAAAAATTAGCATATTTCATCCGACCAATAAAAGAAAAGTGTTTTTAATACAAAAATAGTCAACCTTCATATAATTATGTTCAGTTCTGCACTCAATACTTGGTCGGGAATCCTTTTGCAGATTCTTGTGTCTTGTGTCTCAACTTTCTCTTCACAATATCGCACAGATTCTCTATGGGGTTCAGGTCAGGAGAGTTGGCAGGCCAATTGAGCACAGTAATACCATGGTCAGTAAACCATTTAGCAGTGGTTTTGGCACTGTGAGCAGGTGCCAGGTCGTGCTGAACAATGAAATCTTCATCTCCATAAAGCTTTTCAGCAGATGGAAGCATGAAGTGCTCCAAAATCTCCTGATAGCTAGCTGCATTGAGCCTGCCCTTGATAAAACACAGTGGACCAACACCAGCAGCTGACATGGCACCCCAGACCATCACTGACTGTGGGTACTTGACACTGGACTTCAGGCATTTTGGCATTTCCCTCTCCCCAGTCTTCCTCCAGACTCTGGCACCTTGATTTCTGAATGACATGCAAAATTTGCAACCTGTAGCCCATTTCCTGCACACGCCTGTACACGGTGGCTCTGGATGTTTCTACTCCAGACTCAGTCCACTGCTTCCGCAGGTCCCCCAAGGTCTGGAATCGGTTCTTCTCCACAATCTTCTTCAGGGCCCGGTCACCTCTTCTCGTTGTGCAGCGTTTTCTGCCACACTTTTTCCTTCCCACAGACTTCCCACTGAGGTGCCTTGATACAGCACTCTGGGAACAGCCTATTCGTTCAGAAATGTCTTTCTGTGTCTTACCCTCTTGCTTGAGGGTGTCAATGATGGCCTTCTGGACAGCAGTCAGGTCGGCAGTCTTACCCATGATTGCGGTTTTGAGTAATGAACCAGGCTGGGAGTTTTTAAAAGCCTCAGGAATCTTTTGTAGGTGTTTATAGATAATTAGTTGATTGAGATGATTAGGTTAATAGCTCATTTAGAGAAACTTTTCATGATATGCTAATTGTTTGAGATAGGGATTTTGGGTTTTCATGAGCTGTATGCCACAATCATCAATATTAAAACAATAAAAGGCTTGAACTACTTCAGTTGTGTGTAATGAATCTAAAATATATGAAAGTCTAATGTTTATGAGTACATTACAGAAAATAATGAACTTTATCACAATATGCTAATTTTTTGAGAAGGACCTGTATGTGTTATTTCACAATCTGCAAATGTTGTCCTACAATGTACATATTCAATGCTATGAAAACAAATATACTTAATGTAACAATGTAGTCTTTTATGTGCAAAAAAAAAAAAAAAAAAAAAACCTGTAGGACAAAAAAAAAAAAATAAATTAAAAAAAAATCAATCCGTGGCGACGGTTTTGCAATTTGTCCCCCACACTCACAAATACTTAAACTGTTCCCTCAGTTTAACAAATCGTGGCCACGGATTAACAAACTGTATGCACAAATTTCCAATCCGTACGCTCAGATACCGTACTGTTTGCATATTTATTCTTAACGTGAAGACTTATTTTGGTGATTTTATTATAAGCTTTTTACCCAGAGTTAGATGCATGCTGCACTGTTAATGTTATTATTAAATAACGCCTATTATTACATTGCATTTAGTTTGAGAGCAAAGTAATGACAACATAAACTGTACATTATTTGTTTTGCATTGCTTTTTACCTTCTCCTCAAACTCACACTGCATGATTTTCAAAGTCACCATTGTTTTCACACTGTACTATCTGTGGTAGCATTTAGTTGCTGCTGTGTTCACACTGCACAATGAATTGGCGACAGGAGATTACACACTGCATGACTTTACAATAGGAAGAATCACCAACAACTCTGTCTGGTGTGCAAGCTACAGCCAAACGCACACAAGAAGTGATAAGGAAACAAACCCAAGATCATGCTGACATTGTGGTCTATAATTCCTCCCCGAACAAACAATAATTAAAAAAAGATGACGTCCTTGTTTAAGATCCCATATGGTCAAAACTGAAATTTCATGGCTTTTTTCATGGTAACTGAGGTCTAGGGGCTACGTAACTACCATATAAGTTTCAAAACAGTCAATCCACAGTAGAATGCACACAGCTTGCATAAAGTAGCTCTGCCTTTTCACGAGCTGCTGTGATGTCCAATCTACTCAGTCACCGCTTTCAGTCACCATCAACCACCATCCCACCCTTCTTTTGCCAAAACATCACGTCCATGCCATTGCTGAACAACAATAACATGAAAACAAGTCGAAAAACGCTGTTCAGTCGATAGATGTCGAAACTACATCATTACACAGGCTTCCGAACAACATTAATATAAAAGACCAGTGGCACGTCAGCTTCAGCATCTTTCACACAGCCATTCCATTAAACTTTAAAAATTTTCATTAAAAATTTTATTTAATTAATAGAAGTTAATTGATAAAGAAAATCTATTTATGACATTATTTTTGACAGCATTATGATTATTTATTAAAACTTCAGACAACAACAATTAGTGCCACGAGGTTATTTGCAACACTATATGTTCTACAAAATAGAGGACTACACACCTTACAGCGCAATATAATGTGGCTTTAGAAGAGGAAAGGTAGGATTAAGAAGTGAGCAAGTGATGAATTAGTATTATAGGTCCCAAGCAGATACAGTAACAATAATGGGTGCCCTACCTTATGCAGTCTCCATTGATGGCTAATAAACATTGATACAAGTAGGCTATGGTTAAAGTTGTGAACTTATAAAGTCTTAAATATTTTGTTTTCCCTTCTCAACGCATTATGCATTTACTCACCAATAATGGCTACCTTTTTAATTTGGACAAGTCTCCAAGTCGAAGGTGCCCAGCAGCAGATTCCGTACCATGGCAGTAGCAGAGGTGGCAAGGCGGGCTGCTCTCCACGCTTCTGCCTGGCAAAACACCGCAGAGCCCTTTATAACTTCAATCTGAAAAATTATTTCACATCACAATATTAATTTATTGGCAACTTTTAGAAACTTTTCATGTTTCATACGGATTCTTATGTTTAGCTTCCCAATAGTTAATAGGATTTTATGTATAAATGCAGATTAATGATAATCTGGACATACTGGACATTTGTTTACATGCAGGGTAAAACTGCAACAGGAACAGTACAAAATAAAAACTGAAAAAAGACGGACATTCAGAGTAAAACAGTGCAAGATAAAAAAAAAAAAAACTGTACAAAACATACATGCAGGGTAAGCATTGGTGGGAGCAATGTCCAAGCAGTGTAGAGAAATATTTCTGTACGACTTCATTGTTTTGTGCTGTGTAGTATAGTATTGTAATAGCTGATCAGAGTGATCAACTCCCCATGTGCTGGTTGTACGCAGTCACAGGACATGGAAATGTCTTTGTAGTCCATGTACCTTGTAATTTCACCCTCATCTTCACCACATCTACTGTAAAGCAGAATGGATGGTAGAACAGGTAGATACTTCTCATGTGTCCATCCACTTCACAAATACAAGAGGTCCATCTGAACGGAGCTTGCGTGTCCTGATGTGAGGGGCTGGTGAAGGCAAGGGTGATGCAGACACATTCCTAAAAACAAATAAATAAAAAAATGTTAACCTATACTGTTCAGAGTAAATGGATGTGCAATTAATATGGATGCACAATATATACAGTACAGAGATGACCAAAAATGTATCCACACTTCAACATGAAAAATATACACCTCTCTTCTGTAGGTCACATGACAGCATCAATGATGGTGATAGATAATACTACACACTGCTGCCATAATTCAATTTGAGTTTTAAAAAACACCATCCACTGGACATTACACACATATTGAACACATTCTAAACAATTACATCTTATCAGGTATTTGTAAATACACGCTAAACAAAAGGGATTATATACATTTACACCAAAGAAATATTCATAAGCATCACTTAGCTACATAAGGCAGTATTTTAGCCACCTGCAACTTGCTTGTTTGTGCTAAATAACATTACCGATAGCAGTGTTATAAGCTAACCAAAATGGAGCCAAATACACATTAGCAACCATAATCTAAAGCTATCCAAAACAAGGTGAATATAAACATCTGTAAACTCCATAAGGCATTAGCTTAGCCACCGGGAAATATCATGTTTGTGCTACATGAGGCAGCATGTTAGCATGATTTACCTAAACTATATAAATGGCATTGAAAGCCAATGTGTCACACAAGCTGACAAGAGCTAGCTGTAGTGAGGAAAATATTTACTAATATTAGTTTAATATTATCAGAATAAGAGATATATAAGACTTAATAACTTACCCAGTGTAGCATGGGTCTATTCTCTGTTCAAAATGCTCCCGTTCGTCGTCGGAGTCACACAGTCTTCTTCTGAGGTAAATGTAAACTTTCCAGAACATTCTGAAGAGTTTCCTCGGATGTGTAAGCGCGTGCCATCTTCCAAAACGTGCTGAAAACTCACTGAATCGGAGTATTTTTAATCCTGTCTCTCTGCGTTTTTCATGCCGGTGTCCGGGGGCGTGGTCTAGTATGTAAATTACCCTGACTGATTTCAGTGTGATTGGCGCATGGGCGTGTCCTGCCTCTGATTATTAGCATATAAGTGTGACAGAAATTCTGTGCCTCTCCTTGGTTTCATACGGATTACATAAACTGAGAATATTTGTTTTCAATGTGACTTGCATCATTTAAAAGTAGACATTTTAAGCTTTATATAGATATATTTCTCATTTCAGTTAATTTTAGTGACGTGTTTCAAAAAGATTTTCACGGAGACTGAGGTTTCATATATGTGCATATATCCTCATATACAGTATGTGGCCAATTAGGATTAGTTTTTTGCATTTTTTTTGTTAGTTCTTAGTTATTGTCTTGATAATAGAAAATATGAGCTAGGCATCATGTATGATAGTTGCCAAAGTGAGATATGAGCTAAAATGACCAGATCCTGCCATAGGAGACATATCTTGTATGTACATATACAGTAGGGCTTATATGTGGATATAAAGAAGCAATACAGGAGACCTATATGGCCTGTATATGCACATATATGCACCTCAATGTTGCCTACATGTGGCATATATACAGCATATATATTATCATATATGTGCATATATACTGCATATAGGTTTCATATATGCGCAGATATCCTCATATTTACATTTACATTTAGGCATTTGGCAGATGCTCTTATCCAGAGCGACTTACATTTTTATCTCATTATACATCTGAGCAGTTGAGGGTTAAGGGCCTTGCTCAAGGGCCCAACAGTGGCAACTTGGTGGTTGTGGGGTTTGAACCTTAGTCCAATGCCTTAACCACTGAGCTACCCCTGGCCCCATATAGGTGCGGTTATATGCGCATATATACTGCATATAGGTTTCATATATGCGCATATGTCCTCATATAGGTTCTTTCCATGTGGGGCACGCACACTGCTCTGGGTCAGACACAGACAACGGGAAACAGGAACTAAGGTCTCAAACAAATGCTTCCCAACAGAATACCGTAGGTCGCATCGCCAAAATTCTTTCATCGTGAGTGTCAGGAACTTCCAGACTACAACATATTGAATTCTCATGCCTGTAGAGTGTATTATAATGACGTGGCGACAGTGTAAAAACACCCTCCGATGTTAAATGCGAGCCGAAAATTGAGTACTTTTGAACGGCAAACAGGAATTAAGCTGTCAAGTGAGTAAACTAGACAGCAAGGTAAATACACAAAAATTACCGTCAAATTATTTTTTTTCCTCAATAACTATATATATATATATATATATATATATATATATATATATATATATATATATATATATATATATATATATAATTATTATTTTTTTTAAGCACCATGGCAAATCTCTTGTAGTCAATTTTTTAACCTATACACATATATATATATATATAATTATTATTATTTATTTTTTTTAAGCACCATGGCAAATCTCTTGTAGTCAATTTTTTAAACACATACACACATGCATACACATTTTTATAGAAATGCACTTAGTTAATTTAATTTTCCTTACATTGTTGAATGAGGATGGGTTCCACAACCAAAAATCAACATTGATTCAATGTTTGTCTTTTCAACACAGAAAAGCATTGAATTATCAACATTGATTCAACATTATTTAGCATTGAAAAATCAACCTCAACCAAAATGATGATTCTGATGAAATTTCAACATTGAATCAATGTCACCTTGCTATCTGGGTAGTGACTCACTAATTTGAAATAAATTTTTAATTAGATTTTTAATTTGCATGTTTGTAAAATGTGGCCATTCCTCTATGGTCCTACAGGTGGCACACTCTAAACTATTCACTCACTGGCAAGCAGGTCCTGTGTGGTCAGAGCAAACTATTTAGAATTATACAATAAAAATCTGGAAAAACTGAATCAGTATAGCTGTCATGATATCTAAAGAATCGCAATAACAATTGAATCAACACCTGGATATGGCGATTCCTATATTTTCAGTGACTTTAAGCTTAAAAAGGTGTCAGTTACGCTTAAAATGATCTGTGTCATATTTAACCAATTACAACATTAACAATACTTACAAGCATGTCTGTCACCATTTTGTCTTCAAGTGATTTTCTTACCTCAGAAACTAACAAATTTTCATCAGACATCCTAGAGAAGTTAGCGTTACGTGTGAACATGTCCTTAAATCCCATTTTATCCAAAATGCTGATCAGAGAATATGAAGTTTTTAGGGACAGTTTAGGGAGGTAGATGGCGTATTTTCTAGGGCGAAAAAAATGCAGTTGATAAGAAACTACTTTTCAAGGTTAGATCACTTATGTGAATTACTAAAACTAGTTAGATAGGAATTTTTTTTTTTACATTTTCGATTTTTCATGTACAGTACATTAAGAAATTGTTCATTGATGTACTTTTCAACAATCAATCCCGAAAAGAAGTGCCATCATTACTCAAACTCATGTCTTTTTAAGGTTCCTTATGTAGAAGTTACATACTGTAAACAAAATATAAGACGCTGTTGCTTAAATGATGACATGAGGATAACTATAAGAATATCTATTCTTAATCAGAGAGATTATAGTCCTCTACATATGACTCTGAAAAACTTAAATCAGGATTCATTTTATTACATTCAGAAATACATTTTTACTAAGTTTTGCTCATAGATCAAACCCCTTATTGTTTGACTTAAGACAAAATAAATTGTGCAATAAAGTCAGGTATTGACCAAATGCTCTGAGAATCACTCATAGTAACATGTTTTAATTAACCAATAATTTACAATCTGGAAAAAAATTTACACAGAAGTTACCTTTCTGACATCCATTTTTGCCACTTGGTTAGGTGGTGTGGACGCACGGTCTCTTCCAAATGGGTAATGTTTGTATCAGGCAGAGCCAAAATCATGGAGAATGAATCATTATAATTGAGACGAAGGACTCTGACAGACAGTTGATGATCATAGTAACTGTAAAAATCATCATTCACAAACATCATTTGAACTGGAACGGTTGTTTCTTGATCCACATGGAACTGGTCTTCTCTAGTGCGTTTTGGATTAAATGGGATGGACCATTTACCTTGAGGGGAAAAAAATGGTTTTGTATTGTTATTGAAAACTATAACAATGGCTATGGAGAGAATACGACATTACATGAATGATCTTACCTTTAAAATATATGTAGCTGAGCAGATACATGATGGTACTTGGATCCAGTTTTTCAATGAACTTGCTGATTTTGCCGTGTGTTTTTTCACTTACATATGTGTTGATCTGATTAGTGGTCTCAGTGGTCTTTGTAAAATCAACAGAGAAACCTTCAGAGAGATAGAAACGCTTAAGGTTCTCCAGGAATTCAGGATACGGTTTAAAGGTGTCATGGACATAGACAGCAGTGCCCACATCCAGGTCAACCCCTGACCTCTGATTGAGGTTTTGCAGGAGATCGAGGAAGGCTTGGTGCATCTCCTGATTCGTGAAGGCAGAACCCTCAAAGCCGAGGCCACTGAGGAGCTGTTGATGAGTTTCACCACCTGCTCCTAAAGACAGTGAAGCCAGTGCTGTGGACACACTCAGTGGAGAGAAGAACACGTTCTGGGACGGAGCACCAGATACAACACTTTTGTACAGACGGAAAGCAAAATCGCTGTTCACTTCGTTCAGTGCCTGTATTTTACTTTTATCCCCATCAGAGTCAGACTGTTGTTCTGGACTTCCGTGTACACCGGAGTAAATGAATGCCAAGGAAAGGCAACACCACAGACACAGGACTTTCCACGCCATGGCAGTTCTAAGAGGAAAAAAATGACAGGTATTGCAGACAATTAAGGGTTGAGTAGCAGTTAATTAAGCTTAATCCTGCTGTTCATTCGCTTTGTCCTGTATTAGGGTCGCGGGGACCTGGAGTCTATCCCAGGAGACTCAGGGCACGAGGCAGGGTACACCCTGGACAGCGTGCCAATCCATCGCAGAGCACACACACACACACTATGGTCAATTTGGGAACGCCAATTAGCCTAATCTGCATGTCTTTGGACTGTGGGAGGAAACCGGAGTACCCGGAGGAAACCCACCAAGCACGGGGAGAACATGCAAACTCCATGCACACAGAGACGGGAATCGAGCCTGGCCGGGAATTGAACCCGGACCCTGGAGGTGCAAGGCGACAGTGCTAACCACTACACCACCATACCGCATCCTGCTGTTCATGATCAAGAAAACTAAAAATTTTCTCATCTGGAAAAGTATGAAAGAATGTCCTTAAAATGTCCACATTTTTAACAGACAATTTTATAATTTTCTCAAAACGCCAAAAGTCCCTTCCATTGTGTTTGAGTATTAGACATGACTTATTGTTAGTGAAAACAAACAATAAAAAAAAATTCAAGTGGTTTAACAAAAATATTGCATCACAGTCTCTCCATTTTCACAACGTTTAAATTCAAATTTTATTTGTCACATACACATTATTTGTTATTTATTTCCTAACAAATTAATGAAACAAATTTTTTTTGCATTCATTTCTAGAACTGAATTAGCATTATTTTTGGTGTTCATGGACGCTCAAAATGCAGTCCAAAGAGTTGCATATACTGTAAAAGTAGAGACCATCATCAAAACATGAAAATAACAAACCAGAGAGATTTTAATGGAGGAAAAATATACAAAGCTGTTATGGAACAGAGTCACTGCTGTTTGTTGAAGATATGGCTGCATTTTTGTTTTCTACATCCAAGTATTTAAAAACGTCTCTTGTGTAATATTTATGCGGAATTCAGTTTACCCAATTAATTTTGAGCCTATAAAAATTTAAGTTGTTTGTAAAAATAGCTGTGATTCCTAAATGGTTAATGCTCTCATTTTTTCCTTAAAAACAACACTGAATGCAGTTAATAATAATAATAATAATACAGTACTATTACTATTACTACTACTACTACTAATAATAATAAACTCACCTACCCGTAGACACCTTCTGCAAAGCCGTGTAGTGTTGTGGAAAATGTCCAAGTGTTGGTTTCATTAAATATGCATAGACACCAACCTTTAACCTGCTTATTTCATGTTTATCCGAAATTCTTTCTAATCATTAACTGCTTTCAAACATACACTGAGCACATATTGATTTCTTGAAGGTTGAGCTCACATCAGCATTTTCAAATTTTGTACCCCGGATAAGGTTGCATCACTCAGTTCACTTTATATACATATAATAATTATTTATAATAACTGTTATTTATCTGACTCCAATTTAGTAGGATAACTTTAGGGGTAAACTTTATAGGTTTATCCTTATAGTTAGTGGTGTAAGGGAACCCATTCAGTGTTCAATTATACAATTATTTAGAGTTTTTTCTATACAGTACCGTGTCAGAGACTTGTGTAGAATTGTATTTAAATTAATTTTTCTGTATCTCAGAGGTTTAACTTGCAAACAAGGTGTTTTCTATTTACTGTGATAAGGTTTATTTATTAAGGTTGCTACTGATCATTAACACTGCTATCATATAATATATATACTATGACTATATATAACTGGAACATATAGTACTTGAATAGTAGACATCCTAAATATTTTTTTTTTTGCAGAACCATAGCCTCACACTGAAAATTGTAGAAAAATCTAACCTTTAACTCAAGTGAATAAAAAAAAAAAATCATTGACAAATTTTTTTTTAAATAAAAAAAAAAAAAAAAAAAAAAAAAAAAAATCACCTGTATCAAAATTATTGGCACCCCTAACAATTCTGATAAAATAAATGTAATTGGAACATGTTTGTTACTTTTACTGTATATAAAGATGATCAGAGTATCTATAAACTTTCAATTAATAATTAATGACTTCCTGTTTCCCTGCTGTAGTTACAGTTTACCTATTTACTGAACAGGTGTGTGTCGACCTTCAAAAGTCAGGCAATGGCTACTAGAAAATAGCCACTCACCTAAACATGTCAGAGGAATCATTAAGAGGTTTAAAACAACTGGAACAGTTACAAACAAAGCTTGACGAGGATCCATGTTTAACTTCATACCCTGTACAGTGAGGAGGATGGTAAGAGAAGTAAAAAAAAAAATAATCGAAATCTCCCTCAAAAAGAGGCATCTTGGGGTCACAAAGTCTCCATAACAACCATCAGACGCTATCTACATGCCAACAAGCTGCTTGGGAAACATGCAAGGAAAAAGCCTTTTCTCACCTACAATCACAAACATAAACGTCTTTAGTTTGCTGGGGACCGTGTGCTGTGGTCAGATGAGACTAAGATAGAGCTTTTTGGCAACAAATACTGTCTGGGTCTGGTGTAAAACCAAAAGATGAGTATGCGGAAAAGCATCTCATTCTCACTGTGAAGTATGATGGAGGATCTGTGATGCTGTGGACCTGTTTCTCTTCCAAAGACCCTGGGAACCTCGTTAGGGTGCATGGTATCATGAACTGAAAAATCAGCACATTTTAAATCAAAACCTGATGGCCAGATTCCTGTCAGAAAGTGGAGGATGGGTCATCATTGGGTCTTTCAGCAGGATAATGACCCAAAAAGTGTGCCAAAATCTACACACAAAAATGGTTTCGCAGACACAAAATCAAGCTCCTTTCATGGTCATTTCAGTCCCCAGACCTCAACCCAATTGAAAAGCTGTGGGGTGAGCTGATGAGGAGAATGCATAAGAGATGACCCAGGACTCTGGATGATCTAAAAGATTGTGCAAAGAGGAATGATCAAAGATACCTCTATCTGTATTCTACAATCTTGTTAAATAGGAAAATTAAGTGCTGTCTTCAGGTTGTGCGAAGTATTACATAACATCAGGGGTGCCAATAATTGTGGTACACATGATTTCATGTAAAAAAAAATAAAATAATTTTTTAATTATAGCGGCACGGTGGTGTAGTGGTTAGCACTGTCGCCTTGCACCTCCAGGGTCTGGGTTCGATTCCCCGGCCAGGCTCGATTCCCATCTCTGTGTGCATGGAGTTTGCATGTTCTCCCCGTGCTTGGTGGGTTTCCTCCGGGTACTCCGGTTTCCTCCCACAGTCCAAAGATATGCAGGTTAAGCTAATTGGCGTTCCTAAATTGCCCGCAGTGTGTGAATGTGTGTGTGAGAGTGTGTATGTGTGTGTGCCCTCCGATGGATTGGCACCCTGTCCAGGGTGTACCCCGCCTAGTGCCCGAAGTCTCCTGGGATAGGCTCCAGGTCCCCTGTGACCCTGAACCCGGGATTAAGCGGTATAGAAAATGAATGAATGAATGAATGAATTTTAATTATGAAAGGTAGTGTTCAAAGGTTAATATATGCCAGTCAGCATTGTTCATTAACCTTTGAACACACAACCTTTCTTTAAGAAGTGCTTTAACGTATAATTACATGTGCAAGGGACTGTGTAAAAGCCACTGTACGATGCACATACTGTAGTACTTCAAGGAAATTACTTCAGTCCCAAATTGAGAGTTTTTTTTTCATGGCAGAATGGACTCCAAGTCGAGTAATAGGCTGATCCTAAACAAATTTGTGAGACAATGACAAAAGTTCCCCCATGCAGACCAGTTTGCTGGGACTTCAGTTGGGACCGTGTGCAGTATTAGTAATAGTAATACTGCACACAGTCCCTCTTAATAAGTAAACACTAAGATTGATTAGTAAATGATGTAATTAAGATGGAGGACCAGCATATCTAAGCTATGATCTAATAGCATCAAAGTACTAAATCCAAACAGAAACCACACAACTTTCTGATTCTGTACCATCATGTTTAATAAACACATATTTAATATGAATCCTCTCAAAATGCTGATCCAAAGCATGCTGTGGATCAGTAGACAGAGTGAACTAAGGGTTCAAGGGTCAGTTCTTTCAAAAAGCCTTAATAATGCTGAGCTTAAAAAACAGTAGGACATGGCTGATGGGTTTATTGTGTTTGGCAAGGACTATCTTAATCTCTACAAATAATCAAAGAGCAGCTTAGATGCAACTGAAACTAGTACATGTCCTTCTGACTTAAAAAAGAAAGCATCCATATATGGATAAACTTTTTGATAATGCACAATTTAAAAGATTACAAATTTAAAAACAATTTTAGATTACAAATTTTTTGAAACAAAAAATTTTTTTTTTGAAAAGTCACCTTACATACAGTAACATGTTGTTGGTGGTCTTTCGGCTGCTCCCGGCAAGTGGTCGCCACAGCGGAATATCCAGTCCGCATAACTACTTGGCACAGGTTTTACGCCGGATGCCCTTCCTGACGCAACCCTCCCATTTTATCCGGGCTTGGGACCGGCACTGCATCCACATACAGCAGTGGTTCTCAAAGTGTGGGGCGCGTCCCACTAGTGGGGAATACAGACATGACAGGTGGGGCGCAATGAACGGGAGGAAATTAGTGGAAAATAATAGGAAAGTACCTGTTCTAATTCATGCTTTTCTTTATTGATAATGAAGAGCGTACACTCAAAACTAAACAACCACACACAAATAAATGGATCATACAAGTAAATTGAATTGAAACCTGCGCGAGCCACTGGGCAGCGCTGCGCGACTCTGACAGAAATAAACCGCGCCGACCATCAAAGTACATTTGACCCCGCTGGGATGCGCACGTACAAACTAGGCATGACAAGGCGGAAACAATAATAAACAGTCGTGATATTTTAAATGGTTTTTAAATAAAACACAGTGGGTCGCGCAGGTTTGTGATTCGAGCGGCGCTGCGCGATCCACCGGGCTGCGCAAATAAACCAGATCATCACTGCGCTATCCAGATAGTCGCGCTGCGCTGTATTTGCGCAGATATTTGGTTCAATCGGGTGCCGCGGTTTCGTCCCACTTTTGACGTGTTTGGCTTCACATACACTTCGACAATGGAAGAAGACGCTGCAGCAGCAGTAAGAGTTTGCTTACATGTGACGAAACCAACAACGAGGAGATTGTAAAGAAAAAAGGTGCCTCGTCTGTGGTGTGTTTGGATATAAGAAAAGTGATACGAATGAGATGAACGTGATTTGGAAGGTACGCAAGTGCACTGTTTTAACAAGTGGTGGAAACACGTCAAACCTTTTCTATCATCTGAAATCCAAACGAATATGGCCAAAGTATAAAAAAAAAAAAATGCAGCAAACCCCAGCAATTCACAGTTTAAATAAAATTACATTATGTTTCTTTGTGTTTGAATTATTATTTATGCATTTTCAGATACAAATTGCTATATTGTGATTGTGATCGTTATCGAGGTAGAAAATAGCTTCTACCGTGACAGAAGATTTTGGTTATATCGCCCACCCCTAATGAAGCCTATCTTGAGCTTGGATTCATGGTGGGGATGGTGGGGGCAGAAGAGAGACTCGTGTGTTTTTTGTGTCTTAAACCGCTGGCAGCAGACCGCATGAGACCCAACAAATTAGCTGGCAGAATACAGACAGCAGGAGAATCGCATGGTAACATCTGAATCAGTGGACAGCAAAGCACAAATGGCTTCATTCAAAGTTGCATACAGAATTGGCCAGTGCAAAAAAACTACAAACGATTGCTGAGCAGCTAATAAACATGGGGTCAATTATGCAAAGATATGTGACAACGTAAGCCTTTTATAACAATTGCACGTGTATTTTATCTATTTTGAACTTGGTGTTGTTTGATCTTATTGGTTTAGAAATTGATATTTCAATAAACAGTAAACTTGGCTGATTTCGTTATTATTTTGTTGACAAGTGGGGCTTGAAAATTCGCTCACCCCCTTAAGTGGGGAATGACAGAAAAAGTTTGAGAACCACTGACATATAGTAACATGCAACACAGCGCGAGACATGACCTGAGAAAGTCATTTACTGACTGTTACTGGAGAAGTTCATCAGCTGCCTTCTGACCATCATATGAGTGGGAGTCATCAGTATCACCAAATCTACTCACTGGTTAAAACTGCCCGGTTTTCCCAGGAATGCATATCCACATTCATACTGATATCATAGAGCCATGAAAAATCTCTTAAAAACAGTTTAAGAGTAGCTTATGCTAACGTGTTATTAAACTACAGTAAAAACAAAACAAAAGATTTTTATCACAACTTCAAATACACAAAATACTGCAGTCCTAAATAATAATAATAATAATAAATTATTATTATTATTATTATTATTATTATCATCTGAATAAATACAAAAAGAATGCAGTTTTTAAACCATGACTTCATTTATTAAGAGAAAAAAAGTTGTCCAAACCTGCCTGGCCTTATGTGCAAAAGTAATTGAACCCTAAATCTAATAATTGGTCGTGCTACCCTTGCACCAACTGCATTCAAGCGTTAACTGGCCATGAGTCCTTCACATAGCTGTGGAAGAATTTTGGCCCATTCATCTTTTCAGAATTGACCTGTTTAATGTCATTCCACCAGACTTTGCTTAGGCCACTCCAAAACCTTCATTGTGAGTGTTTTTTTTTTTTTTTTAGCTATTCAGACGTGGACTTGGTGGACTGGTGTGTTTTGGGTCAGTGTCCTGCTGCATAACTCAAGTGCGCTTGAGCTTGAGGTCACAAACTGATAGCTGGACATTCTCCTTTCTGGCAGCACAGAAATCATGGTTCCATCAATTATGGCAAATCATCCAGGTCCTGGTCCCCAGACCATCACACTACCAACAGCATGGCTGTCTGTTGGTATGATGTTTTATTTTCATGCCAGATGTACAGACACACACACCTTCCAAAAAGTCTCATCAGTCCACAGAATATTCGCCCAAAAGTAGACTAGAGCCTTTGTGACCTTTTCGGTCAACAGTAGCTCTGGCATTGGTCAGCCCAGTCTCTTTCTTAGTGTTCATCAATGAACACTGATCCTAATTGAGGCAAGTAAAGCCTGCAGTTGACAAATATTCTATCAATTTCAGTATTTCAGTGGGATTAAAAAAAAAAAATAAATAGTTAACCTTTCATCTGAAACAAAATCTATCCTTCAGCAACCACTGTTCATACACTATAGGTGGGCAGTTTTGACTCAGGGTCACTGATCGGGGGAGCTGTTGTGCTCTTGAACCGGGCTGTTACCAGGGGTGCAGATAGGGTAAACCTGATCAACCTGATTGACACTACGCTGCGATCCCTGCTTCCTAACTGGGATGTGCAGAAGAAAATAATTTCCAATCACTGTGCTGTAAGGTACATGTGATGAATTAATGCATCTTAATCTTAATCAAATTATTTCTCAGCAAGCCATATCAATAATATCTACAAAATGCTCTTTATGTCTCATTTAATAGTTCATCATTTATTCATTGTTTAAATTAGGATTGACAATTCTCCCCATAAACAAGATGTTCTGTGTTTTCTGGTCAACGATAAAGATCATAAAAGGCTTATCAAATTTCAGAATCGCGGGCATGCCACGAGGTGAAAAACGTATTCCAGTCACAGCTGTTGCAGTGGCTCCAACTTCATCTACATCTAATGTTGCCTTATGCACAGCCTGAAATAAAAGGGGGAAAAAACACATACAAAAACACATTGAGTGAATAAGTCATGCTTTCAACATAGATAAGGCAAATATTACTTAATCTTTATGTGGAAGTTTTTTTTTTGCTAAAACTGATGATTGGTTTCTTCTTCTGTATAACTGCTTTAGATAAACACAAAACTACCTGCAACATGACAATGATCTGTCACTTACGTGTCATCTACAGTTGGCAGTAAACTTCCTTACCTTAGAAATTAATATCTCTTCATCAGTAATCCCAGTGAAGTTAGCTTTATCTGTAAACATATCCTTCATTCCAAGTTCCTTTAGAATGTTTATCAGCGAGTAAGATGATTTTAGCGAAATTTTAGGAAGGTAGATTGCATATTTCCTGTAGAAAGAGATTAATATTAATAGGCAATTTTACTTGCTGACACACTCATTTCCTGTACAGCTTATCCTGTATAGAGTTGCAGGAGGCCTAGAGCCTGAAGAGGACTCGGGGCACTAGGCTGGGTACACCCAGGAGCATGTCACACACATGCTCACACTACAGTATGGGCAATTTGGACACTGGGAGGAAACTGGAGTACCGGATGAAAACCTACCCCTAAGCATGGGGAAAACATGCAAGGTCCAAAGGCTGGTCTCAAACCGTCAACCCTGGAGCTGCATAGCCACAGTGCTAACCACTACACCACCATGCTGCCAGTATATTTAAATTATACTTGCTTATTTCATTAGTACACAGAGGTTTATAATGGAGCAAATACATACAAAGTTTGCTTATATTAGAAAAAATTACAATTTCATGACCTTAATAACAGACAGAGAAATAGCACTTTTTATGAGTTACTGAAGTGCACCATGGAGCTTATTTGCTTTTGAAAAGCAAATAACACTATCGCCAAAAGTATTCGCCATTCTTCCTTTACTGTACATTCACATAAACTTGATTAACATCAAACTCTTAATCCATAGGGTTTAATATGATGTTGGCCCACCCTTTGCAGCTATAACAGCTTCAATTCTGCACGGTGTTACTGATCAGAAGATTGCCAGTTCGATCCCCAGCTCCATCAGGGTACCTGAGCAAGGCCCGTATCCCTATCTGCTTCTGGGGCACTGTATGAAGGCTGAACCTGCGCTCTGACCCGTTACACTGGCATATGTGAAGAAGGAATTTCACTGTAATGTATGTGACAAAGGCTTCCAGAAGCACATTTGTGAGGTCAGATGCTGATGTTGGGCGAGGAGGCCTGGCTTGCAGTCTCTGTTTTAATTCATCCCAAAGGTGCTTTTTGTTTTTTGGGGGGGGGGGCATTTTTTTAAAATCCAATTTTGTCGTGTCCAATTCCTCCCCGTCACAAGGCTAAGACTATCATGTGTTTCTTTCGAACCAGCCGACCGCATCTTTTCAAACCGCTCACTCAAGCACCACTAGGGGCGGCGTAACACACTCGGAGGAAAGCGCTATCCGCTCCTTCCGCTTGGCTCTACAGCCAATCAGACACCCCTATCTAGACCTCCCTATCTAGACCTGCGCGAGGTTACAGCATCTCCCGGGAATCAGAATCCGACCCAAAAATATATCATTAAAAACGAGAAGCCTAATAGGGATTACTGCTGCAAAACTGCTTCAACAAGACTGATGAATGGGCCTGTGTAAATGTAATATGAAATGTAAAAATATTTGAATAGAAATTAAAATTTCTGGAAAGAAATAAATATTTTTCAAATGCACTGAAGATACATTAAACAAACATTTAAAAAATCGGATCTGGACTTTATGAACATATCAAAATCCCACAGAAATAAAATAACCTTTCACGCATCTGTCTGATCCAGTTGACCATGCGGTGTGGACGCAAAGCCGCTTGCAGGACACCGAGACTTTTTGGTAGAGCCAGTATCATGGAGAATGACTCATTGTAATGCAGACGAACAACGAAGGTAGAGAGTTCTTTATCATAGTAGACATCAAAGTCATTATCCTCACGCATCATCTCAACTTGAACAGGCATTTCTGCTTTGACATAGAATTTTTCCATTCGAGTTTTTTGGGGGTCAAATGGTATGGACCAATTCCCTAAAGGAAAAAAAAAAAAGAAAAAAAAGTGCCCCTATTAAACCCCAAACTTGATAGCTGTGGACAAAATTGGCACTATGACACAAATAAATCAACCATGTTAAATTCGCTTACCCTTAAAATATATATAGCTGAGGAGATACATCAGGGTACGTGGATCCATATCTTCGATAAATGTTCTTATTTTGCCGTTTGTCTTTTCACTGACATATTCGTTCATCTGATGAGTGGTCTGTTTGCTTTTGGTGAAATCAACAGTGAAGCCATCACACAAATAGAAACGCCTCATTTTCTCCAGAAATTCCAGATGAGGTTTGAAGGTATCATTGATGTAGACAGCAGTGCCCATATTCATGTCAACCCCTGACCTCTGATTGAGGTTTAGCAGGAGATCGAGGAAGGCTTGGTGCATCTCTTCGTTGGTGAAGACAGAACTGTTGAACCCGAGGCCAGTGAGAATCTGTTGATGAGTCTCACCGCCTGCTCCTAAAGACAGTGCGGCCAGTGCTGTGGAAACACTCAGTGGAGAGAAGAACACGTTCTGCAACTGACGATCAGAGACAATGATTTTGTACAAACGGAAAGCAAAACCATTGTTCATCTCGATCAGTGCTTTCATATAGTTTTCCCGGTCATCAAAGTCGGACTGCTGTAGATCTTCGTGTGCATTGGTGTAAAGTAACGGCAAGGAAAAGCAACACCAGAAACACAGGACACTCCACGCCATGGCACTTGTTCTGCGAGATTAAAATGGAGGCTTAAAAGACAGATCTTACGACATTTTTCTCATAACAGATATTTTATATATTAACCACAGATTAATGGTTTAAAATTAAGCATTAGATTATGAAAGATTTTATCAGAATTCTGACTTTTTTTTTCTCTAAGATTATCCAGACTTTAATCTTAGTATTCTGACTTTATTCTCAAAAGGTTTTATCTGAGAAAAAAGGTCTGGCTTCTGTGATTAAAACCCGAATTCTGAGGAAAAATATCCAGGATATCCAGGACTCTGAGGGGGGAAAACCCTGAATTCTGAGATAAAATTAAGACTCCAAGGGGAAAAAGAAATCTGAATCCTGAGTTTAAAAAAAATAGATAAAGAAATCAGGATTTTTTTTTAGGAAAAATAATCAGGATTCTGAGGTAAAAAACAAAAAAAACAAAAAACGAGTTCTGAGATTAAAGTCAGAATTCTGAGGGGAGGGGGGAACGGAATTCTGAGATACTAGTCAGAATCTAGATCTAATCCAATGTCTGTCGGAGTTAAGAACTTAAAAAAGGTGTAAAAAAAGAAAAAGAAAAAAAAAAAATCAACACTCACCCAAATATACCAATTTTCCCCAAACTCTTGTCGTGTCTTGCTTTGCGTATAGCCACAAGCGCCAGCTCTGTTTAAGGTTTATCCATAGTCTGAATGAAATCTAATCATTAACAGACTCTCAACAGTGCAAACAGACTTGGGGGTAAATATATTGATTGTGTGAATGCTAACAGTTTACAGTGTTTAGCAGTTATGGGTCTGGATTACCATGAACACTAAACTAAAGTCAGTTGCAGAATGTTATATGAATAACATAATTTGGAATTAGGATTCAAGATAATGCATGCACGTAATAGTGGCGTTGCGAGATACATGTGGAAGTGGTTTCTACACCATGTAGATAAATAACATTGATGAAACACTGTAGCATACATTTTATTTGTGTAGAATGTGTTTTGGAATTTATTCCAAGTATTTTTGGAGGGGCTTTGATGATTATAGATAATTATTTGCTCAGGTTTATCAAACTGTAAAGTGCTAAAGAACAAAAGCAAAACCCTCAGCTGCTTCCAAATGACCAGAACAGTACTTTCAATAAGCAGCTTTACAAAAATCCAAATGAACTTTCTTTAGGCTGCTCTTGTCAAGGGGTCACCACATCAGGCCATCTGATTCACACACACACACACACACACACACACACACACACACACACACACACACACACACACACACACACACACACACACACACACACAACTATGGCACAGGTTTACACAAATAGAAATTAAAAAGGGAGGCTTAAACGACAGATCTTACGACATTTTTCTCATAATATAATTCATGACAAATTTTATATATATATTAACCACAGATTAATGGTTTTAAATTAAGCATTAGATTATGAAAGATTTCTCCTTTTTTTTTTTTAGATTAGAATTCTGACTTCTGATAAAAGTACAGGTACCCTGCCTGACGCAACCCGCCCATTTTATCCAGGCTTAGGACTAGCACTACATACAGTGGAGGGTAGTATGTGGTGTAGCAACAACCAACAGTCGGGCTCAAACCCGGATCCTGAGATCCCCAAACCAACAAATTAGCGCTGTAGCCGCCTGAGCCACCACTCCCCCGAAATGCAAATATTTGAAAGTCATCCTAATGAGCAAGCCAGAGGCAAACATGGCAAAGTAAATCTCCCAGAGAAGACATGAGGAAGAAACCTTAAGACAATCCAGACTCATTCTCAGCCACACTGGATGGCGCAAGTTCTAACATATATTTTTTTTCTTTTACTATATATTATAACATCAAATGCATACACTCGGGGCCAGCCCTGTAAATCCGGGGCCCATAAGCAGAATAAACACATTAATACATACATATATGATTTAATATTTTTAATAAAAAATTGTTATATTGTCTCTCACAAAAATTGTAAAATTGTTATATTGTCTCTCACCGCCACATAGCAGCTGGTCCATGAGGACCCACTACATATGAGGAATTAAACCGGACAAAAATTTAAACTGACAAAAACGAAAAGATTGAACCGATTGAACTTTAGCTATAAAAAAACATTAAGCTGATCACTATGGACAGCCACCATGCCGCCAGATAACTAGGTGCCGATTCAATTTACATTGCGATTTTGGAAATTGCTGTAGAATTTTAAGTATCAGTGTGGAGATACATGAACCTCCAATCGAAATACAGAACTGAATTCGCTTCACCCCCCACCATCCCTACTTACAATACAAATACCAGAGGCCAGAGCACCTTTATTGAGGTTTTAGCTGAAGTGTTACCAACGTCAGCCTATGCAGACAAATTTTCATCCATTCTTTTGACGTTTCCGAATTTTAATTAAATAAAGCATGTATATTTTCTGCTGACAAATCCACCTGAAACAGTACAACAATCTAGTAAATACAGATATGCTGTACAAGAACATCACAAACTAGGAAGGAGGTTTTTATTGTATCTTTAAGGCAATTTTCAAAAGAATAGGAACAGTTTACACAAGTTGATTGCCTCAGCTTGGCTTGATCCTGAAAGCACAACATAAAACAGTATGCAAAACAAGGAATAATATTGAGCTTAATGTGAATGTAATGTCTTACATATTTTAAGAAGATTTTAAGAAAATAGAAAAAGCTAGTGTCCTTCCAGTCCCGATATACTTTAAAATATTAAAGGAGTTAAAAGTATCAAAAATTACTGAAAGATTATACATACAGGGGTGGGGAAAAAAGTATAAAAGTAGTGCAACAAAAGCAGAGGAAGAAGAAACTATTAAACATTTCTGGACACGGAGACAAATAAACACCCTTTCTTCACAATACACACATATACTGTATACATGCAAAAAAATGCATTTCAACATCAAATAGCCCAAGCCATTTGTTTTCCGCAATGATTAGGGAAGCGGACACTTCTTATTCTTCTTCCTTATTCTTCTTCCTTTTCTTTTTCACTGTTCTGCTTCTTGGACACCTGAAGGTGGAATTAGGACATTTTATTCACTTAAAGTACACTGATATCTATGGAGCGATATTGCGGACAAAATTAAAATGCAATTACAAATTGCATTTGTTTTATGCGGCGCGCGTCAAGCCGGCCAAAATTCAAACGCAATCGCTAATCCATCTGCAATTGCATTTCCAACACGTTACACAGAAACCTGTCAATCAGCGTCAGGGGCAGGTCTATACTGTGGGGCGGGATTGTATGGGGAGTGACGTCACTCGCAGTCGCCGACCAAGAGGGGGATATTTGAGCAATTGAGGTGAACCGAGATTATCTCATTTGTTTATCAAAAAATAAACACACAAATAAAAATATTTTTAGATCTTCTCCTGTTACAGCCTGCTGGAGCTAAATCGTTCAGAAACGCTGCGTACCGGCGCTTTATACCGATGGAGTCACTAAGGGACCGTCTAAAAAGTGCATGACCAAGACCCGACCGTTTATTTACAGAAGAATACACAAGATTACAGAGAAATACCTCATAGGACATCAAACATATTACACTGTTAGGCTACAATATGGATTATTTGTTTATTTATTATTATAATAGTTATTTCAATGTACATTTTAAAATAAATGATTACACAGACAATTCTTGTCGCAATAAAACAGATAATTTGTTAAATGAGAGTTGGGGTGTTTTTTTATTATTAAAATAATAATAATTATTATTGTAATTATAAAGATATGTATGAAAATGACTGGACTTTGGTACAGTCTATTATGAGTTGCAAAAAATAACAAATCAACAGAATTCAATAACTTTTTTGCTATAGAAACTTAGCATTTAGAAAATGTAAAACCAACTGTACTACAATGCCCTCTATCCTTGCTAATAACCACAACCCTTCCCTGTGCAATATTTAGTTTGATATTAATTTAGTTCATTTATTATTATTTTTTTGAGAAAAAATAAAAATAAATAAAAATGAAATCAAACTTGGAGTGATGGAGTGGGTTATAGTACAACTGGTTTTACATGTGTAATCCACATAACGAAATACCTATTGATTTTTTTTGTAATGTTATGCGCTAAAATGCCTCCCTGCCAGGGATTGACCCCCCCCCCCCCCCCCAATATAACCTCTATCAAATATTATATTAGAACATAAATTAATAGGTTTATGATTTACAAATTGCACCAAACGAATTTGATTATAAAATAAGCTATATATAAAAAACACATGTAGCATAGGGGAAAAATATATTACTTATATATTTTTTTCATACATGTATATTTTTATATTTCTTATTTATAATAAAAATCACTTCGTGTAATTTTTCATCATCAACAATATTTGTTTAGTGTAAACATTATTGTATTACATGACAAACCCCTGCAAAATAAATGTGCCACAAAATAAACATTATATGAGAATTTGTATTATGTGTCTTAATTTCTGTGTATTAATATGTCACATGCTTAGGGTTATTTATAATAGTAATAATATATTTGATAATACTCATATAATATATTTGATGATGATATGAATTTTTGATTGTGATGTCCTAATATATTTGACAGAGATTTTTTGGGGGTGCAATCAGTGTCAGGGGGGCATTTTAGCGCATAACACCAACTTCACCTACATTGCTCAAATATCCCCCTCTTGGTCGGCTGACGCTGATTGCATTTCCAACACGTTACACAGAAACCTGTCAATTTTAAATGGATTAGCGATTGCGTTTGAATTTTGGCCGGCTTGACGCGCGGCGCAGAGAAAGTGAAAAAGCAAACGTGGTGATTGATTTTGATATTTAAATATGACCGGTTCATGCCGTGTAAGACCTGGGAAATACAAATGCAAATGGACTTTGCTTTTTCATTTGAAATTTGGCAGTCAGTGTGCGCTCGCGAAGGCGAAACAGCAAACGGTAATGCAAAGTTTGCAATTGCATTTGAATTATGGCACAGTTTGTGCGTCTACATATGGGAAACGCAATTGCAAATGCAATTTGCAATTGCATTTGAATATTGTCCGCGATATCGCTCCATAGATATCAATGATGAACAGATAAATACACTGCCTGGCCAAAAACTAAATGGCCATTTCAGAGGGGTCAAATTACTGTGCTGCATTAAGGAAAAAATACAATGGAGGAGATTTGAAAATACTGGACCCTTCAACACATGATCAAAACCTTGAATGATTGTGCTGAACCTTCAATTTTGTGAAATGTGATCACGAAAAAAACCCCAAAGAAAATCATTTGTTAGTGAGACTAATCAGAAACTAGTGAGACTAAACTTGCGAGGAAGCATAGAGATTAGAATTTGGAGCAATGGAAAAAGGTCATGTGGTTTGTTGGGTTCAGACTGACTCTATTCCAGAGCGATGGGTGTGTCAGGTTAAGAGGGGAAGCATGAGCAATCACTTTCTTACATGACCTGGCCACAACACTGTGTTATAATCAAAGCTAAAGGCAATTCAATGAAATCTTACAGTGTGCAACTTTTTTTTTTGGCCAGACAATGTAAAAGAACTAACATAACACCGATTTTGTTTCAGTAATAAAAATGAATCCACTTTCCAAAAAATATTTAGGAATATATATATATATATATATATATAATATAATAATAAATATTTAGGAAAATAAGGAATTTGTTCATTGTGAGAAAAGTAGTTTCAGGAAGCTGACCCCCGCCCCCCGGCCCCCCTCCTATTACCCAACAATAACTGTAAATTAGCATGCTGCAAATATTTCACTATAATTCAATATAAACATATTAACTGATTGGACTTTAACATTTACTGTTACTACTTTATTTATTCATTCTGGTGCAGTTAAAAATGGTACCTTTGAAACAGATGTGTTTTTCTTGCAGTGTCGACCATCTGCTCCTTCTCTGGATTGAGGCCTCTCATGGGAAAGAAAAAAAACAAGAGGTCTATGATCATGTTTATGGTGAGAGAAAATACTGTTTCAGTGGAAAAATGTGAAATGTCAGTATACTGTAGATGTGCAGCTATTTGGATTTGGGTTACAGTATACCTCAATCTAACCATCCCAGTTATACAAGACAATTTATTAAAAAAAAAAAAAAAAAAAAAAAAAAAGGTTGTATGACCTATTTTTAAAGGCCATACGTTTTAAACAGATTGTTTGATATATTGTGTGCACATTTATACCTTTAGCATTCCAAAAGGAAAACATTAACACTACATTGCACCTTCTTTTCTTGTTTAAGTCAGTATGTTTACATGATGTTTTGTAAGCCCAACTAAAGCATGGCTTATATTTTTATAAATAAATGTAAACATTCATTCATCTTCTATACAGCTTCATCCTTTAATAGGGTCGCGGGGACCTGGAGCCTATCCCAGGAGACTCTGGGCACAAGGCAGGGTACACCCCGGACAGCGTGCCAATCCATTGCCGAGCGCGCACACACACACACACTCATTCACACACTATGGTCAATTTGGGAACGCCAATTAGCCTAATCTGCATGTTTTTGGACTGAGGGAGGAATAAATGTAAACATGTTAGACTGAAATCATACAAACTAAACTTCTCACTAGCACACTCAGATAATGTGGTTGGGAGTCAAAAGTTCTCATATGCACATCTTCTTTGTCTTTCGGCTGTTCCCTTTCAGGGGTCGCCACAGCGAATCATCTGCCTCCATCTAACCCTATCCTCTGCATCCTCTTCTCTCACACCAACTAACTTCATGTCCTCTCTCACTGCATCCATAAATCTCCTCTTTGGTCTTCCTCTAGACCTCCTGCCTGGCAGCTCCAACCTCAGCATCCTTCTACCGATATATTCACAATCTCTCCTCTGAACATGTCCAAACCACCTCAATCTGGCCTCTCTGACTTTATCTTCAAAACATGAGTTGTCCCTCTGATGAACTGATTCTTGATCCTATCCATCCTTGTCACTCCCTAAGAGAACCTCAACATCTTCAGCTCTGCTACCTCTAGCTCTGCCTCCTGTCTTTTCTTCAGTGCCACTGTCTCTAAGCCATAGAGCATTGCTGGTCCTGTACACCTTTCCTTTCATTCTCGCTGATACTCTTATCGCACAACACACCCGAAACTTTTCTCCACCCATTCCAACCTGCCTGTACCCACCTCTTCACCGAATTTGAACACTCTCTGTTGCTCTAGACCGTTGACCCCAAGTACTTCAAATCCTGCACCTTCTTTACCTCTGCTCCCTGTAGCCTCGCCGTTCCTCTTGGATCCCTCTCATTCACGCACATTTATTCCGTCTTGCTGTGGATAACCTTCATTCCTCTGCTTTCCAGAGCGTACCTCCACCTCTCCAAATTTTCCTCCACCTGTTCCCTGCTCTCGCTACAAAGTACAATGTCATCTGCAAACATAGTCCAGGGAGTCTTGCCTAATCCTGTCCATCACCAGAGCAAACAAAAAGGGGCTTAGAGCCGAACCTTGATGCAGACCCACCTCCACCTTGAACTCTTCTGTGACACCTACAGCACATCTTTCCACTGTCTTAGCACTCTCATACATGTTCTGCACCACTCTAACATACTTCTCTGCCACTCCAGACTGCCTCATACAACACCATATATGCACATATATCGGACACAGAATTTACACAACACTCAATAAATCGATTTCTCTTGCCTATACTAGAACAAGGTACAATTTTAGTCTAATTAAATGGACTAGTCAAGCTACACCCATAACTAGACTTAACTGTGCATATCAACATATGGCGCTTTCCCACTGCATAGTACGGCACGACAAGGTTCAGTTCAGCTCACTTTTGGGGGATTTTCCACTGGGAACAGTACCTGGTCCTTTTTTTAGTACCACCTCAGCCGAGGTTCCAAGCGTGCCGAACCGTTACCAAAACGTGACGTGTAAACTCCGCTGGTCACGGATTGGCCGGAGAAAATCGTCATTACTGCGTCACTGAGCTTGCGACATGAGACACAACAGAACCGCTATATTTAGAACAGCCAGAGAAGGATCGGACGCACCTTTTTGTATTAACCCAAAATTTTCTTTGGCTGCCATCAGCCTCTTTTGAAACAAACTCCTTCGTCTCGCTGTTAAAAACATCCACATGCCGAGAATGAAGAACACCATGCCGTCGATATGCTCCATTGTTGTGTGTTTGTTTGTGGCGCGTTTACGATGATGTCATGGCAGTAGAGGCGCCGCAACTACAACGACACGTGAATAATCCCGCCCCCACTCTAAAGCGTTACTAAACTGCAGTGGAAGCGCAAACCGCGCCGAACTGAAGTGAGCTGTACTGAACCGTGCTGTGCCGTACTATGCAGTGGAAAAGCGCCAATAGTGAGTGTCACATGCCCCATTTACACAAATTAACAACTGCCATATTTTATGAGACAACACTTGTGTGTGCCATCATATATGAGAAAGTGCAAAAGTCTTAAGTAGTCCGTTTTTTTTTTCTTCTTTTTTTGCACAAACTTTGTTATACATGTTTATTTTATGACTTTACTATTAAATCAGTACCAAAACTAACAAGCAAAAAAAAAAAAAAAAAAAAAAATCCCCAAACATTATTATTCCAGCAAAACATTTTAATCTTACAGGAAATCTGTAGGCCAGAAAAGAAAGCATGATATTACGTAAAGGACCACTTTCCAGACCAAAAACTTATTTGCATGCATGGAAAAAGAAGCTGTTGCGACAAACCCCTCAGAAGGACTGTGGCTGGTTGTGCAGGATGGATCTTCAGTAAAACTAAGCAGCTAATTTCCTCATAAAACTGCATTAATTGTACAGAAAACTATTTAAAGTGACCTCACACTAATTATTGACTTTGTTCTCCATCACTGTTTACTGTTTTATATAGTATAATTCTTAGAAAATTAGTAGAAAGTAGAATTTTTTTCTTGTGACATTATGTCAAACTTAGTCTTGAATGCTCTTTGTTTGTCCTTTTAAATTTTTAACCTACATACTTGAGGGTTGTAAGTTAGACCAGTCGTGCTGCGTACTTACCCGGAAAACCCTGCAGCGGAGGTATTGTAGCCTCCACGAAGAGGATCTAAGTGAGACTGTTGGGTCTCTCTGCCTTTCCCCCACTCACTCCTGCCCTTTCCTTGCAGCTCTGCATTGGTGTTCTTCTCAGAGGAGGAAAGATTTTTAAAGGTGGGTGGCTTCAGTTGGTCCATAGAAGACATGCTGCTCGGCCAGCTGTGAAGATTCGGCGTGAGGAAATCTTCAGCAAGATCTGCTGTATTAAGGAAATAAAATAGTCAGTCATTGCTAGAGAGCCAGCTGTTTCCAAATAGACCATGGACTAATTATGTGATTTTAATGCTAACATAGCAATAGGGCTGGGTGATTTGGCCTGAAATCAAAATCTCGTTTAATTGAACATTTTAACTCGATTACGATTAATAAACTTTTTTTTTTTGCCCTCATAGTCCACTGACAAGTTTTGTACAGTAAATAACACAAGTGAGAGATTTTTGAATGAAGGCTGCATTACTTGATTGATTAATTGAAGGCAACACACACTATCTGCTATCTGATTATTTATTGAACATCAGTGTTGAACAACTTAAATTAAACTGAAGCCACAAAAATTAAAGGGTTCATTAAATTACATTTTAAAGTATAGTTTATTAACAAAAACAGATGACAGATTTGGCCTTAAAAATTAAGATACTATAGGCACATGCTCAGAATCTTTACAAGGCAAAGATTTTTATAAAAAAAAAATACTTGTTTTTGTGATGATAAAAAGTATCTTGTGATGATGCATTACAATGTTTTGAGATTTTTAAACAATAATGAGAAACAACATTTAGACCACACACACTAGGGCTGTCTTTTTAACCCACAATTCAGAGTTAAATGAAGGCTATTTCACACGGCCCCAATAAACTGACATAATGGCTTAAACATGCAATGACAACAAAAATGGAATGAATTATGCAGCTATCAATCAGGGCCGGGACAATTTCACTTTTACTATATGGTTGGGTACCTGCTAGGTGTTGTATAGTTCATATTTGCTTGGCCAGAATGGTTTAAGCCACCAAAATAATGTTTTATTGATAAACCGTGCAGCATTCGCCAGCGTGAACACACCCGTTAGTAACAAGGCGAATAAGGAGCTAAACTTCAGCCGCAGAATGAGACGCTGCGCAATAAGGAGCCGAACGAATCGGAAGCTGCGAATAAGGAGCTAACTTCAGCCTCGTGTGCTTAGGGGCATCATATCTTTCGCTAGAAAGTTAGAAACGGCCCTGGTTATATCCTTGCTCCTTTTGGACAGCTTTCATAAGGTGTAATGGCCACGAAAGACGACACGATCGATATATGCTTTGGTACAGCCCCACTGCTAGCCGTGCTAGTTGACGGAGTAGCATCGGGTCGGGTGTGGTCGTGTGGGTGATGCGTTCATATAACGGAGTTCGTGCTACCTTTTTTGTCGACAATTTCAACATCTTTGGATAATAACTCGAGGTTATAGATTCACTTTCGTCGCTGCTTCCACTCTTTTTTTTTTTTTTGTCGTCCTGGTGTCAAGTTTGCTTCACAAAGTGCGGTAGGAAATTAACTTTGACCTGCATGGCACGCGCAAGCTGCACGCTGATTGGTTGTTGTTGTTGTGTTGTTCTGCTGTGTGATTGGCTCTTAGATTAATCCATATCGAGCAAAAAATGTCTAGAGCTTTTCATCGTTTTTAAAATCAAATAAATCGCGATTCGATATGATATCGTTTATCGGCCCAGCCCTACATAGCAATACAACAACCCCAGTGTGTCCCCAATGTTTGTAAGGTCTAATCATATAGTTCCTAATTATGTTTAAGTAACTGATTGCTTGATTTATTTTTACATGCAGGTCAACCATTTAAAGCCTATATTAAAAAAATATTGTTAAAGTTGCTAAAGTCATTCTTTTTTATGGCAAGAAGGCATTTCCCCCTGCAAACCTCTTCATGCTCATATTGTATGACTGATAACACACACACACACACACACACACACACACACACACACACACACACACACACACACACACACACACCGCATAATATGACTTGGATCATTCCACTGTGTACAAATGCCATAAGTATGTGGCAGATCAGTGCCTCACCCTGGTGTTTCACTCTCCTTTGTCTTTCTGGAGAACTCCTCCCACATCTCTCATTGGTTGAGTGAATGGGTTTCCAAGGAGAAGGTGACACTCCAGCTGTTTGATAAGCCGTGGCAGGACGGAGGTCACACTTATCCTAAATATCGATGTACAAATATTTCATGAACTCCGAACAAGCCGAAAAATCCATATAACCATACATCAGTACACACTCTTTATATTCCAAACATAAACATCATATATGTGGAAATACCTGATGGTGGAATACGACGCTTTCCTCCAGAGTAACTCCACAGAACTCACAGGGAATGAGCACTTCACTCAATCCTGGGCTTGAGGGAGGGCTGTAGGAAAGAGGGGAGACCGACTGGGGGAGATTCGGAGGGCTCGGGGTGCGGGGAGTGATGATGTCCTCGTCGGTCAGAGGCTCTCTGTGGTGCTGAGATGGAACCTGCTTGCTGAACGAGGCGATGGCAGAGGCGGGACTGCAACCTGTCTGGAGAAGGAAAACAAATACATATAAAGTCACTGAATGCATTATAGATAATGTACTGAGAATACATGCTGAATCGTTTAGAAGAACGAGAGGCAAAATAGAGGACAAAAAAATATAAAAAAATATATATATGTTGATTGTTGTACAGCACCATCAAGATTGCCATTATGAATGTAATTAATGAATTTCACTTTTGTCTCAATACTTTTGGTCACAAACATATTAAATGATAAATAAATCCTGAAGCTATCTGGCACATCCTAACCTGGTGCAAAATGAGATCCTCCTCTGGAAAGAGCTCCTCACAGAACTCACAGGGGAGCATGATCTCGGAGGGTGTGTTAGTGCTAGCTGGAGTGTTGTTATTATTGGTAGAAGTGATCTGGGAGCTAAAGGTGCTTGAGGCAGGCACTCTGCCAAAACGTTGATCCCAAACGTCGGTCCACAAACCCTGCTGAACATCTGACTCCTCTGTATCTCCATCGCTCTGCAGAGTCAGGGCCAGGAGGTAGTCCAGACCAGAGGAGTCGGACACGGGCAGCTGACTCAGAGGCCACAGCAGGCTGTTGTTGTTCTCCAGTTCTGCTTCCCGGTCAAGCACTGGGGAAACAATCAATCAATCAATCTTTATTTATATAGAACCTATCCACTACCAAGTAGTTCCTAGGTGCTAAACAAATACGGATTTTGTAAAAATTAAATAAAACACAAAACGTACACAGATATATACTGTAGCAGAAGATAAAATAATAGTAATAATAATAGCATTAAATAAAAACATTAAAAACGCAAAACATGCAAAAATTCAAATATTTAAAAAAATGTTATACATTTATATTGATACATGGAGACATTTTTGTGATAAGCAATACATTTAATTTTATTCCATGCCTCAAATATAAACTATTTTACACTGAAAAACAATAATTATTTGTAACTGTAACAAAACCATTTTAAACATCTCAGAAAATTTTATTATGCCTTCCTGATATCTATAACCTGCGATGGATTGGCACCCTGTCTCGTGCCCTAAGCCTCCTGGTATAGGCTCCAGGTCCCCATGACCCTGAATACAGGTTAAAGTGGTATAGACAATGAGTGAGTGAGTGATTGATTGTGACTTCTATAACCTGCTTTTTTTTTATTATCCTAGAATACAGTCATTCAGTCTAATTCATTATAGTTACAACCTGAGCTCAATAGTAACGCTTCATACACAAAAAGCTACATACACTTCATACTTCAAACACTTTGTACAGCGCACGCTCGATAATTATTACAATCAAAGGCTTGAAATGGCCATGATGCAATTTAGGAAGGATGAAGATAAAACTGCCGATATTATGAAGTGTTATGTTAGCAGACATTGTGACAGTCTTTGGGTGTTTCCTGACACATTTCCTAGCTGGTGTTAAATTTCCCAGCCATCTCTTTCTTTGGTCCCGCTCTGATAATGTATGCTTACAGTTTTAACCCTAGATGGTGTTAATTCTTACTAGCGCTGACTCAGTCCTAATATGGCAATACGTCCTATAGCCTGGGTCCGGACGGACATCCATGCAACTTCCTTTCTCTTTGTTCCCTCCGGACCATGTTAATTACCTTTGTTCTTGCTGTTTGAGACACATGTGCATGACACAAGGCGTTTGTCTCAAAACTTAAATACCTGGTTTTAAATAAGACAGAAATAACATTCAGACCCTAGCATGCATGCTGTGTCCCGGCATTTAACATTTAAGAGTCAGAGTATCAGAAAGCGCCTGAGCAATTCATTCTTAATTTTAAACTTAACAGGCTGTTTATTCCTTATGGAAGGAGTCTCCATTATCAGCACCGTTTAACAGCAAGCTAGTTCTTCCACTTTGTGCTTTATTGTGTAATGACAATCATCTGGATCATTATTAATCTAAAAGAGTGAGATGAAAGGCCTGTTGATACAATGACTGTTTATGTGCATGCTTTTAAGCATAAATGATTTGTTGATATTTTGTAACCCTTTAAAAGTTAAAGGGGAATCGTTACAGCTGTTACAGATAACGTGCTAGATTAACACTCTGGTATAAACAAAAATATGGTCCATGAAAATATCATGCTATAAATTCTTGTCTGTTGTGATGCCCAGAGAATATTGCAAAGGTTGTATTGGCGATTTCGCAATTTCTCCAGTATACTACAACATACTACAGTAGCTTTTGGGCGGTAAACTAGTAGCACCCAACCTTACATGTACTTACGACGAGAAAATTCATTGTTTCTCTGTGCTGTGAATCTCCTCGCCCCGGTTCCCACTGCTCCTCTAGTGCTGTTATGCAGTCTGCTCTCTAGTGGCCGTGGTGGGCCTCTGCGCTCCGTTAACCCAGAGCTGCTGTTATTATTGCTCCTTTCTTGCCCCCTCAACAGATTATGAATGGACTGTGTCTCAAACCATGCTTCAGGAAGCTGGGAGGCCACCCTTCTCTCCTGGGGAGGTGTGAGGCTCCCACACAGGGCCGGATGGATAGCTTTCTCCCTCAGCATGATGTTGTACTTGCACACGGGGCAAGGTTCGGTTCGCGTCCCGCAGTAATCCTCATGCTCTTTGGCTTGGCTGAAGGCCAGCTCCAGCTCGCAGTACTGACACGGGACCAGACGCTGGCTGCACTCGGAACTCTGCAAACGCACAACTCCATGTGAATGTCGGTCACTGCCGCTGCGACAGGTGACAGCGCGGTAAAAAAACGTAAACATCATCGACTAGGTCTGTGATCATCAAGCTACATGGATGGAAATCGTATGCACGTATAAATCAATACTGAAATAAATACCTGATGGGTCTCCATGAGCCTCTTTTCAATATTCAGACCACATTTGCATTGTTCCTGTGGGGAATTAAAAAACAAAACAAAACACAAGATGTAAACAATCACTACATTTGCTTCAAATCTTAATCAGCTCAAATATAATGGCTGGAGTGTATAATGGCTGGTAAAAATTTCAATGGCATCTTCCAAAGGGAAGAAACTAGCCAGATTCAAAAACGTTAAATGCTATAATTATATTATTGCTACAGGTCTCGGCAAACTTTAAAACATGTTTAACTGCACAATTAAATTATTATAAGCTATTACGATATTCCATTTTGTACGACAACATTATTCTGGTCAGATCGGGGTAGAACAATTTTAATAAAAGGTTGTTTTTTTTCCCCATATGAGAGAAACCATATGAAGCCTATAAATGAAATTGATTTACTAGATTAGAAACTATTTGCAGCTTTAACTTAAAGATATATTCAGCTTAAAGTTTCCTCAAATAATCACAATACATGTTTAATCATTGTAATGACTGAATGTTTGAACAAATATTAAAGTATTTATTTAGTTATAACAAAAAGTATTACAATGCAAAATACCTGTTTAAATAAATACAAAGCCTGGCCAAGAAATTTCACTAATTCAGACAAATTATTGCGCTGCATCAAGCAAAGAGATTTTACTGAAACTTGGATAAGGGAACATTATCAACACGCTATCAAAACCTGACCCAAAACCACTTATAGAGTCTATTTAAAGTCTTACAGCCTCACCTTATTTCGTTATAGAAGCTCACTGGAGAATAAAAGAAAGCAGCATGCTGAACCATGAACTTTGTGGAAGAAATGTGTTTTGGGGGGAGGTTGGGACAAAAAAAAAAAAAAAAAATCATACTTAATCACGCTCAAATTATTGAGTTGTTGGTCTTTCGGCTGCTCCCGGCAAGGGGTCGCCACAGCGGAATATCCAGTCCGCACTACAACTTGGCACAAGTTTTACGCCGGATGCTCTTCCTGACGCAACCCTCCCATTTTATCCGGGCTTGGGACCGGCACTGTATGCAGTGGCTGGGGGGGTTTGGGCACTGGCTGGAATCGAACGCGGGCCTTCCGCATGTATGAGTGGCAAATAAGTTTTGTTGTGTTAAAGTTGTAGCCAGACAGTTCCTCACGTGGTTTTGTATAGTCTGAGAGATCTCATCAAATTATTTTGAATAAATGACAGTTGGAATACCTGTGGTCTACCCGACTGCAATTGCTGCAAAATGTTTTTTACTATTATTATTATTATTTTTTTTTTATGAAGGCAAAGTTTGAAGAACACATTGATCATTTCCAGCAAAATGATCATTTCTAACCCTTACAATGTCAGCATGTCTTGTTTCGTGTGCGATTCCTTGATAAAGTGATCCCAAACTTTTGAGCGGTAGTGCTGTCTCAGGTGAATTTTGTGCAATTTTATAAGGGAATTAGCTGCCTAGTTTTACTGAACATCCTGTAGAACCAGCGACAGTCCTTTTTGTCATTTTGAGTTTGTCACTCCTGCTTCTTTTTACATGCAAAAGCCTGCTTTCTTTTTTTTTTTTTTTTTTTAAGAAGTGGTCTTTTACATAACATGCTGCTTTCTTCTATAGTTCTGGGATACTACTAATTGTAAATCAGTAATGTTTTTTATATAAAGTTATATAATAAACTATATATGTATAATACTGTATACATATTAGCTTTAGGTCAAAGCAGTAATATAGACATTTGTTTGATAATCTAAAACGAAAGAAAATACACATCACTATTCTGAGTTAGCTGGCTAGCTCGGTGCAGCAATACGCAACACATACGCATCAAGTTTTTATGTCAACTGCCCTGAGAATGAAAATAAATTCCGACAAGTGAATAACTAATGATGGACTAATGAGAATGAAATGCATATAATATGTTTTAAATCAACCTGTGCATTTGTGGTATCAGAGTTATATGAGCATCTCAGACTACAAGAAGCATTTGTCAGGTAAGTAAGGCTTTCCCTTTGTGGATGATTTAATTAAAGATTTATATATATGTACATAGGAGGTGGTGGCTCAAGTGGTTGAGGCTCTGGGTTGCTGATCAGAGGGTCGAGGCGTTCGATCCAAATTGCCACTGTTGGCAAGGCCCTTTACCCTATGCCCATACAAAATTACTGAATATTGTTTGCATAAGGATACCTGTGCATGCTCCTGCTCTTTGTGTTGCAGAAGCTCAGCTCGGGGAACAGGCTCCTGACACACATCACACAGGGCGATGTTGCGTCGACAGTGGATCTCATGGGTGGTGAAGTTAGCTTCGGGAATGTCATGTTTGCTGCAAAATGCAGAGAGAGAGAGAGAGAGAGAGAGAGAGAGAGAGAGAGAGGGGGAAAAAACTGAAAAGGGTACAAACCGGCAAGAGTGCATGCACAAGACTGGATTACAAAATAGTGAAAATAGAGATGAACAGAGGAAAATCTATACCAGTTAGTGCAAAGGTGAGTTTTTTCATCAGCCATGCCCGACTGCCCTGTTGCTAAAAAGACAAAAAGAGCGGTTAACAGGCACCGTCAAACAAAGATGGAACAGATATTTATATGGGAGCAACCCCCCCAAAAAAAAGAGGTATATAATCTATAGAGAGAAACGGAGAGAAATCTATAGAAAAATATATACATATATCTGCGGTTTTGTTTCTGCAAAACTACTTGTCTCAAAAGTAAAAGCACCCCACATTTAAACTGTTTATATTTTTATATTGTTGAGGGTGCCAATACTTCTGAATCGTAAGAAACCCATGAAAAACATCAGCAACTACTATATATACACACTAAAAAAGCCACATGAATAATCAAAACAAGGGAAATACAATCCAGTGGGTGTCATGGTGACCTCCTACCCAGTGTGTAACAGAAGGCAGCTCAGTCAATTGTTGCGTTTCAGAGTAAATGACCCAAAACCACTTATAGAGTCTGTTTAAAGTCTTATAGCCTCACCGTATTTCGTTATAGAAACTCACTGAAGATTCGGCGTCCTTAACCTTTGGAAAGAAACGAAAGAGAAACACGAGTGATGATTAATGAACGCTGTTTATCAGACAAACCCGTCCTGTCGCTTCCTGTTGATGGGAGCCGAACAGCTAGCACGCGCTAACTGAGACTCGGCTGACACCGGTGGCGTCCCAACATCACTTCCGGTGTCACCGAGGGCACTAGATAGACCGCTCTGTTACACATTAAGGAGGGCGCTGTCACAGAAAAGTGACGCGCGATATAGAACACAACCGAGCTAAAACATAAAACTACACATTCAGTTGTCAGTTAATTTTAACGAAGTACACTTTAAAGGAGACACCATTGTGTTCACTGTACACGAGGAAAAGGTAAAAAAAATGCAACGTAAAATAAACAAGTAAACAATTGTGTAATGAATAATAATAATACGCAACCTTTTATAAGTAGATTTTTAGTTCTGATTGTAATTGTTTTCAATGCGAACAGCAAACATTCATGACTGGATTCAGTAAAAACTGCTAAGTAACTTCTATCAGCCAGCGTGTATTATTATCCCGTCTCTGTTTGCAAGAATGCAAAATTAAATAATTCGGTAAACATTTTTCTTTATTAAAACATAAAATAAAACCTGGACTCTTTTAAGTTTGAATCCTATTCTATCCTAAACAACTAAGCGAAAGTTTAAAGTTTTCTTATGGTCGATGACGGAATTAGAACCGCTAGCCCTGATAGCAAGGACTCACTTCCGGTCACATGGGACAACAGATTTCAAAATAGTTTAAAATAAACTACAGCGAAAATGTAACGATTTAGATATATGCCATCGGAAATATAGAAGACATTTATTTAAATATATAAGTAGATTTCTTATAAAATATAGAACAGCATAGAAAATTCAGTGATCTGAATAAACGTTTAGTTATAGCAGGCTTTTATTATTAAATAAAGATATATTAACAAAAAAAAAAAACAGAAAGGAAAGACCTACTGTACAATCAAACGCGTTTGTGTTTGCAGCGCCTCTAGTGGATATAATAATTCATCACAACCCGAGAGGTTACCTGACTCTGAATCGGAATCCGAGTCAAATTCCAACTGTTGGGAATCGATGGAAAATAACAAGGAACTGGTGAAAATTGACAGAAATCAGGACAGTTTTTCTTCTTTTAATCTTCCTTCCTCCTCACGTTTTAACAAATATCACACTCATTGTGCTGAATGGTGGAGCTGGCGACAGATGTTAAGATGTTTTTTTTAACTTAAACTAAAAAAATCTGTTATGAATAAACGTTCAGGTATAACAGGCATTTATTATTAATTATTACTAATTGCTTAATGTAAACAGTCACCTGCACCAATATATATAAATGAGAAAATCTGAACTAAGTATTTTTACTGGCATTTGTTAATATTTTCACTGCTGAAGTATCAGTGCTGAAGTGGTCTAAGTGAATTTTAATATGCTGGAGTTGTTTTAAGGCAAAACTTCTTTATCTGATCTACTTTTTCTACATTTACATTTAGGCATTTGGCAGACGCTCTTATCCAGAGCGACTTACATTTTTTTTTTATCTCATTATACATCTGAGCAGTTGAGGGTTAAGGGCCTTGCTCAAGAGCCCAACAGTGGCAACTTGGTGGTTGTGGGGTTTGAACCTGGGATCTTCCGAACCGTAGCCACTGAGCTACCCCTGGCCATTTTCTAGTTGGCTATACATGTACGCGGGCTTAATCCTGAAAGAATAATATAACTGATTACAGAACAGCTGATCAGCTTATTTTTTAGCATTAACCTTTTAAACTGTTTTTACAAACTCTTTTCCTGTCATTGATGGGTACTTCTGCTCTTAAATAAATAATTGTGTAAGTAGTGTAAAGTTTACAGAAACGCTCTTATTAGGGGCAGAACGGCATCTCTTAGTGGTTAGCACTGTCGCCTTGCACTTCCAGGATTCGTTGGGTTCGTTGCGGTGTATGTGCGCATAGAGTTTGCATGCTCTCTCTGTGCTTTGGTGGGTTTCCTCCAGATTCTTTGGTTTTCCTTCCACTGGCCCATACGGTGTGAATAAGGGTCTGTGTGTGCCTTGTGATGTATTGGCACCCCATCCAGGGTGTATCTCCTGGGATAGGCTCCAGAATGTAGACGATGAGATTTTAGGGAGGAGTGCTAACTGGATCAGATTCCATTCTAGTGAATAGACTTTAATGATTCAGGCTGCATTCACTCGATTTCTCAAGCCTCGTGCTTTAGTCTGAAAGCGTCGAATCAAAGAATCGACTCTTTTATCCGTGAATCGACTCCAGACTCGAGAGAGAGAGAGAGAGAGAGAGCACATCGCGTACTTTTTATTTACCAGAATAGAGATTAGAAATACAGCTGTATTGGATGAGTTTGAGAAAAAGTGATGTAGCGATGGTGGTTTGGAGAAGGTCAGACTTCGTCGCTGAGAATTTACTGGAACGTATGATGGTAAGCGTTTTTTCCCCGTTCTAAATGTTGATTAAAACAAACATAGTAAATATAAAATAGGATAGAGGCCGTCTTAAAGAATAACTTAGGAATAAGGATAATAAATTATAATAAGTCACAAAAATGTCACGTTGAGGTATTTTTTAAGTTATTTAGCTTAGCGTTGTTTGTTAATCTGGGGAGGGTCCTGGTGAGTAACCTTGGTTACAAAACCCGAGCACGTGAGCATCGTCTGATGATGTGATGTGTAATAGGGTAATAGTGACTAAGCGTTGGGTTTATTAACTAATGTACATTTTATTAGAGATAGCTCATGCTGTTTTTGCTTTTCGCTTTTCCCCCTCCTTTTTTAACCCAATGCTCGGTTTCATTTAGGCAGGTCACATGCTCGCTCGGGAATAATAATAATGGCTGCACAGGAACCGTCCCCTCCGTCTTCTCTGGAAGGCAACAAGCCGGGCTTCCCGAGGAAAATCCTGGCCAACAAGCTGGAAGAAAAGCATCTGTGCAACATCTGTCAGAAGATCCTGCGGAGGCCGTTCCAGGCGCAGTGCGGACACCGCTTCTGTTCCTACTGCTTCAACAAAACAGTGAGGTGGGGAATACGCTCGCTCAGTCCCCCCGTGTAGCAACATGCTAACGACAAGGCACAATAAAGCTCACACCTCATCTTACGATTCAATAATACCACCACCTGACACTCACTGTAAATACCTCTCACACACTGCAGGATCATTTATCTCACGTTTCGTCCGCATGCCAGTCAGTGAAACGCGTGTTTTCGAGGCAAGACGAACAAAAGAAAGAAAGGCTTGCTAGCTCAGTTAGCTCCGTTTCTCTTTCTGTTCCAGGCATTGTGTAGCAGCTCGCTGTTGTTGCCAGGCACATTAGCTCAGCACTGATACCCAGACTCGGCCTTTATTCAAGCAGAAACATCACATTTCCACAACATTTTTATATATTTTGTTAAAAATTAATTTCCCCCTCATTTTTCTTCCTCCCATTTCCAGTTCTGGTCCCCAGAAATGCAGTGCCTGTATTAAAGAAGATATCTTTGAGGAGCCAACGTCAATCCTGAAACAGGGCTGTGTGAGTTAGCACTCTGCAATTATACACACACACACACACACACACACAGACAAATATTCTTATTTATATTACTGACTGCAGCATAGACAATCTTTATAGTCATACACACTAACAGTCAATATCTTTTTACACTGAATGATATTTTAATGTAATAAGCTTTGTTATTACATTTACATTACATTTACATTTAGGCATTTGGCAGACGCTCTTATCCAGAGCGACTTACAATTTTATCTCATTACACATCTGAGCAGTTGAGGGTTAAGGGCCTTGCTCAAGGGCCCGACAGTGGCAACTTGGTGGTTGTGGGGTTTGAACCTGGGATCTTCCGAACCGTAGTCCAATGCCTTAACCACTGAGCTACCCCTGGCCCTAGCTACTAATATAAAGTGTTGTTGATTCTCTCTCTCTCTCTCTCTCTCTCTCTCTATATATATATATATATATATATATATATATATATATATATATATGTGTGTGTGTGTGTGTGATCCATGTTAAAATCAAGATAAATAGATAAATACATGCTTGTTTAATCTGGACAGCTGTTCTTCTTTATATTGTTGTTGTTGTTGTTGTTGCTATTGTTAAATTATAATTGTTTTATTATTATTACAAGATTACTACTATTACTACTACTACTACTAATAACAGTTAAAAAAAAAAGAAATGTTATTAAACAAGTGAGGAAATCCACACTTGTTTTATATATATATAAAGGTTATGCTTATTTCTTTTATACTTTTATCTTAAAGTTTATTAAAGTATATATCTTAAAATTAAGACAAAATACATGCACTCATTTTTTATTGTTTGTAGTAATTCATAGTGAGGATGAAGATGTCAATTACTATCATGATTAACACTAACAATGATATTAATAATTTATATCCTTTTAGATAAAAATGCTCATTTAAATCACTGATTTACTTCAGACATTAATAATAATAATAATAATAAAGGCATAGACCATTATTATTATTATTATTATTATTATTATTATAGTAATAAAGACACGTGTAGATTATGCTGAAATCTATTGTCTTAGTCAAAAACAAATATATAGCAAAGCAAAAAATAAAGCAATTTCCCTCTGGGATTAATAAAGTTCTTTAAATCTTGAAAAACTGTGATTTTTTTTTATTTTTTTAATGAAAAATTTCCAGTCACCATCTTTCAGGAATCTAAACTATAATGGTTGTGTTTCACTTAAAGGAATACTTTCAGTTTCTTTTTAAGTTGTATTGCCCCCCCCCCCCCCCCCCTTCTCATATCTGGCTTGTCTGATAGTGCACTTGTGATGACCACACATGGGAAATTTGCTGGGTTTCTGAGAAGAGGTTTTCTGAAAGTGCATTACTGTGGAGTTCGAACAGCAGCTGCTGAGGCAGTTAATAAAAGTTTTTCCGAAAAGAGAAAGCAAAAATAAAAGTTTTCCCTCTAATTTAAGTACAGTGCTAATATTGGAGTTCCAGGTTTTGTTCTTATAAGGGATATCTGTTTAAAGATAATGTCACAGAATATTCAGGAACCATATCTCTATAACTTATGCAAAATATCTCGGGTACAGTGGTGCAGGGTGGTTTATTTCTGTTGTTTGGGTCAGAGATCCAGTCTGATGAGGATGCAGAAGTTCAGGCTTAATTTGAACAATGGTTGTAAAAACCGTTCTTCTTTAGAGTAAACAGTTGGTAGAAATTAGATGCGGAAAAAAGCTAATGTATTCCTTTAACATGATGACGTCAATCTTTACTAGATACTGTATTAAAAGTAGAGCTAAACAGACCTACAGGGTGAACTGCATAATGAACCAAACAGTAAAGCTGTAGGAAGTTAAGGAGACGTTGTAATAACAAGATGTGTGCAATATCCTACAGGCTTTTCCTGACAATGCTGCTAAACGAGAAGTTGAAGCCCTTGAAGCTGTGTGCATTAATGAAGGATGTAACTGGACAGGCACCATCAAAGAATATGAGGTGGGTATTGGTGAGGCAGTAATTAATCTATTATACAAATCTGAGCAAAATAAAAAAGGACGTATTAGGTATTTGGATATTATATCTAGTAGTTATTGCCACATCTGTCTCTCATACAGTCCTGACCTCACTCCAAGCCATTTCCACATGTTTGGGCTGTAAAAGAAGTTCCCGGAAGACCAGCATTTCAGATTTGAAGCAGGCAGAGTCCGGTCATGGCTCTGGCATACTGAGAAAACGTTCTACCTTGACGGTATCTAAGTATTAGTGAAACGCTGGGATAAGTGCATTAGTGTAGCTGGAGATTATATAGAGAAAATAAAGGTGTTAAGGGTGTTAAATAACCATGTTCTGTTATACTGTACAATCACAAGTCTCAATTTGACATGAGCATCCATTGAGGGTATTTGGGATAATCATGGCATCATACAAAATGACTCCTTTCCTTTCACAGTTTTTCAGACACCTGGCAGAAAATGTTGAAACATCAAGAGTTTTAATGCAACGTTTGTTAAATTAACTCCTTACCCATTGTGGTGTTTGCAGGGTGATAATCAGGACATGATTAAAAAGTCAATAAAAACATTCCCTTGTTGTTTTGGTGAAGGGATAAAGTTGTTTATAAGCAGGTGAAATTTGATCTTCCATTTTTATTTCCAACAGATTTAGCAACAGTGGCATGTGATGTTTTATTTTTATTTGTATTTTTCCCCCCATCATCCGGTTTACACACGCTAGAATAGTTTCCACAATCCTGTGATCCCTTGACATCATGATCAACTTGTTCTCTCTTCACAATCTTTCCATTATGATGCAACATCACACATTCTATCCAACTGACATTTTGGAAATTTACTTAACATTTGCGCAATATTTGTATTGAAGGTTCATAAGTGTCATAAGGGTGTGTGTTCATGTTTTGTTTGAGTTTTTTTTTAACGTGCTTCGGGTTTTTTTCCCTCCTCTTCCAGGCTACCCATGAGGGACAGTGTGATTTTATGATCATTCCATGCCCATCCTGCAAAGAGCTCTTGAGAGCCAACGAACTTGAACGTCACAATGAACGGGAATGCCCTGAGAGAACTTTGAACTGCAAATACTGCAAAGAACCTTTTCATTTTAAAAACATTAAGGTATGAACTGTCTTTTTTTTTATTTAATTTTATATCAGGGTGAGTGTTAAATGTTCGCATGATTGTGAAACAAATCCAAATGTTGGTCATGTGATAAGGGGTATATATATATATATATATAAAAAAAAAAGCTGTCTTTATCTTTAGGCCCATGATGAGATTTGTCCAAAATACCCAATGATTTGTGAAGGATGTGCGAAGAAGAAAATTCCCAGAGAGAAGGTGATTAAAAGTATTATTATTAATATTATGAATAAGCACTACCTGCCAAACTAATTGCTTTTTCTTTCTTATGTCTATGGTAGTATGTGGATCACATTAAGCTGTGTACCAAATTCCGCACCCCATGCAGATTCCACGTCGTCGGCTGCGACATGTCTGTGAGTAATCCTGTATCAACATGCCACATTTTCTTTCCGCACCTCAAAGATCCTATATTTAACTTTATTATTTCTTTAAGAAGTTAAAAAAAAATAAATTTTTACCTTTTTCTCTAGCTGCATGCCTATTTGGATGAAAAGAAAAGAGTTACATTTGTACTAAATAAACTGTAACCTTGAAAAATCCTTGAACAATCAAGACTTGTTATAATGTACTTACTTAGGTTGACTTCAGTTCTTAGAACAGCACTGCTGAGTTGAGCAGGGTTTATATGAGGTTATTTTAAACCCTGCCCAATACAAAAAAAAATGGAGTAAGGATGTATTTTGTTTGTACACACACACACACACACACACACACACACTGGAGACCCATCAGAATGCCTAAAATGACTAAAAAGTGAATTTTACATAATAGGTCCCCTTTCAAATGTTGACCGTTTCACATCCATCCATGGTTAAGAGCAAAACTGACTGTGACGCTGTGGCAATACAGAATCATGGCCATATGTGAGGAAGGGAGCGGACAGAACTTACCCCTAGGTGTGCAGTATGAACTGGCTTCACTTGTCACAAAGGAAGAATGTTAGCCTTCATCCTGCTCGAAAAACTGTATACATAGTGGAACAAGTACATACATCCTGTACTTTAGTAAAAGTAGAGATATCCCAGCTAAAATAATTACTTGAGTAAAAATTGAAGTTCTCTTTTACATTTCTATCTGAGAAAAATAGTACTTACTTTTAGATTTACCCAAGTGTCAAAAGTGCAGTTTGCATTAGCTAAGTTGTAGCCTTTAAATTCATTCATTCATTCATCTTCTATACCGCTTTATCCTGTATTTAGGGTCGCGTGGACCTGGAGCCTATCCCAGGAGGCAGGGTACACCCTGGACAGCATGCCAATCCATCGCAGAGCACACACACAAACACACACACTCATTCACACACTATGGTCAATTTAGGAACGCCAATTAGCCTAACCTGCATATCTTTGGACTGTGGGAGGAAACCGGAGTACCCGGAGGAAACCCACCAAGCACGGGGAGAACATGCAAACTCCATGCACACAGAGACGGGAATCGAGCCTGGCTGGGAATCGAACCCGGACCCTGGAGGTGCAAGGCGACAGTGCTAACCACTACACCACCGCGCCGCCCAGCCTTTAAATTAAAACCTTTAAGTTTCTCTCTCTCTCTTTCCCTCCCTCTATAACCTGTGATTAACGTGACAAAGTTTTACTGTTGCTGTCTGAAACCACCTCCACTTCTGATTCACAACACATACTGCTTGGTTGTTTTAGGGAGGAAAGCAAATGACGCAATTACTAATAACAGTCTGCAGGTGGCGATATTTCCACACTTTAATTATTGAGATCACACAAATTTTAATATTACACAAAGATAACCCCACAAAGATAAGATAAGATTAGTGGAATAAAAGGCCACTAATTACCCAAACTTAACATTTCTGAAAATATTTCTTAATACAACATGACAACATTAAATATATAATAAAATCAATAAAGACACTAGATGTAATAACACTCAGTCTGTTATTACAGAGATCACATTTATTTGTTTTCCATTTTCATTGTTTAGTAAATAGCAAGAAAATGATCAGGCTGGAATGTTTTAAGTGTTTATTGTTTCTTCTAATACACCATATGAATATATGTCACATTCACTCACTTGCAGGTGGAAAAGGAGAAGATCCACGAGCACGAGCGGGCGTGCTCATACGAGCACCTGAATCTGCTGCTGCACTTTATCATGGGCATCAAGGTGAGCGTGGAGAGCCTGCAGCCACAGGGCCTGGAGATGGCCAGCCACAAGCTCGAGGAGCTGCAACAGTCTCTGTGTGAGTTGGAAGTTAAGCTGGGCCAGCTGAGCGCTGGTGCTCCCGTGCAGGGGCCCTGCGTGCCGTGCGCGCCCGCGCCTAATCCTCCACCTCCTGCACCGCCTGCGCCCACCCTGGCCACCTCATTCACCCCGTTGCCCAGCACTGTCGGCGCCGCCCTCGAGCTGCAACTGCACAGCGAGAAGACCAAGGTGGCGGAGCTGAGCCGCCGCTGCCAGGAGCTCGAGCTGAAGGCCAGCACCTTCGAGAACATTGTGTGTGTGCTGAATCGCGAGATGGAGCGCTCGGCCACCACCATGGAGGCTTACAACCGACAGCACCGGCTCGACCAGGACAAGATCGAGATCCTCAACAACAAGGTAATGAAGCGGTTAAAAAAAAAGTTCTGAAAATTATATAACCGTTGCAACCAAATAATTAAAATAGTAGATGTGTCCTCGACTTCGTTTCCATGGAATTCAATTGCACACTCATAAGCACGTTTTAAAAAATGTACACCACCATCTGTTGAATGAATGAATGTTTGGAATGACCTAAAATTGTTGTGTTACTGTGAAGCCTGTGGAATGAAGGTGTGCGATTGTATTTATTAAGTAGATTTCAATTGCACACTCATAAGCATGTATTAAAAAAAATACATTTTGTACAAAATTTATCATTTGATGAGTTTTGAGATGAAGGTTAATTCTTTTTTTTTCATGATATGAGGCCGTTTTCCATTTAAATTCAAAGTAGCGTATCTTCTCTTCCTGAGAGAAGACCCCCCCCCCCCAGACTAATATCTTCACTGTATAGACATGCCAACTCTCACTCACTTACTCCTCGTCTATACCGCTTTATCCTTTATATCCCGGCTTGCAGGATTCACCGTGATCAGTGTCAAAGCTAATGTAAATTAAATTTATTCGTATATCGCTTTTAAGAATTGACATTGTCTCAAAACAGCTTTACACAATCAAAAAGAATTATTTAAGTTTTATTTAATGTTTGAACGTACCCTGTCTTTTGTGACATTTGAGAGTGTAATAATCGTTCACCACTTATATACCTACCTCTGTGATCCGTCTTTAGGTTCGTCAGCTGGAGAGGACAGTGGGGCTGAGGGATCTCTCCATCGTGGAGATGGAGAGCAAGATGAGAGAAATGTCGGCTGCCACTTATGATGGTGTTTTCGTGTGGAAGATTTCAGACTTCGCCAAGAAGAGGCAAGACGCTGTAGCTGGACGGGCCCCTGCCATGTTCTCACCTGGTACAGATACAAGAAGTTTGTTTGTTTAGTTTTTTACATCTTAACTGTTGTGCTCAGACTGCTAATTGAAACCCTTTCCTTTCTATCTTCCGTCTAGCATTTTATACAAGCAAATATGGCTATAAGATGTGTTTGCGCATCTACCTGAACGGGGACGGGACAGGGCGCGGCACTCACTTGTCTCTGTTCTTCGTGGTGATGAGGGGACACAGTGATGCCTTGCTCAAGTGGCCTTTTAATCAGAAGGTATTTTTCACTACATGCGCACCTGACACGTGGCTCAAAGGCGAAATGTGGGCAGGATCAATTAATAAGTCTGTTTGGTTCGTGTAATAACAGGATTTATGATGTAACTGCTGGTTCATGGTGCTTCACACCACCTGCTGGTGATTTTATATACCGATTTTTATATATTTATGTTTATTTATTTATTATTTTCTTAATGGGGTCATTTTGGCTTTGTGTAGCCAATTTAAATGTCAAAGTAAGCCTAATCCTGGGAGTAGACACATGGTTCGATTGATTCAAATAGTGGTTTTGATATAAAGCCTTGTCCCTGTAATGAAGCAGCTTTTGTTTTTTTTGTTTTTGCATAAAGAGAACAAAGCTATAACAATTAACTCCTCACCTACAGGTCACCCTAATGCTTCTGGACCAGAATAACAGAGAGCACATCATCGACGCATTCAGACCCGACATCTCGTCCTCGTCATTCCAGAGACCTGTCAGCGACATGAACATCGCCAGCGGCTGCCCCCTCTTCTGCCCGCTCTCCAAACTCGACTCGAAGAACTCCTACATCCGCGACGACACCATCTTCATCAAGGCCATTGTTGACCTCACCGGCCTTTAAGGCTGTAAGGCAGCTCTTTGCACTCCTCCAGCCTGCTGCGGTCGGTCTTCAGCGCTGTGCCGAGGCCTGAGACCTTTAGCAGATCTCTGATGGGGCGCCTACGCACCCCTGAACGACTCCCATTTCTAGGGCAGTGTTACTTTACATCACTCTACATTAATGTTGCCAACCCAAATTGTGCCTGGAGTTTGTGCAGTTTTGCTGTAATATAGTTGGAAAGTTCTCTCTTTCTTTCCCATAGCGGGAATAGCTGTCAGCAGTGATTGTAATGTAACTATCGGTGCCTGTCGTGGCACTTCTGCCTTTTCTAGAGATTGAGAGAGGACTTTTACTCACAGGTTAGGAGTCATTTCACTTTCAGGAGCTTTGCCTGTGCTGTGGCCAGTGTTTGGGGCTTGGCTTTTACGTTTCGGTGTTTGAACTAATTGCGTGGGGGTTTTTTGTTTTTGTTTCCGTTTTGTTTTTTTGCATAGACAGACGTGGAGTTTCAATAACAATGAATAAATGCTAAAGAATTCTTTTGCTCCTATATAGTTCCTTAATCTCGCTTAATCTACTATCTAACCACTCTGCGTGTACACATCTTCTCTCATCTCCTCTATGTACGTAGTGGTGAACATTGCTTGGATTCCACGAAGTCCGAAAGCGCAAAATTTGAGATCCTTTCGGCCCTGCTTGTGTTTGAGGTATATGTATGTGCAGGTCTCCTGTTTCCTTCCTTACCATTTTTCGGTGTTCTTTGCTGTATTAGTTTGCATGTTGGATCTGTGGAAGATACATTCAAGTTAGCAAAAGAGCAGGTTTGCATCTTGAACCTGAGAAGCGAAGGCAGTTTCATTGTAACTCCCCGTTAGCTGAAAAAAAAAAAAAATACCAACACATTCCGGTGTTAGTTAAACACTAAAAATTTTTGCCTCTCATGCCTCAGTGTAACCCATCATTTCACTACGAGCAGATAGGATCAACCCGAGAGCAAGGCAGCAAGGCATCTGGGATTTACCTGAACACACTAACTGGCAGCTTTTAGCCTAATCTGAGTGGAGACGTAGACTAGGACAGAAACTCGTGCTTTCTTGTGGCGTGAAAGGGCTGGCGTGTTGAATCGTATTTTGGTGTTTTCTCGTTCTGAGTGTTCTCTTGATGTTGTGCTGCTTTGGGCAAAAAGTGATTAACGGCCCTCCAACTATAACGTACTCTGTTAACTTAACTAGAATTAGCCAAAAGGGACTATTCTTTAGTCACTCCTGTTTTGTCGCTATACTATGAAAATTCTCTATGGGTTTTACACTTTGTGAACGTACTAGAAACATGTGGTTGTTAAAGGAGCTATGTGTCGTGTAAGTGGTAATCATAAATTGTTTCAAAAGATTGCAAGCATTAAACAAAAGTCACGAATTTACATTCGTTACCATAGCTCCTGTTGTCCCAGGCCACTTTGTACAAACCAGAAATTTGTACAAACGAAAAAGGATTTGCTCTCAGCATCAACGTTTGTCATTAAACGCCACGGTACACAAACAGGACAAAAAAAAATATCGGAAAAACGATTGACTCAGATATTCACACATTTGTACTGTGGATGACCGGGGCTAACTCTGGAAGCAAAGGACTACTAATTATTAATTAGTAATTACAACTGCTAATCCTACCTGTAGCAGCTTTAAGCCATTTTTAAGATCGGAAAGGTTCCATAAAAGATAGCCCGACCTCGTTTTTCTACACGCGATCACCTCAAGAGAAGCGGTAGTAGGGTTTTTATTTAATTAGATTTTTTGATTGTTTTATTATTATTTCTTTTTTTTTTTTTTAGGAACCACAAAGAGCGTCGCTACACCTATACAGTGCATGACTCTTCCATCCTAAGGGCTTACAGCATACAGTACGTCTTCCATATGAGGTTTCCGCTCTGATCTTTTTCCTAGATGAGAGTCTGAGATGCTTTTTATTTATTTATTTTTTATTCATTTAGGATTTTTTTTTTCTTTTTTGAAAAAACAAGAAAAAAAAAAAAAAAAGGATGCCTTCATGCCACCGAAGCACCTAGACCCAGCCTATTTTCAAACCAGTTCCGACAGACATTGAAACCTCTCTGTGCATGAGATGTTTCAATAAAGAAAAAAAAAAGAAAAGAAAAGACAAACACACACATTGTAAATTATTGGTTTACTCTGTAGATCAAGATTTTATTTGTATTGCTTTTACTTTATTATCTGTTGAAATGCGGTATACGACGGTTATAAATGTGAATGTGTTATATTGCTTATTTAAGTATAAATAGATATACTATTATACGGTGCACACAGTTGTCCGAGTGTACGCTGTGCATATAACGAATATTAACTATATATCTAATATAGATTCTATTAAGTAATAATATATGTACTATTTCCTGTTGGGATGGTTTAAAAATGTGTTCGGGCGCTTTTTTCTTTTCTTTTTTTTTTTTTTTTTTTTTTTAAAACACATTTCTTTTTTTGGGCTTCAGCAATTTCTCGACTTTTGTGTCATCCTATGAGGAAACAAGTCTCTTTCAAAATTGTTTTATTATTATTATTATTATTTTTAAAGTCACTGCGCTATTAATTTAGTAGTCGAGGTTTTCTCCAGCTTGCTCGTTTCGGTCCAGTGACATTTTAGACATTTCAGCGCAACTAAAAAGAAAAAAAAAAATTGTAAATAGTTGACGTGCCTCTGTAGTATAGGTCATATGATGCATCCTGTCTCGTCTCTACATGCCAGCTTAAGCAACCAGTGCATGCTGCAGATGTGCTGTATTGTGCGTCATATCTATAAAGCTTTCAGTTATTTACACGAATAGCATATATTACACTTAAAACACTTTACCTTTACAACTGATATATTATTTGGTTGCAATGGATACATAACAGTTTAGCTTGTGCGATTAAACAAGTGACCTTCCTATTGTTTGAGTGAAATCGAGGCTTGTTCATCCGGATGATGGGTTGAATTTAGTTTTTCAGTCCGACAGCTACTAGGCCTTGCTAGACACTACATTCGCTACATTTGCAGGAGTTCGCCTGCAGCCGTTTAAATGTAAATTAACTTCTGATCATACGCTATACTGAAGTGACAGTATTTTCTTATGTTTTTACATTTGAATCGAAGCTCTAAAGATGTTTCTTAAATTACTTATCTACAACTTGTAACTTGTGTACGTTTAATAACTTGTGTTATAATCCTTGTAAGACGTCTGTCTTGCAGTGCCATAACCTTTCTAATGCAGGTCACCCTGAAAAAAGAAAAAGATTTTCTAATGCAGGTCACCTTTTTTTCTTTGAAAAAAGAAAAAAAAGTGTAAAGGCCTGTGTCTAGCAGTGACATGTAAAGATACCGTGATTCTTTTCTCCCTTTATCATGGTTTAACCCTCTGACATCTTCAATAAATGCTTTTCTGACCTCACCGTGATGCAAGTGTGCTGCCTTGTTTTCTTCCCTCACCACATGATGGCACTAGCGTGACATGAATTTGCATGCTATTCATCGTCCACTCCACTGTTCTGAAGAACAGGCATCACACATACACACACACACACACACACAGCTCTAAAGAACAGGCAAAAGAAGTACACTGAAATGGCCTATGCAGGGCTGATGGCTTTCACAGAGTTCACTGAAGCATGCTCAATTTACTTTGTTCAGCTTAGCACTTTTCTTCCCGTGACGTTCTGCTTCCGTTCAAACTGTTTCATATTTTACCCATAAATTTAGCTCAACTCATTTTTAAAAACCCTGCAAAAGAAAGCCTTCATGATACTGTCAAAATATATACATAAAAATTAAAAACTTTTACTTGACTAATGTGGACACGTGTGTCCTCTGAAACTGCATGTATGTACAAATAAATACATTCTTGCTCATGTTATCTAGGTTAAAACACCTCATATTTGATACCTGTGCTGCTCAATTCGTCCTCGGTTTGAACAGAAATAAAATGGGAATTTATGTGAAAAATACAACACAACACTCATGACGATTTATGCCGGAAAAGATGGAGGATGATGGTGAAGGAGAACTTCAGTGGAGGAATAATTAGAGTTAGGGTGAGGTATCGCTGTAGTGCTGTCGCAGCACACTGGATCGACCCCCTGATGTCATCTTGACATCATTCATCTTGTGCACATGCGGGTCAGATTGGGAATAGTAAGAGCTGTTCGGAATTTTGTCAGATCATGCAGGTCAGTCTGGATTTGCTCAGTAAATTGGAGTATAAACTTTTATAAACGTAACAACATTTTCAATCTTAATCAAAAACGTATTGATTCATTCTTTATGCCACTTATTCTACACAGGGTGGCATGACGTCTGGAGCCTATTCCAGGAGACTTCAGGCACGTGACTGGGTACATCCTGGACAGGGTGCCAATCCGTCTCAGGGCAAACACCCTCATTCACACACGAATTGTACCCTCGACCCTGGAGGTGCCTACCCACAGTGTACGCAAAAATTTTTTCAAGAAATCTGCTTTCTTTGCCTTTAGTGTCTGCGGGCACTTTGTGTCTGACCTCCAATTACACTAATCTTTATCCAGCTCATCTGTAGACAATATCAGAATGTTGTTTGGGTAGATGCTGAAAGGTTTAAATGCCCCTGTAATTCCGTCATGTCAGTTACGAGTAAACAGGGTTGTTTATGAAATAATAAAACTATGAAATAACACAAAGCGGCACGGTGGTGTAGTGGTTAGCACTGTCGCCTTGCACCTCCAGGGTCTGGGTTCGATTTCCCGGCCAGGCTCGATTGTGTGCATGGAGTTTGCATGTTCTCCCCGTGCTTGGTGGGTTTCCTCCGGGTTCTCCGGTTTCCTCCCACAGTCCAAAGATATGCAGGTTAGGCTAATTGGCGTTCCTAAATTGCCCGTAGTGTGTGATTGGGTGTGTGAGTGTGTGTGTGTGTGTGCCCTGCGATGGATTGGCACCCTGTCCAGGGTGTACCCCGCCTAGTGCCCGCAGTCTCCTGGGATAGGCTCCAGGTCCCCCGCGACCCTGAACGCGACCAGGATTAAGCGGTATAGAAAATGAATGAATGAATGAATGAATGAATGAAATAACACATACAGAATTACGTAATTATATAACAACAACAGCAAATCAGTTGTCATTTTAAGACACGGAAGTGAGCCTGTCAAGTGCATTTGCAAAACCCATAAAGCACCATGATGAAACTCTCTCTCATGAAGACCTTCCCAGGAAAGCAAGACAAACGCCTACCTCTGCTGCAGAGAAAGTTCACTTAGCGTTACCAGTCTCCAAAATCACCAATTAACAAGCTGCACCTCAGATCAGAGAAGGCTTTACAGAGCATGAGTATCAGATATATCTCAACATCAACTGTTCAAAAGAGATTAATTGCATATTTTGGACGGCCTTAGCATTGCTTGACAATGTAGAAAGAAAGAAAAATCGACAACGACCATGGAGTTAGAAAGTGAACCCAAACTTTTAAACGGTATATATAATGGCAGTGAGTGACATTCACATTACACAAAGTAGCAAATCAGTCAACTGTCTCAAAAAAGCCTGTTTTAATGAGCACAAGTTAGAATGAGCACCTTCCTCATTAATAACTGACTGGTTCCAAAGAAATCAGTATAACTGACTGGTTCCAAAGAAATCAGTAGCATATGTCTGACATCACCTACGAGGAAACTGAGACAAAATGTCAGCCAAAGTGCAACAATGACGTCATTTTCCTAAGTACATTTCAAAACATTCGAGCACTTATTTATTATACACTGTCTAGTTAATTGAAGACCAGATACCACACACGTTTAACATGAAGCAGGTCATTGTCTGGATCCATACCCATGCGTTTATCCCATGGGAATACTGCTGAAGGTTTTCAGGAAGTGGCAACAGACAAAGTTTGACAAGCTTAGCTAGCAGTTTTAAAAGGTGAGAGGTTAAACATTACCTCATGGTGTTTAGGAAAAGAGACTGGGATTCTTCACTCTTTACTGAAAGGTTACTGCATTAGTCAGCTGCTGAAAGTCATCTGTAATGAGTGTTCCAGTCAAATCAGGGCGCGTGATTCAATTCCCCGTGAATGAAGGTGTAAAACCGATTGACATTTACAGAAAACGTCACGGCACAGTATGGCGATGAGACTCTTAGCCGCAGTAAAACATTAAAATGGTGCAAGGGTTTTAAAGGAGGCCGTATGTCCATATACTGTATGAGGATCCTGGCCGAGGTGGCTTGGAGCCCACTGCGGTCATTACAGTGAAAATTCAGTCCTAATCCTTGGAAAATCTATGGATAACTTGTTGCCAACTTGCTCAAAGGATGCATCTGTCTGTGGGAACTGTTCTGCAATCATTTATGAACACCATTTGCACATTACAGGTACTTAACTGGGATAACTAGGAGTTATTGCCACATCTGCCGTATAGTAATCCATTTCCACATATTTGGGATATTAAGGGAGTTCCTGGGAGGCCAGCGTTTCAGACAGTCTGATCATGGTTCCGGCAAACTGAGAAAACATTCTACGTTGATGGTTTCCAAGCACTAGTGAATTAATGTAGCAAGAGATGCTATAGAGGAATAAAGATTGCTTTTACTCTAATAGTTTTTACTAGTTTTGCTTTTACTCTTTCTGTTATTCTGAACAACCAAACGTCTCGGAAAAGTCTTGAACGCCCCTTGAGGAATGAGGTTGAAAGTACACAAAGACTGATTTGAGCAATGCATAGTCAGTTTCCCGTGGGATCTGATTCCATCAGATTGTGCTATGTGCATCAGAATCATCGGTGTTCTTTGGAAGGATGCTATTTATCACCAAATTTGGCTTCAGACACGAGCTGTGAGACTGAGTCATATGGAAGATAACCTTCACAGCAGGAGGGCTTTGGTATTTATATTAAGCTGGCTTATGGTGCATGCAATATTTTTTCTTCAGGGTAAATCTGTAGCGCTGTATCAGAGTGCACAGACAGCGCCTAATCTGTGGATTAACATGGGGGCAATCCTTCTTTTGGGAGTTCTCTGCATGCACCACAAAGCATGTCAGTAGGTAGGATGGGGCTTTTGATATCCTATAACATGCACTCATGTCAATTACTAGAGGTTGGCTTTTTAGGTGCATAGTAAATGTTGGAGGCATTTAGCTTCCTGTACTGAAAAAAAATAGTAACATGTGGCTTAGGAGAAATGTTAATTTGTATTAAACATCAAACACACATACACATAAGAATACCATTAAGCTACAACTGGCAGACTACAAAAAGAATGTACAGCTATGGAAAGTCAAATGAAGTGGTGGGTCTTTTGTCTTTGTTTAAAGACTGCCAGAGGGAATTTGTTACACTGCCTGAGTGCCATCAGGTAGCTGGTCTGGCTTTTGGCTTTGTTTTTGGATTCGCTCTAAACAGCGAAAGGAAACCAGTGGAGAGATCACAACAATGAGTAATGAGAACTTGGGATGATTGAAAACAAGACATGCAGCTGCATTCTGTATCTGTTTTATGGGTGTAATGGCACGCAGGGGAAGACATGCCAGGAAAGACTTGAAGTAAGTAGTCCAGTGTCGAGATGATAAGGTACTAAGCAAGTCCCTGAGTGTCCTAAGTGGAGAGAGATGACCTGGAGAAACCGACATGACTGAGAAAGGTTAGCAATATGGAGTGCGAAGAATAGTAAAATTGTCGAGATCTAAACAAAAAGTTGCATACATCGGCAGATGGTGTGATGCAAGAATTCCATTGGGGTCACAAATGTTACGAAGCTTATTATCGGAATATACAAGGAAGGATGAGCATGAGTAGAGAGAAATTGGAGGAGTACCAAATACTGAGCTTTGTGGGATACCGCTGGAGAGTCAGCGTGGTGCAGCAGTGTGCGATCACTCCAGTAGAAGACAAACCATTGCTAAACTCCTAATTTCAGGATTTGTGAGGATGGACAGGATTGTCTTCTGATTGAATTTGTAGGCTGCTGAGAGGTCAAGAAGGATCAAAACCCCCTGATAGGCTCCCTGATATAGGGGTAGGAAAACTCTCCCAAGTAGCCTCCATAAGAGCTGTTCCTGTGGTTTGTGCTGCTTTAGAGCCAGACACATTAGGTTGGTTGAGGTGGCAGGACAGGAATCTTAGAAGCTAATAAGAAAAGCATAAAGAGTTGGATAGGTTAGGAGGGATGGTGCTATTTGAGAACCGAGGAGGAAGGGAAAGATCTTTTATTTTTTTATTTTTTTATTTAAAAAGTTAGTAAGAGTGAAGAATGTTTAGGAGTTTAGGAGCTTGCTTAGATATTTCCTGCTTTTCTAATGTCAATGTCAAGTTCTCCACTTTCACATGGGTGTTAAGTCTCACCAGCTGCTACATGGTATGTCTGACATCCAAGGACTGGGTGAGGACATGGGTGAGAATAGAGGGTAGAGTAGGTCAGTACCTACAGAAAAAAGTAAGAAAGGTGTTGTTGGTTGATTCCATTTGTAGTGAAGAAAAGGAGTCAAGGTGGGAACGTGACAAAAAAGCTCAGCCAGACAGAAAAGCTCAGGTCCAGAATGTTTCCTTTTATGTGTCACAGGAGGGCAGTTGTTGAGGGTCATGTCCAAAGAGCACAAAAGAGGAAGGAGGCAGGCAGAGTCTCCAGGGAGAGTGAATGCATTTCTGTCAAAAGGGGAAGACACTCAGTAGGATATATTTCTAGATTATAAGGTTTATTAGGGGTCAGGTGATATATAACAACAATATTAAGATGAATGGGGAAGAAACAGTAACAGCTTGGAATTGAAACGAGGAGAGGAAATGAGACAGTGCAGGAGGTGTGAAGCTTTATTTCCAGGACAGCAGCAAGCGTACACTCAGTGGTTCATAGTAAATAATAAAAAAAAAATTGATTATACGTGTGGAAATAACCTATATGAACATGTTACACTATATGGACAAAAGTATTTGGTCAAACCTGCAATGACATCGTGTCCAAATTCATATACTTCAATATGAAGTTGGTCCCCCTTTTGCAGCTATAACAGCTTGCACTCTTCTTCTAAGGCTGTCCACAAGATTTTCGAGTGTTTCTGTGGGACTTTGTGCCCATTCATTCTGTACAACATTTATGAGGTCAGGCACTGATGTTGGACAACAAGATCTGGCTTATGTCTGCGTTCCAGTTCATCCGATAGGTGCTTGATGGGGTTGAGGTCGGGATCTGTTCAGGCCAGTCAAGATCTTCCACATTGAACTCATGAAACCATGTCTTTATAGGCCTTGCACTGGGAAACAGTCATGTTAGAATAGAAAAGGGCCTTCCCCAAACTGTTGCCACAAGGTTGGAAGCTTAGCATTGTCCAAGATGGTATGCTGAAGCATTAAGATTGCCCTTCACTGGGAATGAGGGGCCTGATTAAAACACCTGAATTCAACACTTAACAGGTTTGGCCAAATACTAGCATCGCACTAACATTGTAGTGTAATGATTGTCACATAGACATTCATTCATTCATTCATCTTCTATACCACTTTATCCTGTATTTAGGGTCGCGGGGACCTGGAGCCTATCCCTGGAGACTCAGGGCACGAGGCAGGGTACACCCTGGACAGGGTGCCAATCCATCGCAGAGCATCACATAGACATACAATTACATATTTCTGGTAGCACTGCATTACAAAGTGAATTATGGAAAGTGTACCTGTCTGCTTAATCAGTTCCCACTTTGTACATTGTCAAAGAAATGATGATATGCTGGGCATTTACAAGGAACGTCAATTTTAATCGTTCCCCTATAGCACTATGTACACATGGAAAGCATAAATTTTTTTTGTTATTTTGTTAATGCTTTTTGCAAAAGCAATACTCCACTTATTTTATATATACGAAAGATACTAATACAACACATCTCCCACTGCAAATGGACAACCTCTCTCCATCCCTACCTCTACTCCCCTGAGAGGAACACCGGTAAAACTCATTTCTCTCCTCATTCTCCAGAAGTCTGATCTCATTTTAGGCCAACTGTCTCCTGGAGGCTTTCATTCACCCATCATGCTTTCGTTTCCCCAAAGTCCCTCAGGCCTGAGGATGGCTGCAGAGCTTCAGCACTGCTTCTCTGTGAGTAAACAGCCACAGATCCCATGGCAACACAACACTGTTGATTCATGATGGTGCTTTCCACAGGTGAAGATTTGCTCACACTTTTTTTTGTTGTTGAAAAAAGTTTTTGTCTGTTATATTGAATTAAATTAAGCATTAGATTGTTGTGGATTTGTTTGTCTGAATGTGTTCATGTTTATGTGTAAAACCTTTCTCCTTGTCCTGCAGCACAGAGGGTGGCCCAAAATCATCTTCTATCTTGGCGCAGTCTGTTTTTATCTACAGTAACTCCGTGTTGAGCCGAATGTAAAAATGTTTCGCTCCCTTGCGTCATTGTGGCAGGAGCCTTCTGGAAAGTGTGCTTAGATTATGGCTCCTGGTAAGAGATGTTTGAGCACTGTGTTAGAGGAAGGTGGTTTTTATACCAAATGGATCTACCTGCTGAGAGCTGGTACTCAAAGCGAAAGACGCCGTGCTGAGAGAGACTAAACTCTTTATCCCGTGTCTTTTTCCATGCCTTTGATCATAGTTTTTAATGTGTTTGTGACTAGGAGCTTACATATGCTCCGTGGAAAATGTGTGTGTTCTGCTTTTTCTGTTCTCAGCAGACTATTGGCTAATGTAATGCCAAAGTAACGTCTTAGTCATTTAGATCCATTTAGCTATTACAATATGCTAGGGTTCATATGTGAAGGATTTGTATAGATCTAATAATAACTGGACGAAGTACAGTTATAAAAAAAAAAGCATTTGAAGTCCATTACTTAAAAAAATGAAATATAAACATACTGTATATAAGTTATAAATGACGGTAGTTTAAGTAGACAGTACTTAAATAGTTTGACAGCAAAACGTCTAGAACAGAACATTTCTGTTTCATTTTATATACATATATTTCTTTTATAAGTTTTGTTCTATCACTGGTTCACTTCTGGTTTTGCTGCATTTGAGATGTATTATGCACTTCAGTATTTATGACTGTAATATTTATGTAAGGAAATTAAGCAGACAAATAATGCTAAAACCCTCAGGAGATCATCTGATCTTTCTGGATAAACTAGAAATGAAATGCACACGTTGCTGTTGAATTTGACAAGCCTGGTTATATTTGCTGTGTCTTATTCTTCAGTAATGGCGGCAAGGTGGCTTAGTGGTTAGCACTGTCACCTTGCACCTGCAGGGTCCGGGTTCGATTCTCCATTTGCATGGAGTTTGCATGTTCTCCCTGTGCTTGATGAGTTTCCTCCAGGTACTCTGGTTTCCTCCCACAGTCCAAAGACATGCCGGTTAGGCTAATTGGCATTCCCATATTGCCTGTAGTGTGTGAATGTTGACCGGAGGTCATACCATGGTTGTAAAATTGGAATAAATACAGCCACTGGCCACCATAGTCACTAGTTGTATTACAGAGGTTTCTAGGTGAATTGAGGGATTCATCAATTGGGATGTTTAACTCAGTTATAATCTAATTTTAAGGGTGCGCACTGTGGTTTAACACTTCCAGATACGAGGGTTTGATTCCTGCCTCGGGTCTGTGTGCATGGAGTTTGCATGTTCTCCTATGTGCTTGGCTGGTTTTCTCCAGTGTACTCCGGTTTCCTCCCACAGTTCAAAGACATGCAGATTAGGTTAATAGGCATTGCCAAATTGCCTGTATTACCATATTAAGCGATATAGAAGATGAATGAATGACTGAATATAAACTTATTGGACCAAAAATTTATATTCAGTTTTTCGATGCCTGGTCAGACATTATACTGTGCATCCCAATAAGGAGACGTTGGCAAAAACCAAAAACCAAAGGGGAAAACCAGTGGTGATGCAAGTTGCTGCTATGACTCACTATAACAACACAATCAAAGCATGAATTTGCTGTATTTTTATTGTTATTAAAGCCTATCCAACACTATTATTGAGACTACATTGCATATTTATATAGCCACAAACACAACTGTAGCCTGATTTATTCTTTGGGACAAAAATGAGGCAGGTGGAGTTATAGTGCTTTGCAAAAATCACACAAAATTCACATTGATGTAACCCCAAATTATGACATTTGTGCATTTTAACAACCTTGTGACTCAAAGAAACTATGCATTGAATATTTTTCAACAGCTTGTAATACATCTTTCCTCATCTTTTTGTCTCAAATCTGCCAAAATGGAGCGTGGCAGAAGGGGCCCTATTTTGCTATTATATATACTGTAGATTGTATCAAGTGACACAGGACACTTAAACAAAAGAGGAAAAGCCAGTGGTAAATGTTATTCCAAGGGGGCCCCACAATATAATGGAGGGGCATTTAGGGGTGGATAAAACACTAGCGACCATTAATCAAAATCCCTTTTGAAACAATTTGTATGGATCTTGTCGGCCCATTAAATTGGACTGCACTAGGTTATTGCTTTGTGCTTGTTATGGTGGACAATGCACCATGATACCTGGAAACGGTGCCTTTTCAGAACTCATTTTGCAGAGGCTCTCTGACTCTTCTGACTGAAAAAAGAAAATACATTAATGTCACATACACTATTTGAACTATACTATTGGGAATTAAAGGGATTCACAGCAGCATTTACCACCCACAGAGGGAAGCTCTGGTCAAAAGCTTTAGTCAAATGTTTTTTTCAAAAAAAGTTTCATAAGTTTGTCTATGATGCTATTAGTATTTGGAAAAAGTGGCTTAAGCCAATGTTATTTGAATTTTCAGACATCCTGAAAGCTTCCCCCAGTGGATTGTTGTATGGACGCAGGCCTCGTGGCATCCTAGACATCATTAGAAGACCCTGAAAAAATGGGACTTCTTCTAGCAAAAGTGAAATTCTATATGTTCTTGATTTGAGAGCAAAACATTTCAGGAGAATTTACTACTGGGTCAAGATCATGCCAGGTGTATACCAGGTGTTCAAGTGTTTGTATTACTACCCACGTGGAGCTTCTAAATTACTTGTCAAGGACCTTTTGAGGTCACACTGCTAGTTGGAGCCAGCTACTATGAGGTAAGGTGGTTACAATGGTAACAGGCATTGGTGGCTCAGTGGTAGGTCTCTCACCCGCCATGCGGAAGACCCATGTTTGATTCCCAGCCAATGCCCAAACCCCAGCCACTGGATGCAGTGCCTGTCTCAAGCCTGGATAAAATGGGAGGATTGCATCAGGGAGGGCATCCGGTGTAAAACCTTCGATGGGAGCTTAAGACAATGCCGACATTGGGGTAACCAAGGAGTGCCACAGCAATTGAAGCAACCCGGTGGTCTTAGTACCCAATGTCTGTAGTGAAAACTGATCAAACAGTTAGCTGTATCATACATTTGTTTAACTATGGACTTGACAAAACAGATATTGGCAGATTCCCTTAACTCAATATTCAGGACTCTCGTGCAAAAGTTTGCAGTTGGATGGGTGTACAGTTAGTGCAGTATTACGCCTTCTACTTGGTTCATGGGAAGGTTCATTCCAAAAATACAGCCTGTCCAAGACTTAAGACCAAGTTTCTGGGACTGGTAATTCCTGGAGAGTCAGTTTCAGGCCAGACAGCTCCCCAACATGAGTTGCGTGTTCAGGATATAAAGCAGCAGGGGCTTGGTTGAGTATCATCTTCAGACAGAGAGATGTGGGTGAAGCCAACAGCTAATGTTTTCTACCTGTGCCTCATTATGAAAGCTTATTTATGCATGTTTTTCTTCGTGTTGACAAAAGATAGACCTGTGGTGAAGTCTACAAGTGCAGCAAGCACATGTGGATGTGTGTGCTGAAAAGCAAAACTTGGATTCACAATGTAGACTGGAACAAAAAGTACTGGACTCACCTCAAGTTGACACTGACACTACTTATAACTGCTATCAGATGCTTTGTCCACACTAATAGAGATTTATAGAGTGAACATTGAATGTATTGTTGCTTCCAAAAATGTTCGCTCTACAAGTGACATGCTTTTCCTGCCAAGTGATTTGATGTGTTGCAAAGCGGCGAAATATCAACACTAAGTGACAGTACTGGCATTGAGAATGCAGAGGTCAGTGATACAGTAGTGAATACAAAAGAATAACTCTTCCATGCAGGAGAGTTATGTTTATATTATACACAGCTCTGTTTAATTTTACAGTTGAGTGAAACCGACTGTCACATTAACTTGCTGCGTTTTAAGATGTGTTAGAGCCGGGATCATGTGACAGTCATGGAATGATCCTCATCAGTTGATTGCCCCATTCACTCCACAATTTACAAAAGCTATAGGTGTTCTATAGAGAATTCCTTTGGGTATGCACCTGAGTTTAGGTTTGCCTTGAGCCCTGTATGCTTCAGTGATCTCAGGACAGCCCTGAGATGTTGCATTTGCTGCTGCCAATCATTACTATGATTGATGAGGTCATGTCATGATGATTTGTATCTGGTGCATGGTTGAAGGGTGTTGTCCGTTGTCACTGAAGTCCTGAACAAACTGAACAGAAGTATTTTAAAGCCAATTTACAATCAAATCCAAAAGCTTATGCTGGAAAAAAAGAACAAAAAATTACCTAGTATATTAAATTCATTCATTCATTCATTTTCTATACCGCTTAATCCTGTGTTCAGGGTCGCGGGGGACCTGGAGCCTATCCCAGGAGACTCTGGGCACTAGGCGGGGTACACCCTGGACAGGGTGCCAATCCATCGCAGGGCACACACACATACACACACCCAATCACACACTACGGGCAATTTAGGAACGCCAATTAGCCTAATCTGCATATCTTTGGACTGTGGGAGGAAACCGGAGTACCCGGAGGAAACCCACCAAGCACGGGGAGAACATGCAAACTCCATGCACACAGAGACGGGAATCGAGCCTGGCCGGGGAATCGAACCCAGACCCTGGAGGTGCAAGGCGACAGTGCTAACCACTACACCACCGTGCCACCTGTATATTAAATAATACTAACAATTAATTCTATGTTTGACATGTGCTTCTTCATTAGCACAAGTTAAAAATTGAGGTTGTATATTAAGATATTAGTAGTGAATAACTGGGCAAGTGGATAAGCCAATTTCCAGTCAATACTGGAGTGGTACTATTCAGGAGTGATGGTCAGCCAATATTTTCACATTAATAAAAGTTATTGTTATTTCAGCTGCATATTGGTCAGTTAAAATGAATCAATTGAATTAATGATAATAGTCACAGATAATAAATTAAAGTGCACTTTAAACTTTAATTGAACAGTATTTAAATCCAAATAAAGTGTGGGAATTACAGCACTTTCTCACTCACTCATCTTATATACCACTTTATCCTGTATTCAGGGTCGCAAGGAACTGGAGCCTATGCCAGGAGGCTTAGGGCACGAGGCAGGGTACACCCTGGAAAGGGTGCCAATCCATTGCAGGGCACACACACATACACACACACCCATTCACGCACTATGGGCAATTTGGGAACGCCAATTAGCTTAACCTGCATATCTTTGGACTTTGGGAGGAAACTAGAGTACCCAGAGGAAACCCACCAAGCACGGGGAGAACATGCAAACTCCATGCACACAGAGACAGGAATCGAGCCTGGCCGGGAATCGAACCCAGACTTTGGAGGTGCAAGGGTCTTCCGCAAGGGATTCCTCATCCCTCTTACCCTAACCACCATGTTAAAGGACCAAAATAGAAATTGGACAAACTACCAAAACCATGAAGTAAGTTGTGATTTTTAATTCTTGGTTGCAAATCATTTGCAGCTTAATGACTTGCAGAAGTCTGGAGTCCAAACACATCAGTAGACCCTGGGGTTCTTCCCTGGTGATGATCTGCCAAACCTTTACTACAGATCCTTGGGGCATTTCATCTTTAGTTTGGCTCTTAGCGAGTGAAAAGCTATATATCGATATATACCTAACTACTCTCTAAATAATTAGTTCATATCCCTTTGCCTTATCAATTACATTTAATGTCTTTCATAGTTTCTGTGCATATTTTGAGGGTTTTTTTTCCAGGTCAGGGCTATCATGACAAAACTTTGACTTATTGTTTTTTGTCCCAAAATGAATTATGAATTATGAGGTTGTGCCAACATTTGCACTCAGCTGTACATATTGAAACATTATGTGAGGAGCGCTCAAGTTAATCCAGGACTTTTTGCTAAATGAAAGTGTAAAACTGATTGATAAGACCTCAAGCAAAGTATGGTGATGAGACTCTTGGCTGCAGTGAAACACTGGACTGGTGCAAACCTTTAAAAGAAGGCTATACTGTACATCAGTGGATGATGATCCCGGCCAAGGTGGCCTGAAGCCACATGGGCTCCACATTTTTGGGCTGTTAAAGGATTTCCTGGGAGGCCAGGGTTTGCGACATGAAACAGGTAGTCCGATCCAGCATACTGAGAAAACCTTCTACTTTATTGATATACAAGCACCAGTGAAACACTGGGATAAGTGCATTAGTGTAACAGGGGATTACAGTATACTGTATATAAATAAAGTATAGTTTAATCTCATCTTCTTCTTCTTCTTCTTTGTCTTTCGGCTGTTCCCTTTCAGGGGTCGCCAAGCGAATCATCTGCCTCCATCTAACCCTATCCTCTGTATCCTCTTCTCTCACACCAACTAACTTCATGTCCTCTCTCACTGCATCCATAAATCTCCTCTTTGGTCTTCCTCTAGACCTCCTGCCTGGCAGTTCCAACCTCAGCATCCTTCTACCGATATATTCACACTCTCTCCTCTGAACATGTCCAAACCACCTCAATCTGGCCTCTCTGACTTTATCTCCAAAACATCTCACATGGGTTGTCCCTCTGATGAACTGATTCTTGATCCTATCCATCCTTGTCACTCCCAAAGAGAACCTCAACATCGTCAGCTCTGCTACCTCTAGCTCTGCCTCCTGTCTTTTCTTCAGTGCCACTGTCTCTAAGCCGTAGAGTATCGCTGGTCTCACCACTGTCCTGTACACCTTTCCTTTCATTCTCGCTGATACTCTTTTATCGCACAACACACCTGACACTTTTCTCCACCCATTCCAACCTGCCTGTACTTGTCTCATAACGTTGTTCTATTATACTGTAAAATCCAAAGTCCCCGTTGGACTTGAACAGCCCTTGTAGTTGACTGCAATAGACTAAAATGCTGCTCATTAAACCTGGTTTTGTCCAAAGAAAACACGTAAGTCACAAATCATGGTTTCTTAGTTTTTCTTGCTTCAGTATCCATAAAACTGTAATTAGTGTAGGAGGCTGAGTCTATAGGAAAGAACTGAAACTCTTTCATGTGGCATCCCTCAAAATCCATCACATTCCACTGAACTGATTTCATTTCTTCGGTCACCCTCAGGTCCCATGAGCTATCTCGTGGTATATGTGGAAAAGTGGTGAGAGACAATCCCACTGGGACTGATGAAGTGTGTTGTACTATAGCCTCTGGTTAATAATCACACTCTGTAAATCAGTTACATCATGGTGGTCTGGGTTGGTGGTGGAACCTCAGTGACTAATGAAAGACTGTAATCGGACGACATTATTCATCGAGAGCAAACAAAGCAGTGAGAGTAAACATTCATAAACATCAATTATATAAACTTTTCATAGGACAATTTTAACAAACTGCTTGAAAACTTAATTTGACTTTAAATATGCTCACAATAACAAAGATATACAGTAGATCCTTGTACTGCTGTTTATTTTTTCATATAATATTCACTCATATAGCACTGACTTAATTGACTGAGTTTTGCCATTATATTACATCTCTTCCTGTAAGAATCATTAAGAAGAAATGCGCCTTGGATCCTTGGAAAGTAATGCTGGCTGGATTTTCTGCTGTCTCATGTGGGTCCACTTTTATGGATCCAGATGTTCCATTAAACCAGGCTCCCACAGAATGAGACTAACTGGAAAGGATGGAAAAAAATGTTAAACATAGGAACCGATAGTATGGTTTGAACTTTTCAATGAGTCACACAAGCCTAGTCAGTGGAATGTCTCTCCCTTTGACTGCAGTTTGTCTCGGGAATAGGGGCCAAAGTCAACTTCCAAAACCTTTTTTAAGATAATTTCATTAACTAATGTACCTGTATGATTTTATACGCTTTAATCTTCTATCCCTTAAAGCCTGCTCACATTCTACATCCCAGCAACTGGGCATGACATGAGTGCTCACGTTGTAAGTTTAAACAGAACACATGAATGGAATATGAAAATCAAACAAGATAAGTAAAGTTTTGAAGGCATTTTTGTTAAAAAAACTAAACAAAAGCAGAGCATTGAGGTACAATAAGTTCATGTAAAATTCTTTGGAAAAATCAGACCCAGACCGTGGACCTGCTCGCACTGCAAGACATTCCAGAAATCCATCAAGTTGTCCGGAAACCAGATTACTTCCCTTTTGGGTGATTAATCCGGAGCCAAGACCCTGCTCACACTGCACATTAAATGACAACTGATTCAGGCATATTATAAAATTAATCTTGGGTGAGTGATTTGTGGGATAAGATCAGGCTGAATCCATGCAAGTGTCGTCCCAGCTATTAGACTTCCAACAAGACCATACAGACATTCTATGAAGTAACTGAAGGAACCATAGCAAAACTTGAGAAGCAAAACACTCACTCACTCACTTAATCCTGTATACGGGGTCACAGGGGCACTGGAGCCTATCCCAGGAGACATAGAGCACCAGGTGGGATAAACTCTGGACGGATCGCAGGGCACACACACATACAGTGGCGGTTCTACACTGAATTGCTCCCCGGGCGAGATTCCCTCCCGGTGCCCCAAGCCCCCCCCCCCCCCCCCAAAAAAAAACATTACAAAATTTCACATTTTGTACACACCACATGTTATGTGGTAGTCGTTCCGTAACAGACCAATTTTAATTTTATTTTAATTTTACCAAATTATATGCTTTGTCACGTAACAGAGTTATAGCAAATGGAAAATGTCTTTTAAACTATCTACACTATATGTAAATTACACTGGCTATGTACAGTATACTGTAAATATATTGTAAGTATATTGGCTATAGCCAACATTAACATTAACAATGTAAATAAATAACTGTACTTGCAACAGTTTTGTTGCAAAGCATAATTTTGTGGTTAAATTTAATTAGATCTCATGTTGTATACACTCCTGAAAAAACTATAGAAAATAATAGAAAATTTAATGTATTTAATGGTTATAATGGGAATTGTATTGGTTTTAATGGTAAGTAGAACAATGTCTGCTGGTATATGATGGATTGATTCTATTGGTGGGTGTGATGGTAAATCCTATTGGAAAAGTGCCCAAAACACACTACAATAAGGAATTTTGTAATAGTTTCACTGGAAAAAGTTAATGGTTCATAATGGTATTTAATAGAAACCATTAAAATTTCTGTGCTGGTTTGTATATTAGGCTTTATTGTGTTTTTTTTTCTAGCAAGGTAAGCATAGCAAGCATCATAAGCAAGAAGGCTAACAAACCTAAGAGTTAACGTTATACCACTAATGAACATAATGACATGAATACCGTAATCATACAGAGAGAACATTGTTGCAGACCTTTATCTTTTGCCTTTATCTTTCTCCTCATCTTCTTTTATCTTTTTCCTAAATTGGGCCCCTGACAGCTTTGGCCTTTATCTCTCCATCGCTGTGTTTACTTTGTAATCGACGGTTCGACAATCAGCAGATTTCCCCCAACGCTGTCACTCACGACCAGAAGTCAAGACTAAACCAATTCACCTCCACATCATAATCGTTTTATTACCTATTTTTATTAGCCATTTCACACAATTAAATAAAGGAAAAAAGTGCAAATTATTGGTCTGTGTTTATAATATTTTTAATGAAATCTGCGTTATTTGTAAGAAAGTCAGGTGTCACTGACATAATTTAGCCCCCCTTCTTGTCCGCTTCATTTGGGAGAGGTGAACTGTACTCTGCACCCCCAACACCCCCATCCCCACCCCCCCATCTCCGCTCTCTCAGCTTCTGTTGGCTCCTTCAGCAGCAGGGGCGGCACAGGTATCATAGATAATAGAAAACCGCTTAGCGGCTCAGATAATCCCCCCCCCCCCCTCCAAGTTCATGTGCCCCGCCCCCCCCACGTGTCATGAAAAAAATGACGCCCTGGGCGGCTGCCCAGTTCGCCCATGCCTACACCCGCCACTGCACACATACATAATTTTGGGAACGCCAATTAATGTAAGCTGCATGTCTTTGGACTGTGGGATTAAACCCATTAAGCATGCACAGAAACCCGAAATGGGAATCAAACCCCCGACCCTGAAGGTACAAGGCTAGGACAGTGCTAACCCCAACGCCCGTCATTTTTTATTCTTAAACCTAATCCTTAGATATTAATCCCCTCCCCCCTTTCCACGCCCCCATATCTTGCTTTATAACTGTCCAGTCTTCAGACTAGCTATGATGAAAATCTGTGCTCCTGAGATTTACTGTGACTTTTTAAATCAATAAATTAAATAATAACTAGAACACTCGGTACAGATTTATTTCGTGAACAAAACCCAATAATATTCTGCCTTGGAAGAGATTATTTATTTCTGACCTTATGATTATTGAGCTTTTCTTTAATGTTGGTTTGTTCTTTTTCAGTTCCAGTGGTTTGGATCAGTTCAATGGGCCAGACAAATAGGCTAATAACTGTAGGAACTCAATAATGATTATAATAACATCAAAAGTAGTGGGTTGTGGTTTCTACCACTGTAGCTAAACAAATCCAGTGCTGAGCATGATGAAACCCTGGGGGTAGACCATACTCTGAGAACCACAGTCTCGGAATATTTTGTCTAGATAAGTCCTCTGCTTTCTAGAATTCATCTGTAGAAGAACCAGCTGTGATTAATCAGAAGTTACTTGCAGTTTCCCAGCACAGTCAGATAGGTCAGAGAGAAATGATCCAACATAGTAAACAAACCAAAGGTTGAAGACGTTATTCAGCGAGAGGTCAGCAAGGCGTTAAATTGATGTTGGTTAATTAAGAGAGACTGGTGGGAGGTGAAATTGCTCCTGGAGAGAGAGCAAGGTTTGATAAGATTGCTCAGTATAGTGTGAGGTAAACGAATTACTGGGCTCATTTAAAGCAAGGCAGGTTTGTAGCATACTATATATACAGTAATCATATCACAATGGTCAATATTCAGCATTTCATTTTAGTCATCTTCATTTAACACTATTCTGGTCTCTAGGAGTCTTTCACAGATACTGGGTACAAGGTCCAGAGAGTTCAGCCTGAGTATGATCCAGTCCCCTGAAAGAAACTAGAACACCTACGGTAACAGGTACCCAGAGGTGGAAAGAGTAATAAAATTTTGTACTCAAGTACAAGTACTGTTACTTCAGTGAAATTTTACTTAAGTACAAGTAAAGTTACCATTATAAAAATCTACTCAAGTAAAAGTAAAAAGCAGCTCATTAAAAAATGGGGGGGGGGGGGGGGGGGTGGGATGAGGCATTCTAGCGAGCGTAGTTCAAAAAAGATGAGCAGATATAAATCTCAAACTAGTTGTTTTTAACTGAAGGAACACCTTTGCATAATAAAGCTGTTGTCTTTCTTGTGCTTGAAAATCAAAGTGGTCACTTAAATATGGTGTTACGTCCCAGTCTAGGGCCAAACAGCAAAAGAATGGTTCAGGGTTCTATTTTAAACTGTATGGAAATGGTGGTATATGGCAGAAAGAACTAGATCCAGTCATTAACTGATGAAATAATGAGGTTTGTATATACAAACACACACACACACACACACACACACACACACACACACACACACACACACACACACACACACACCAGGAGGAGGAGGATCAGATTCAGGGTGGACCCAGGCCAAAATAATAAACAAAATGGTATTTATATTTAGTAGCTAGATTACCTGCAAAAAAAAAACACAAACAAAAATACAGGTACCTTCCCGGACTCCCTAAACCAAAAACAGTGAAATTATCTACAAATATATACAAAGACCAACCAAACCAAAGGGACAAAGCAATAATCAAAGTCAATTGGAGGCAAAAAGTCAAACCAGAATACACAACCAAATATCAAAACGCCAAAATCACAACCTCTTTCATCTTTCCCGCGTCTCTCTCCGGTTTAAATATGGTCGCGCTAGTCGATGATGTCACTCTCAAGGCGGAAGCGGCCGTGTGGAAGGTCAGGAAGATGCCGATGTCAGAAAACCTGGAGTGGAGTCTGGAGCGGCGCGCGACCAGGACATGATACACACACGCGGCGCAACGGAGCATTTATACACAGCATAATATTTTTATTATTTTATAATTTTCATTCATTTATTTTTTACTCAGTAGCGAATATGATTTAAAATGTAGCGAATTACAATACTTCAAACAAAACGTACTTAAGTAAAAGTAAAATTACAGATTTTTAAAACTACTTGTTAAAAAGTAGAAATACACAAAAAAGCTACTCAATTACAGTAACGCGAGTAAATGTAATTCGTTACTTTCCACCTCTGCAGGTACCTACATAGAGAACATTCAAAAACAGTTCACAGAGAAAACTGAGCCCAGATTTCAGGTTCTGTAAACCTTAAACCCACAAGCTATGTGAGTCAGCAACACTTCCTGATGTACCAGACTGTCGGCCATTACAAGATACAAAATCTGGCTTCATCCAGTGTCCGACCAGATCCACTGTCTGAACTTCAAAGTAAGAAGAATTGTGTTTTAATTTCTTATCTCCATGGAAGAAAAAAAGATCCCTTTTATGAGCCCAGAATACGTCCAAGTATAAAATCTGCATTTATTTATAGTAATTCCATGAAAGTGGAGAAAAATGGACATTTTTTTTTTTTACATTTACTCCCGTCTGCTGTTACCTACAGTGTAATGTGCCAAACGCTACAACAAATCACATATGATTTGCTCAACGAAAGGCATAATTTGGGAGGAGGAAAAAACATGGCATGCTTACATGATGGAACGTGAAATATGACTGTGGTCTATTTGAAGTCACAGCTGAGGATGATGTGTGGCTTGAACACTTACAAGCAAAAAGTCTTCCTTTGCTTTATGTCTCAATAAATCTTAGAAACTAAATAAATTGTTTAAGGATATTAGAGGTATCTATAAAATTGAACTCTAAAATGGGGCAGGGCTATTTTTAACTAAATATGTCGGTGGATTTTTTTATTGTCCATGTCCATGATCAATTCAAACAAATTTAATTGAGTCTAATTACCAAAATGTGTGTGAGTGTGTGCTGGCATATGTGTCCTGTTTTCTCTTTCAGAATGGTCAGATTATTGTCCTGTATTAATTAAAGAAATAAACAGCATAAAGAATGACTGTAACTCACTGGGAAAAGGTTACATGGTGTGACGAGTCCAGATTTACCCTGTAGTAGATTAATAGACAGATCAGGGTAAGAAAAGAGGCAAATGAAGTGATGCAGCCATCATGCTTAGTGCATACCGTTACAAGCCTGTGTGTGCAGTGTTGTGACCTTGCCTCTGTTGGTCAGGTCGAGGCTCAGCAATGCTGTTTGCCAAAAATTAGGGCAGCTAGTCACAGGCATGTTCTAAAATGACAATACCAGGATTCATCAGCTCCAAGTTGTGAAAGGGGGATTCAGGGAGCATGAATCCTTTTTACACATGGATTGAACTCTCCCATCATACCAGATCTTATTCTCCTAAGAATTTGTGTAACTCTAAACGGAAAGAGGTGACATGATGGTTTAATGGTTAGTACTCTCACCTCGCACCGCCAGGATCTGGGTTCAATTCCCATCTCAGGGTCTGTGTGCATGGAGTTTGCATGTTCCATGGTTGTTGGGTTTCCTCTGGGTACTTTGGTTTCCTCCCACAGTCCAAAGACATGCAGATTAGACTAATGGAAATAAATACAATGGTACTTACCAGTCCCTAGCTGGACTACAGAGGTTCCTAGATGGATGGATGAGTTGATGGGAATACTGTAAATGTTGTGACATTGCATGAACTTATTTCCACAGTGAATGCGCACTGTAATCAAAGCAAAAGGCGGTCCAACAAAATATTAGTTGGACTGGCGGTGTACTGTATGTTACCTAATGTAGTGCAAATAATTATTTATGCAAGTTACACTGAAGAGATTTACTAACTACTAACTAATAGCTGTTTGTTGTATTAAAAATATACATATTTTTAATTGTAGGAAATTCACCACAAATTATATTCATTCATTCATTCATTTTCTATACCGCTTAATCCTGTGTTCAGGGTCGCGGGGGACCTGGAGCCTATCCCAGGAGACTTCGGGCACTAGGCGGGGTACACCCTGGACAGGGTGCCAATCCATCGCAGGGCACACACTCATACACACACTAACACACCCAATCACACACTACGGGCAATTTAGGAACGCCAATTAGCCTAACCTGCATATCTTTGGACTGTGGGAGGAAACCGGAGTACCCGGAGGAAACCCACCAAGCACGGGGAGAACATGCAAACTCCATGCACATAGAGACGGGAATCCAGCCTGGCACAAATTATATAATGACTCTAAAATTTATGGCTATCGATTATTTTATTTTTTTTATGTTTTTTTCCATTAATAATAAAGTAAAATGTTTTAGCAGGGGAAAAACGAACTGTTTTTCGCACCCTACTACACTCAAAGGATTTCATCCCCAAGTGTTCTGTAGATAGTTAAGGGCTCTCGGCTTCCACCCAAGCCTCCAAGTAGAATCCCATTAAAGAGTTTAGAACTTGACCATTTTTTAAAGAGTATCAGATAACCCACACTTTTAAAAAAAAGTACTTCACATGATGCACAGTGTTTCATGAATGATTTGCAGCCAACATAAAAAAGGTGCTTCTGCACAAGAAGGGGGTTTGAATTGAAGTGTGGCCTCTGACATCAAGTCACATGATCTTCACTTGTAAATTTTACACAAGAGGTTTATAGACACGTCTCTTGGTGCGTTTCCCACATTTCTCACACAGAGTGGACATTTTGTGCATACGTTTTGATTTTCACATGTGATCTTTATCAGTGATTTATTTATTTTTGCTCACAAATAATTATTTTGCGGCGCGGTGGTGTAGTGGTTAGCGCTGTCGCCTTGCACCTCCAGGGTCTGGGTTCGATTCCCCGGCCAGGCTCGATTCCCGTCTCTGTGTGCATGGAGTTTGCATGTTCTCCCCGTGCTTGGTGGGTTTCCTCCGGGTACTCCGGTTTCCTCCCACAGTCCAAAGATATGCAGGTTAGGCTAATTGGCCTTCCTAAATTGCCCGTAGTGTGTGAATGGGTGTGTGAGTGTGTGTATGTGTGTGTGCCCTGCGATGGATTGGCACCCTGTCCAGGGTGTACCCTGCCTAGTGCCCGAAGTCTCCTGGGATAGGCTCCAGGTCCCCCGCGACCCTGAACACAGGATTAAGCGGTATAGAAAATGAATGAATGAATGAATAATTATTTTTTACATGGTTACTGTACATTTTCATCCTGAAACGCACTTTGTTATTTCTGTTGTCTTTTTCACCTATCATTAACATAGTTACATGTGAAACAAACTTACAGTATGATCACATGGGAAATGTTTCTCCCTAAGCCTGGCTACCATGTTGGTACAAGATTATAAATGGGAAAAAGAGATAAAATAAATGTTTTAAGTTTTAACAGTTCTTGTGTTTGTTCTTCTAGACTTTAAAGAAGGCTCCAGATTCCAGAAATCATTACTTATCCTCATAAAACATAAAAGTGATGTAAACAAGCACTTAAAAAAAAAGTTCATTATTTAGTTTATAATGTAAAAGTGTTTCATGTGGTTTAGCTGTGAGATTTTTGTTTTCCAATGTTACTAACAGACCACACAATCCTAAACCTAACATGTTTAGGTTTGTTAGAAAGAAAACAATTGAAAAACTGAACTTTCTGCTGTTTTACCATAAAACCTCAATTATCCCTCAGACATGATTGAGTTAAAGATTCACCCGGGTCACTGAGTGCTTTATGGATGTGCACCTTACAGCTTTTCAGAGATCTACCTATAAAGTGTATTTTCTTTCAATAAGTAAATGTCTGAAGAAAAACAGTCCTTGAGTGTTCAAGTACATTTGCAAGCTCAGAAAAAACAAAAAAACAAAAAAAAAAACCCATCTAATACCACTTGGAATTGGCAGACGTCCTTGCGCTCCACTGCGTCTATAATAAACCCGTTATTCTGTGGTTCTTCGGTGGGTTTGCAACCTCAAGTCTCTTTTTGACCAGTTTGCATCCTTTAGATGTGGAGTGTACAGTATGTCTTTCAGCTGTTTCGACACGCAGACTTTATTTTCCTTTCGCAAGGCAGCGGTTCCCCTGAGTTATGAGGGCCTCTCGTAACCGGCCGTGTTTTTCTTGTCAGTGGCTACTGTTTTTCGTTCGAGGTTCTACTTTTCTTTTGCTGATCGAGCATTTGGACACACATGGCGCTTATAAACTCAGCTTCTGTCTTACACATTTGCAGCTTTCGCAAATCCGCCTTGAAAGATATAAGGAAACAATCAGCCACGGAAGGGGTCAAGTTTGTCTTTCATAAAGAGAAAGTCTCAAACGCAGGGTTGTTCACAGGCCCGTTTTACGCTCACACCGCGACAAGCAGACTGCCACACAGATGTCGGCGCTTTGTCGCAAATCACAGCTGGTCGACTAGTGCGGCATTTGTGATGTTTTACGGGTTAAATCACAGAAAAGCATATGCTGTCTCTATGGATGTACTTCACCAGGAAAAGGAAGAAAGAAAAAAAGAAGCTTACAGTTAAAGCCCAACATATGTCTCGGCTTCAGAGGCACTTGACAAGATAATGAAAAACATGACAAAGTAGGTCAGCTAAAGAATAACAAGCACACTTTTTTATTTTGTAGAATGTATAGGTTGTGCCATGGTTCTGAAGATACGTCAGAAAATAATAAGCGAGCTACACAAAGGTCTTTGTCTCAGGAGACAGGTGAGGGCAAAATGGAGAAACACCACCCACAGGATGAATGGAAAGCCTGGCATGTTTAGTATCTGGGTTTTAACCGGGTAATTATAGCTGTCTTTTAAGATTATTATAGTACATCTCATTCCCGTCTTTGTGTGCATGGAGTTTGCATGTTCTCCCCATGCTTGGTGGGTTTCCTCCGGGTACTCCGGTTTCCTCCCACAGTCCAAAGATATGCAGGTTAGGCTAATTGGCGTTCCCAAATTGCCCGTAGTGTGTGATTGGGTGTGTGAGTGTGTGTATGTGTGTGCCCTGCGATGGATTGGCACCCTGTCCAGGGTGTACCCCGCCTAGTGCCCGAAGTCTCCTGGGATAGGCTCCAGGTCCCCGCGACCCTGAACACAGGATTAAGCGGTATAGAAGATGAATGAATAGTACATCTCACAGTGTACAACCTGATCCCAAGAAAATCTTAGCTGAACTCTGTAACTTACTCTTAGCCTACATGTCCTCCGTGTTAGATTATATGATGAAAATTATCTAACAATAGAAAATGATTAAGTTCTGCTCACGTCATCAATCAGAGTGACCTGGGCTCATGCCCAGAATAGGCTCGCACGAACAGAAACTTTTGTAATAAAGAGTTTTAGTATGATTTTTTTTTTATGTTTTGGAATTACTGTGCATGTTGCTGTCCAGGTGGATTTTGTGTAATCCATGCTGTCCTTCTAATATATAGTAGCCACGCTCACATTTGTACAGTAACTTATTATAATGTATTAGTATTGGAAAACCAGCATTCCTCATGATCCAGGATGAGCCACCCTAAATCATTTGTGGGGAAGGTTGTTATATCTGGTAAGATGGCAGGATGGACATTTCTCTAAGGTGTCCAGGGATGAGCTGACAGAGAGGTTATCTGAACCAAAGGCAGACAATTTAGCTTGGCTCACAGCCCCAACCATGCTTCTGCCCTCGGCAATGGTCCCTACTCAGCACCCCATAGAGGTCAACCTGGCAATCTTCACTATCCATTGTAGAGAATTGGTACAAATATGCATAAGTGACAGGCATGCGCCTAAATCTTTTTTCACCCCTTGCTCACTCCTTAAGGGCATAAGTCTCATGTTCCTCAAATTACTTTCATCTATTAATCTATTGATACCACTTATTCTGGAGGCGGGGTACACATTGCACCAGGTGCCAATTTATCGCAGGGCACACACACTGCAGGTAATTTGGGAACGCCTAACACTTAGCCTACTCTGCATGTCTCTGACCTGTGCAAGAGAACATGCAAACTCCCAGACCCAAAGCGGGAATCGAACCCTTGACCCTGGAGGTGCTAACCACTACGCCAAAGTGCCGCCGCATATTATTTACAATGGGTATCTATTTTCTTTTCCTCTCCAAAGGTTTTAAGTTCGCCATAAAAGTTCACGTAGCCATTTAGACAGTTTAAATGCTCTATACTCTAAATGCTAAATTCTGCAAATAAAATTCCGATTGCACCATATAATCCCATGAGCAATTAACTTAAAGGTTTTACAACAGGGTTAATTTGGTCTTTTTTTTTTTTTTTCTTCTATAAAGATAAAGAATGTAATACATTCTTCCACCACATTTCTGTGACATAATTACACCTCTTTAAGGATCAGAAGAGAGATTTATAGCCGGCATCCAGCTTTAGCATGGAGGATCATTCATTGCAGTCATAATGATGGTTATTGGCAGGACCCACTTCTGCTCAGGAGTGGGTGTTGAGGTATTTGGACAGTTACACTATATTATAACAGATGGCTCCAGAGAAGGAAAAATGCTACAGGTCCCTTGATGATCCTGCGGAGAGAAAGGCAGGGGACTGGACGTTTCTGACATGTGGTGAACTCAGCATGCCCTTCTGCAGCACGCTATAATAAACTGGGGAATTCTGAAGGCCCTAAACTGTGAGCACTGCACACGCTGTTTCTCTTAGTGTTTGGCCATGCTACGATTCATGAAACGCTACTATTTACTTTTTCGTGACATTTGTGACTGAAGCGTAGAAAGCGTGACATTAAAGCAAATCACTGCCTGCTTCAAAGACATACATGGAGAAATATTGACTGTTCAGTCACTGAGCTGATGTGTTCATAAGCCCTTGGATGCGCTGAGCTAGAAGAGTGGTGAGGAATGCTGAATACGTTTAAGTGTCATTAAGGCTTAATGGTATGGCGTGTTGCTTTGTGCAAACACACAGTTTGGAACATACAGTAGGATTGTGTTATGACAGCTGGTTGTGATATTTAATAGGAAAGATTTTCAGAATATGTTGTGTTATGGCAGATCATTGGATTGTTTTATTTTTTAAGAACTGCTGGTGGTGCTGTAGTTCTTGTTTCCACATATGTAATAAATTCAGACATCAGATTTGTTAACAATAACTAAAATCATGAGTACGGCAAAATCTTTACTCTTTAGTTTCTTCAAAATGTTGTTGTAAACTTTGTGTAGATGCGGTTGGCTTATTTCACCAGTTTTGACGTGTAGCTTTGTCTTTAAGTTTCACTCACACGACAGAAGTCCGATCTCTTTGTCTCTTGTAGTTTATTTTGTCAGCATCAAAGAATCAACACTTCATACAGTCGTCTTGAGTAAATCCACTGTGATTACAGACACCAGTTGCTGCATCTTGCAAATCTCTGACTTTTACAACAACCTGTTTGCTGTATCTTGTAAATTGCAGTCTTAGCTCACGAATATAACAACACTCTTGCTGTATATATTCACTTACGGGAGCTTACGGTTACAACAACCTAGTTGCTGTATCTTACATTTCCAGCTTACGAGCTTACGTTAGCTGACGGTTACAACAACCTAGTTGCTGTATCTTACATTCCTAGCTTACGGTCAAAAGCTTGTGTTTCCGTAGCCTTCCGCATCTAAACTGAACTCTCTTTCATATGACAGTCACATAAATGCATGTAATAGTAGAATGACATCACAGACCAACTTACGATTGTCAACTTATGATGCATGACTAAGAAATATAAAGCTTATGGCTTATGTAACAAACTTAATGCTTAATGCTTTACTAATGAATAGAACAAGGTAGAATAAATGAAATAACAGCAAATAAAATAAAATAAACACAACAACAAATTCATAACAAGTGCGATATGGCACTTACACTTTGTAAAGAATAAAAGTTTATTCACTGGAAGGCACTCTGATACTCTTAGATGAGTCTAAATTATTAGTGCTATGAAAAGGATTGATCAAAGTGTGTGTGTGTGTGTGTGTGTGTGTGTGCACCCTGTGATAGATTGGTACCCAGTCCAGGGTGTACTCCACCTCCTGGGATAGGCTCCAGGCCACCGTGACCCTGTAAACAGCAATATAGAAGATGAATGAATGAATGGACTCATATTTATGAGTACAAATGAATGAATTGCATACAAAACTTTATAAAAAATATTTTTTTTTACGTAAAAGCAGTGATGGAATATGAAAAATAAGATACATGAGCGTTCACTCAGGGGGCACGGTGGTGTAGTGGTTAGCACTGTCGCCTTGCACCTCCAGGGTCTGGGTTCGATTCCCCGGCCAGGCTGGATTCCCGTCTCTGTGTGCATGGAGTTTGCATGTTCTCCCCGTGCTTGGTGGGTTTCCTCCGGGTACTCCGGTTTCCTCCCACAGTCCAAAGATATGCAGGTTAGGCTAATTGGCGTTCCTAAATTGCCCGTAGTGTGTGATTGGGTGTGTGAGTGTGTGTATGCCCTGCGATGGATTGGCACCCTGTCCGGGGTGTACCCCGCCTAGTGCCCGAAGTCTCCTGGGATAGGCTCCAGGTCCCCCGCGACCCTGAACACAGGATTAAGCGGTATAGAAAATGAATGAATGAATGAATGAAGCGTTTACTCAATAAACTGTCCCTAGTAAGTCATTTTGTAAAAATATTTTGTAAAATATGCTAGTTTACAGTTTTATGTTATTTATCGAATATCCAAAAAACATACAAAATTTAGGTCCATTTCAGTAACAAAGCCTGCTGACCTCATAACTGGCGCCATGTACACTGACCCATGCCATATGCTTTATTTTTTTATTTTTAAGTTGGAATGACACTCGACAGAAAGACAAACAAAGAGTGATGTGATGGATTTCCCCCTCTGACTCACTGTTTCAACCCCCACATTTCTTCCAGTAGCCGGAGATCTCTAAAGGGAACGAATGTATCTGCTCCACTGAGAGTGAGGAAAGGCATGACCTCACTCTGGTCTGTAGACCTCGCTGCTAATGGTGTAGTTCCCGGACTCATATACAAATGGAAAACACATTGCAACTGAATGATTAACTACACACTCCTGGAGAATTACTTTGCCTATTTTGGACAATCACAAAATGAGGTGTTTATGTCATGCAGTTGCTTCTGAATGCCTGGATGATAGAGCTGATATGGCTATATAAATACACATAAACCTTCTTACGTCCTTCATGTCATTCCTCAAATGCTCTCAAGGATATGATTTGGGAATTTCATAATGGGTCTTAAGAAATCACTTATGCTGAAGATCTTATTTCTGAGGGGTCCAAGCACAAAGCAGAGCAGTTCCTAAGGGCTTTGCTCACTAGCAGATCTCTGGCACTTCTAAGATTTGGATTTAACCTTTTAGTCACAGCTATAGAAAATTTGTCTTTACTTCAGATGCTTTGCCCAGATTTCAAAACAGGAATTTTGGAATCTGATTAGCCATCTGTGCTTTCTAAAACAAGGGAGCAAATGTTTAAACATCATGACAAGAGATTTTGAGAGCAAGATATAATCAGTGGAAAAGATAAAGTTCAAATGATCAGGGGGCTCGGTGGTGTAGTGGTTAGCACTGTCGCCTTGCACCTCCAGGGTCTGGGTTCGATTCCCCGGCCAGGCTCGATTCCCGTCTCTGTGTGCATGGAGTTTGCATGTTCTCCCCGTGCTTGGTGGGTTTCCTCCGGGTACTCCGGTTTCCTCCCACAGTCCAAAGATATGCAGGTTAGGCTAATTGGCGTTCCTAAATTGCCCGTAGTGTGTGAATGAGTGTGTGAGTGTACGTGTGTGTGCCCTGCGATGGATTGGCACCCTGTCCAGGGTGTACCCCGCCTCGTGCACGAAGTCTCCTGGGATAGGCTCCAGGTCCCCCGCGACCCTGAATAGAGGATAAAGCGGTATAGAAAATGAAAGAATGAATGAATGTCTTTTTAAAGTTAAGATACTCAGCGCTGTTCTCAATTCTGGTTGTTCAGGGGTGTTGGTAATGTCCACACAGTACTTACATTTTATCTCAGGGTTAAGGGCCTTGCTCAAGGGCCCAATAGTGGCAAAACCAAGCAGTGATGGGGTTTGAACATGGGAGCTTCTGTGCAGTAGTCCAACGCCTTAACCACTGAGTATTTTTTTAATTTAAAAAGTAGTACTGAGTAGTTATTTTTTAATAACTTAAACACCTTGCTACAGAGGTAATAAGAAACATGTTATACAGCAACTTGTACATTATAATGGATACTCCTGTATATACCCATTTGTTCATGTAATTTTTGGAAGAAGTCTTGATGGCACATTGACTTATTCCGTAACAGCTGCAGGGTTGGCTAGGGACGTGTCTTGGGGTTTGAATCTCACCTCCTGTCTGTGTGGGTGGAGTTTACAGTATATGTTCTCCCTGTGTTTGCTGGATTTCCTCCCATCTCCAAATTGGTTTAGGATTTACACAAAATGTACCCCACCTAAGGTCCCTGGGATAGGCTCTAGGCCCCCTTTGACCAAACACAGTAGTGTAGATAATGGATGGAAGAAGTTTCACTCTGGTGTCCAGTCTCCAGTGTCAGCACTTCTCTATAGTTAGAGCTAAAGCTGTACTGTAAGTCTTCTGACATGACAAAGTCTTCAGGACGACTATTATTATGGCAACTGGCTTAGCTGGCTGATTATGGCGGATTAGTGGTTAGCACTGACGTCTTGCACCTCCACGGTGGGGCTTTGATTTCTGCCTCCGGTCTGTGTGCATGGAGTTTGTATGTTTTCCCTGTGCTTGGTGGGTTTTCTTCCAGGTACTTGCCCATAGAGTGTGAATGAGTGTGTGTGTGTGTGTGCCCTGCGATGGATTGGCTCTCTGTCTGTGATGTACCCTGCCTCGTGCCCAAAATCTCCTGCGATAGGCCCCGGTGACCCTGTACAGAATAAGCAGTATAGAAGATGAATAAATGACTATTATTAACTTATTGTAAATTTAATAATAACAATAATGATCATTTTAATTATCATCATCATTATTATTATAATTATATATATTTTTTTGTCTGAATAACTATAAACAGATAGAAATGTAAATTTGTAGTCCTTTAATAAAATGTGCATTAAGTGCTTTATTGCTAACTTAGAATGACTCTTTTTCTAAGTATTGAATATGGTTTAATATCAATCAATTTCTCCTGCAAAAATACTTATTCATTTATTTATCATATTTTTTTTTCTTATGAAAACTCCCAGTTTACATATTTTACTAAATTCAGATCCAGAGACTTTTACACAAATCCTACACATATTTACTGTACTTACTGCCTTTTTTCTCCTCCACATTCAAATCAACCCCATTTGCAGTTATTTTTTTTTCTATGGTAGCTTAGGAAAAATTTCCATAAGGAATCAGATGCAAGGATTTTATTTTTATATGTAAGGAAGCAATGAGTTTTCCAAATATATACATTACTCATGCGGAAACGGATGTCTGGGTCTAGAGATACTATCAGATTTCTGTATCATGGTATGTAAAAATGATAATCAAATGAGCCATAAATGTAAACTACAAAAACAGCTCCAGGCTTCAGCCTGGAAAGTAGACTAAACATCTTCAGATTACCAATCAAACCATTTATGTATCGGCATCAGTAATATACTGCAAATGGATTTCCAGGTTCAATCAGTTTATCTAACGTTGTCAAGGACACAGTGATGGAATTGAGTTATTTTTCTGACTGTCTTTGTTGAGCACCTGAGTTCCATTACCTTACATGAGTTCCCATTACTTGACTCTGTGGAAAAAGTGCCCATTTTTTCCCAGACGTACAGGGTCTGAAATGTGCTTTTGATTACAACCAGATGCCCTATGACCACCTACAGACTGTGATAAAAACAAAAGTGGATCCCAAAAATGGTGATGCAACTCATGCATAAGGAATGGTTGGTTTAATTTGTTCTTTTTTTTTCATAATGATTGAGAACATATTGTGTTTTTTTTTTTTTTTTTTTTTTCTCCATATTGGTAGTTGAAATCAATGCAAAATCAATGTCAAAATCATTGACGGTTAATATTTTGAACGATACCCTCGGCCGAAGCTTTCAGCTTCCAGTCTTTCATATCTTTGGTTTTCCCTTCTCTCCACATTATGCTAGTCCGGGATTTAATGTGACTCAAAGTGGAGCTGTGGTGAATCTGCAGAAGACCTCATTAAACTTTGTTTTCTGTCTGTATTTGTTCCCAGAAAGCCGAGTCTTAAGCCGTAGCAGAAAACAGTATTGATTAACCTTCATGCACTTCCTTTACTGCATCCCATCATGCATCATGCAAACTTCTTTCACATTCACAGTTCCCCTACTTGGTTTGTTAACAGCCCCAGTTGCGCTTTTAGACAGTTTTAGATCTGAAACAGGTCAACTCCAGATGAAATCACCTTATTTTTATTTTTTTTGTGTGTGTGTGAAATAGCTGTGCATATGTCTTCAGGTGGTGGGGTTCGTAAAACATTTTTAACACTCGAAAAAACATTTAAACTGTTTTCACGAAGCCGTAAGGAAGAAACCATCTTGGAGCTATTATTCAGAGCCTAATCACCAATAATGTCAGTTTCCTTCAAGCCTCCTGGAGGGATTACATGAAATAATTCAATTTAATCAGATACTTATTTCTCTGTTGGTGTCTACTGATGTACTGCTGTACCGCTGTACATGCGTCCAATGCGAAAGTGCCAAAATGTGCAGTTCCCTGAATGACCACTTGCTCTAAATGTGAGTCAATCCCCACAGACCCACATGTGAAAATGTTCAACTTTACAATAGAAATAAACATCTTTACAACCTGGTACAGAGAAATGGTGGCACTATGATGCACCTCCAGGGGTCAGGTTCGATTACCGCCTCAGGGTACTCCGGTTTCTCTCATAGTCCAAAAACATGCAAAGAAAATTTTTGGTTAATACAAAAAGGTGGGTCCGATCCTTCTCTGGCTGTTCTAAATATAGCGGTTCTGTTGTGTCTCGTGTCGCAAGTTCGATGACGCAGTAATGACGATTTTCTCCGGATAATCAGTGACCAGCAGAATTTACACGTCACGTTTTGGTAACGGTTTGGCGCGCTTGGAACCTCGGCTGAGGTGGTAGTAAAAAAAGGACCAGGTACCAGGTACTGTTCCCAGTGGAAAACCCCCCAAAAGTGAGTTGAACTGAACCATGTCGTGCCGTACTATGCAATGGAATAGCGCCATAAAGCTCCTATAGTCTAAAGCTTCAGAACTGCTCTTATCATTTCATATCATCATCAGTTTATCATTGAGGCCTGGAGATTCCAAAGCTAATTATGGCCACGTTCTCACCCTGCGTTAAGAAACAAACAGTCGCTACTTAAGGGCAAGTGTAACAGCTGTTTCCTGATGACAGGGTGAATACTTCTCTGTTGTGGTACTCGTAAACAGCTTGCTGGCTGGACAAGCAGTTTGGTCAGAATATCTGGGGGGAAGTAATGCATCTTTGATTCTTTTTAAGTTTGGTTGATCAATAAGGTATCACATGGAAATGACCATATTCTAACATTTACTTTGATAGTATGAATGTTTTAAAAGTGTGAAGACGACATTCTGAGTCAGTCTGTTGATGCAGGAATTCTTTCTTTCCCGCAGTAGTGCACCCTGACGGCAGCAGAGAGATGTATGGCGCCTGTGATTGAACACACGGTTTCAAACCTATTGATTGTTTCTGTCCACAAGAGAAATCATATACAAGTCTGAAAGTTGAAAGGAGTAAAGTCATCAAAGTATAATATAAGTAAATAGCAAAGACTTGATGTAATACCGATAGTGATCAATGTGGGTAAAAATGGTTTGCACAATACTGTATTCTTCCTGCTTAGATGGAATGTAGTGTCTCAAAAGCACATAAAGCAAAGAAAATGATGGGTTCTGAATTTAAAGTACATTTCTTTTACTTTTTTACTATATATTGTACACACCAATCAGCCATTAACATTAACACCACTGCCAGGATCATGGGCATCCATGGCCCATTTACATAGGTGGGGACCAAAGGCTAGCCTGTCCGACCTGATTGCACTGAAAAGCCAATGTAGCACCAAAAACACTTGAAAGGAAACTTCTTGCGGCACAGGGCTTAGCAGGCAAAGGTTGTTGACCTGGCCCTCAAATTCCCCAGATTCCAATCCAATCAAGCAACAAGTCTGGTCCGGGCTCACCCCACACCCTACAGGACCCAGAGCCTACACTGCTAACATCCCATTTCCAGACTCCCAGAGGTCTTTTGCACCACTGTCTTCAGTTCTTCATCAGCAGTGAATGTTCATCCTCGTAGGGCTGCTTTAAGGGGACCAAACAAGTGTAAGCCTTTTTTTTGTTTGTTTTTTTTACAAAGAAGTTTTTGTAGAGTGTTGACAGTGTGGGCAGAATTGTGCAGACGTGCATTGTCGTGTTTAATCAGAAGTTTAGGCTTAAGCTTTTAATAAGCATCCACCATAACGAGCACTGTTGGTTTTTAAACTTTTTTCCTGATAATATTCCAATACTGGCGCCTTGAGAATCCCAGAAAACTGTAAGCATCAGTTTTCCAGCTGATGGTTGACTTTTGAACATTTTCTTGGAGGGCGATTGAGGATGTTCTACCATTTACTTTCAGGCTCGTAGTAATAAATGCATGTCTCATAACTAGTTAAGATTCTCTTTAAAAAACTTTCAAACTGCTCTTTCGTGAGTTGTTTCGGCACCAGGTACGCCCTCGGACCAGAACAAAACTAATCACTCCACGCTGCTCTTCTTTTATGTAAATCACAGATGGGGAATCCATTTTTGCTCGCACCGCAGTTACAAATGCGCTGATGTAACACCTGCACAGCAGTGACTGGGGAGACAGTAGCCTTGAACGGAAAGCACCGATAAGAGAGTGTGGCCCATTAAATTGCTAACCAGACCCTCAATTCTCAGTTGAGTTGGATGAGATATCCAAACAACTATTCAATGGACATTTACCAAAATCAATATAGGTTTATTGTAGTGTAGCTGGATATACTGTTTGTCTGATATAGGGCCAGTTTTTATTACATGAAATGAATCCACATTTTCAGGAACATCAGTGTTGAAAAACACTCAGAGTGACATAAAATACATTTTATAGAAGTAAGATTTCAACACCATTCTGTTTAACTTCTTTTGCAATTCTCTTGTGTCAGACAGTCCCGTTTCGCAGTAGTAGCTAAGGAATCAAATGACTGCAAACTGATTTTCCAATCACAGACAGGAAGATAAAAAAAAAGAGCAAGAAAGCCTTGGAATATACCATTGAGTTCCATCCTACCTTCTGTAGGGATTGGATCGTCTCCCTCGTGAGTTCTGCTACTGTAATCAGTGCAGGATGTATGAAGCACGATGTCCAGCTTGTTATAAATCATCCTCCCTCCTGCCGAATTTCAGAGGCACACTGTCAACTCTACAACTCTGCTCCTACCTGGAATTTGAGCACTACAATGTAAACTGTACTTCATATAGAAAATTGTTTGGTTTCTTTAATCACTAATTGGCCAATGCTGAAACTAAAGACATAACAAAGAATAAAATTATTCTGATGATTTGATAGTTGGCCTTAGTAACTTTTAAACATAAATGTTTTAAGGCAGAAAACATGTGTTAATCCATCTCAGACAATATCTCATTTTATAATGTTTTTTTGATGACTGGTGCAGTTTCTTCGTCAAATAAAAAAATAAAACAACTTACTTTGCTATTTAGTTATTTGTCTATAACTGACCCCTGGTGCTTGGTGAGTTTTTTCTTCTTCTGGGTACTCTGGTTTGGACACACCTTCTAATACAAGAACAATGCTGGAAATCTGGTAATTAAGTCAAAGTTTTTGTAAGAACAGTATTGTCAAATACTGTATAAATAACAGTCAAGTGCATTTGCAAAAGCCATCAAGCACCATGATGAAACTGGCTCTCATGAAGACCTTCCCAGGAAGGCAAGACCAAAACTTAACCCTCCGCTTTAGAGGAGAAGTTCATTTAGAGTTACCACCCTCAGAAATCACCAATTAACAAACAGCACCATCAGATTAGTGTCATGACATGCCAAGCCACAGCCCCGTCATGATCCATGTTTGTTAACCACTCTCGCATCGCACCGCGCCCCCTCTCCTCCCTGTACACCTGGACGCTATTAGTAATCAGCCTTGTTACCTACTTAAACCACACCCTGACACTGCCACGTCGCCAGATTATTGTGTGCCTCACTAGCCCAATATTCCAGCGATTTTTCTTCATTGTCTATTGGATCTCGACCACGCTTTGTTTTCCCCGACCACGATTTCGTCTCTCGTTTTTGGATACTATACTTTGGATATTTCATGTTGCCGACCTCTTACCTGTTTACGACTACGAGCTTGGATCACGGACCCCCTCTCATCTCTCCGGCTTCGACCTCTGCCTGCTTCACGACAACGATTAGCCCTCGCGGCTCGCTGAGCTCTCTCCCCCTCCATCCACACCGGCATCTCATCGGGGAGCTCTCCCTCTGCATGCGCTCGCTCTGCGCGCCGCCACAGCTCAAGCTCACGCTGCACGCGCCTGCATTGATCCCAGCTGTCGCCTCTCACTCGCGCCGGCTCGCGCACTTCCGTGTTTACGCTACGCTTGCGTCACACGCATCGCCTCCCCATCTCGACACAGTCACGAGCTGGTACTCCGTGTTTCCGCATTTCGGCGAAGCCTCCTGCCTGCATAAGGTAATTTAATCACTGCCCTGCCTGCTTCACTGTTCACAAGCACCACTGTCTCCCGTTCACCCTATCTGCACTTGGATCCCTCACGCCCCCTAGCGGCCCCTGACAGAATAATCTGGCCTTACTAAAATGGATCCAGCAGAGGCAGCTCACCTGAGAGGAGCATTAGAGAGTCAAGGAGTACTCTTAGGCGCCCACCAGCAGGAAATAAGACAGATCACGAGCTCGCTTCAAAGCATCACGGAAACACTGCAGTCTCTCTCCGCTCAGGTTGGGAACCTACAACCTCCTGCACACACTCCTCAGTCCCTCCCTCCAACACTCTCGCCTGGCCTAGAGCCCCGCCTGCCAGCACCGCCCACCTATGATGGAGATCCAGCCACCTGCCGCTCCTTTTTGTCTCAATGCTCTCTCGTCCTGGAACTACAGGCCACATCATTTCCCACGGAGCGTTCCAAGGTGGCCTACATCATCACCCTCCTGTCAGGAAAGGCGAGAGAGTGGGGGACGGCATTGTGGGATGCCCAAGTCCCGTGCTGCTTCGCCTATAGGACCTTCACGGATGAAATGAGGAAGGTCTTTGACCGCTCCTTTACGGGACATCAAGCGGCTGATCACATCCTTCAGCTACGTCAAGGAATTCGTTCCGTTTCTGATTATGCCATTGAGTTCCGGACCCTGGCCCCCTCTTGCGACTGGGACGAGAGGGCCCTCTTCGACTGCTTTTTTCATGGGCTCTCAGACCCAATTAAGGACGAGCTGGCGGCCCGGGAGCTGCCCTCGAACTTACAAGGACTCATCGAATTAACGACCCGCATTGATGACCGTAAACGGGCACGCCGAAAGGAGCAGCAGCCTTATCGTGAACCACGCACCCCAACACTCACCTTGGTCACACCCCAGCCACCCCCTGAGCCCATGCAGATAGGCCGTGCACGCATCTCGCCGGAGGAGCGTCAGCGCCGTAGAAATGAGGGCGCCTGTTTCTACTGTGGCCAGGCCGGCCATGTTGTGCGATCCTGTCCACTAAAAGGCTAGGCCCCCCCGTAGTTCTGGGGATGCAGGGGGGCCCAGCATCTGTTTCTTCCCCGGACCAGCGATCATGCTTCTCCGTAACTCTGACCCACGGCGACCAATCCTATGCCACGTATGCACTAGTGGACTCCGGGGCTGATCAGAATCTAATTTCTTCTTCCATTGTTTCAAACTTCAAGATCCCCCTCACGCCCCTGCATCAACCCTTTACGGTTCAGGCTCTTGATGGCAGCAGACTCTCCCCCATCACTCATCGCACCAACCCCGTGACCCTGCAGTTTTCAGGCAATCACACTGAAACGATTACCTTCCTAACCGTTCAAAATTCCCATGCACCCATCGTTCTGGGCCTCCCTTGGTTAAGACTACACAACCCGCACATCGACTGGATTAAAAGGAGAGTCCTGGACTGGAGTCCCACCTGCCTCTCTTCATGCTTACGTTCAGCACATATGGGCCGAAGTTCACCCACGCCACAAGAGGAAACTCCCGACCTAACCAAGTTACCCACGGACTATCATGACCTTCGGCAGGTGTTTAGCAAATCACGGGCCACCTCCCTACCCCCGCATCGCCCCTATGACTGTGCTATCGACCTCCTCCCAGGCACCTCACCACCTAAGGGGCGACTGTACTCCCTCTCCCACCCCGAGAGAGAGGCAATGGAACAGTATATAAAGGAATCACTTGCAGCTGGGATCATCCGCCCATCCTCTTCACCAGCAGGGGCTGGGTTTTTCTTCGTTGAAAAGAAGGATAAGTCCCTCAGACCCTGTATCGATTATAGGGGGTTGAACGAAATCACGGTTAAGAACCGTTACCCTCTCCCCTTGATGTCGTCGGCCTTTGAACTTCTCCAGGACGCCCGCATCTATACTAAGGTAGATTTAAGGAACGCCTACCACCTTGTCAGGATACGGGAGGGCGACGAATGGAAGACCGCCTTTAACACACCTACCGGCCATTATGAGTACCTAGTGGTCCCATTCGGCCTAACCAACGCGCCGGCAGTATTCCAGGCCCTAATCAATGATGTCCTCAGAGACTTTCTTAATGTTTTCGTCTTCGCTTATCTGGATGATATCCTGATTTTTTCACGTTCGGTGAGGGAACACAAGCTCCATGTGCGCCAGGTCCTGCAACGGCTCCTGGAGAATAAGCTCTACATCAAGGCAGAGAAATGTGAATTTCATTGTACCTCCACGTCCTTTCTAGGATACTTCATTTCCCCTGCAGGCATCCAGATGGACCCCACCAAGGTGAAGGCAGTCACGGACTGGCCAGTACCGACCTCAAGACGCGAACTCCAGCGGTTCTTGGGATTCGCAAACTTTTATCGACGTTTTATTCGAAGCTACAGCATGGTGGCGACCCCACTCACGACACTTACGTCCTCCAAGATCCCATTCCGATGGAACCCCCAGGCTGACATAGCCTTCAAGGATCTCAAGTCCCGCTTCACTACGGCACCCATCCTTATTTTTCCCGAACCCTCCCTCCAGTTTATCGTGGAAGTAGACGCGTCTGAGACTGGAGTAGGCGCCGTCCTGTCCCAGAGATCCACAAAGGACGCTAAAATCCACCCATGCTCCTTCTTCTCCCGCCGACTCACACCTGCTGAACGCAATTACGGTATTGGGGACCGTGAACTCTTGGCGGTCAAGTTGGCCTTGGAAGAATGGAGACACTGGCTAGAAGGGGCGGACCACCCCTTCCTCGTATGGACCGACCATAAAAACCTGGAGTACTTGAAGACAGCGAAGAGACTTAACTCACGGCAAGCACGATGGTCACTATTTTTCTCCCGTTTCCGATTCACACTGTCATATCGCCCTGGCTCCAAGAACATCAAGCCTGATGCCCTCTCCCGACAATTCTCCACCCCTCAGGATTCATCCATGACGGAGGTGATTCGTCCTCCTCACTGCCTGGTAGCAATGCTCCAATTCAACGTGGAACGTCTGGTTCAACAGACCCTCGAACGAGAACCCGGCCCAAGCACCGTTCCACCCAACAAGCTCTTCGTCCCAGCTTCTGTGAGACCACAGGTGCTTGACTGGGCCCACAGCTCCAGACTGGCTTGCCACCCTGGGGCCGCACGTACGCTCTCCCTCCTACGCCAACGTTTTTGGTGGTCCACCATGAAAGAGGATGTCAAGAGCCTTGTGGCTTCCTGCGACACCTGTGCCAGAAATAAAACAACCAACCGCTCCCCTGAGGGTCTCCTTAGACCCCTCCCCATCCCTCACCGCCCCTGGTCACACATCTCCATCGACTTCGTCACTGGCCTGCCTCCTTCCCAAAATAACACGTGCATATTAACTATCGTGGACCGCTTCTCCAAGTCGGCACATTTCATCCCACTATCCAAACTCCCATCGGCCAAGGAAACAGCCGAACTCCTAATTAATCATGTCTTTCGACTTCACGGACTTCCCGTCGACATTGTCTCAGACAGGGGTCCTCAGTTTTCTGCCCAGTTCTGGAAGGCCTTTTGTAACCTTGTCGGTGCCAACCCCAGCCTCTCATCCGGATTTCATCCCCAAACCAACGGTCAAACAGAACGAGTGAACCAAGAGTTGGAGAAATCCTTAAGATGCATGGCCTCGCGGGATCCATCCTCCTGGAGTCGTTTCCTACCATGGGTCGAGTACGCCCACAACTCGCTCCATACCTCCTCGACAGGCATGTCCCCTTTCCACTGCTGTCTGGGGTATCAAACACCCCTCTTCCCGGTCCAAGAAAAGGAAGTAGCAGTACCCTCAGCCCAAACCTTTGTCCGTCGCTGCAAAAGAACATGGCAACACGCCCGGCAGCAGCTCCTACGCACTGTAAGCACTTTTCAACGCCAGGCAAATCGTCATCGGTCACCAGCTCCCAACTACCGTATCGGCCAAAGGGTCATGCTGTCTACGCGGGACCTCCCACTCAAGACCACGTCCAGAAAGCTCTCACCAAGGTTCATCGGACCCTTCCCCATCAACCGAATCATAAACCCATGCTCTGTCCGTCTTGCTCTACCCCTCTCCATGCGCCGGATCAACCCCACATTTCATGTTTCCCAGATTCGTCGTTTAGTCTCCTGCCCATTGTCCACCCCCCCCCCCCCAGCCCCCCCCACCCCCCCGACTCATTGATGGGGGAGAAGCCTTCACAGTTCACAAGCTCCTCAAGTCTCACCGCCGGGGGCGGGGCCTCCAGTACTTAGTAGACTGGGAAGGCTATGGCCCTGAAGAGAGGAGTTGGGTACCCGCCAGGTTTATCCTAGACCGTTCTCTGATCTCTGATGTCCACAGACTTCACCCCGAAGCACCTGCAAGAACGCCTGGAGGCGTTCATAGAGGGGAGGGTACTGTCATGACACGCCAAGCCACAGCCCCGTCATGATCCATGTTTGTTAACCACTCTCGCATCGCACCGCGCCCCCTCTCCTCCCTGTACACCTGGACGCTATTAGTAATCAGCCTTGTTACCTACTTAAACCACACCCTGACACTGCCACGTCGCCAGATTATTGTGTGCCTCACTAGCCCAATATTCCAGCGATTTTTCTTCATTGTCTATTGGATCTCGACCACGCTTTGTTTTCCCCGACCACGATTTCGTCTCTCGTTTTTGGATACTATACTTTGGATATTTCATGTTGCCGACCTCTTACCTGTTTACGACTACGAGCTTGGATCACGGACCCCCTCTCATCTCTCCGGCTTCGACCTCTGCCTGCTTCACGACAACGATTAGCCCTCGCGGCTCGCTGAGCTCTCTCCCCCTCCATCCACACCGGCATCTCATCGCGGAGCTCTCCCTCTGCATGCGCTCGCTCTGCGCGCCGCCACAGCTCAAGCTCACGCTGCACGCGCCTGCATTGATCCCAGCTGTCGCCTCTCACTCGCGCCGGCTCGCGCACTTCCGTGTTTACGCTACGCTTGCGTCACACGCATCGCCTCCCCATCTCGACACAGTCACGAGCTGGTACTCCGTGTTTCCGCATTTCGGCGAAGCCTCCTGCCTGCATAAGGTATTTTGCAACGCGGAATTTAATCACTGCCCTGCCTGCTTCACTGTTCACAAGCACCACTGTCTCCCGTTCACCCTATCTGCGCTTGGATCCCTCACGCCCCCTAGCGGCCCCTGACAATTAGAGCCGTTGTGAATGCTAGCAAACACGTCTCAATATAAACAGTCTAAAGAGATTATATTATATATTGCATGTTTTGGATGCCATCGGAATTGTTTTACAGTGTATAAAGAAATAAAAATCGTGAAAGACCATGGAATTAGAAGGTATGTCCAAAACTTTTGACTGGTTCTGTACTTTGCAGGTGTCAAACCGCTACCACTATACTATGCATTGCATTAGCTAACCAGCTACCTGGAATCTTTGACAGGGGATGAGATGTAGTGTATGGATAACGTTAGCATATTTAGGTTTGGCCAAGTCAACTCCAACCAAGATGGCGATGATCAGAGATGCCACAGTTGAGCTTCATAAAACTGCTCTTCAACAAACGTGTGGGTAACATCACAGAGGAGTTGTCCAGTTCTTATACAGTTTATGGGTGTAGGCTGGCTGCCTTCTCCAAATTGCCCATGTGCCCTGTGATGGCTTGTCACCCCATCCATGGTATTCTCCTTGTACCCTGGCTTGTGCCCCAAGTTCTCTAGGATAGGATCCAGCTCCCCCGCGACCCTACACAGGATAAGTGAGATACAGTAGATAATGCGCCGATGGATGGATGGATGGATTAAATAACATGAGATGGAAAGTTATAGTGTTATAGTGCTGTAGGAAGAATTTAAACATATTGTTTAATATGCTGTACTGTAGACTGTTGGTAAGGAAATCGTTACCTCTGGATAAAATGTATTTAGCTTTTACCTTGAATAAATATTTACAGCTGCAGCAGTATGTGTCAAAAGGCACCCCAGTTATGGAGTCGTCGTTATGGAGTCGTCAACTGGTACCCCCAAACAGACTGTATACTCTTAACCTATAATGTATTTTGCATCTTGAGTTGAAACGTGTATTGTGGTTAAGAAATGGAGCCATTGTTTATTTTACTGTCAGGTCCTGATTTCATGAATCCAGAACACCTCATCATTTTAAATTAGTACTCATCCATTGTCAAACAGGGCACTAAACAGGACTGAAGGAGAGCATTAACTGCCTTCTTTTGTATACATGAGCTCACAGCTACTTGTTACTGGCTTGTGTCGCTCAGGTCCACAGGGAAGAGAGAGAAATGCCAATAATGAGAACCAATTATGCTCTCTTGGACTGCCAGCTTTGGCATGGTGAGAAGTCAAACCTCTTAAAGTCATAGCAAAGGCTTTACAGGTTTCGCCTAAAATAAATCCTTCCTTGTGAAAAAGGTGAGAAACACATAGAGCTAATGTTTGTGAAGAGGTGGCATGTTGGCATACCATTATTGCCTTATGATTTGATTCTCAGCTTGGGTTATTTCTGTGTGGAGGTTCACATTTTCTCCTGGTACCTATGCTGGTCAGGTTTCCTTCCACCATCCCGAAATAGGCTGGTTGGTGAAATGTCTAAGATAAGTTGCATGAATGTATGAGTGTGCACGGTGCATGACACAACTATCCAAGGTTTGAGCATTGATCTAATTCTAGCAGGATTTTTTTTTTTTACTTAAAGCTGTGACACATTTACTGGGGGATGGGTGGGTTGGGGTTGGGGGTTGGGGGTTGGAGGGTGGGAGTATTTCAACACCCTTGATCAAACAGTGTTTAATGTCACAGCCAATGCAGCAGAGGGCAGTAAGATCTACAGAACAATAATGGGGAAAGACGCAAACCCCCGTCAGGCATGGGAGGGAAAAAACATGACCCCTCTAATTATCAGTCTATCGACCCATGTCTAATAGGATTTGAACTATCCAAGTCTCGCATTTATAATCCCACTCTCAATGTGTAATGGATGTCTTTTCTGCTTTGTCCAATAAATATCCCCTGTTCCTACTTCACACACCTTTTCTGAACACACTGTAGCATTTTCCTGGCGTTAGCTAAAGGAAAACCAGCCACCAATTGATTCATGTGTTGAAATCATGGAGCACAAGACTTGTCTAATCAAACAAGAGGCTCAGTGTGTTGTTTTATTGGATAACAATGATGAATTGCCTTATTAAATGATGAAGTATGTTTGTGTGTGTTATGCTCTTGCTGCTAAAGCTGCTCACCAAGGGAGCTGTGATAAATCTAAACATGCTTGATGCCTGCTGTGAAAAGACAGCAAACTGCTACACAACCCCGCCCCCCCCCCTCCCCAAACACACACATCCAGATCCCACGCATGCAATTCTTCCCTACACACTAATCCATTCATATGATGGATTAATTTTGACGAAAGCCTGGAGTCTGAAGCTTTCCATATGCCCTTGCGCAGCATGGGGTCTGTGATTGCCTCCTTTGCTCACTGATATCATTGCCCTCTCTAACAGTTATACACCATATATATCCACGCCATTCCCTTTTTTTTTTTTAATACAATAACTTTTCCTTTAAATGGAAATGGCGACATAATTTTTCATTATTTTTTGACGACTGCAAATTGCTTTCAATAAAGAGTAAGAACATTACATTAGCTGGACTGTATTTCGATGGGTTGTGGGATTATTGGATTTCATTTGCAGGAATAAGCCTGCTTTACAGGGTAAAGAGCTAAAGGCCATATTTACATTATAGTCCCTAGAATTGCATTTTTTTATTGGTTTTGCTTTAGTGGCACACAGATCTAATTAGATTTTTGCTGGCTGTGTAAGTGTGAACACGAAAAAAGAAAAATCGTTTCAAATCAGACATGAGTTCTTCCATATGCGACCATTACTTCATAATAGGAATTCTAATCTATTTGCTTAAACTTACATTCATACACTTTTTAGCTGGATTTAGATCACCAGAGATCTGAATCTGATTTTCTGCCTTAAGATGACGTTAAATTTTTTTTTTCGTATTTACATGTTCTCCCTCCACTGCCCAAAGACATCCAGAGTAGGCTAATTGGCATTTCCAAATGTGAGTAAGTGAGTATGTGCTTGTGCCCTGCGATGGAATAGTACACCATCCTGGGGGTACCCTGCCTCATGTCATTCCATGGAATTTGGAATGGGCTCCAGGCTTCCCATGACCCTGTATAGAATAAGGGAGTGAGTAGACAGAAATCTCATTTGGTTACATATCCAAAATTGACTCTATTGAAATCATGCTTAAATGCACTGGACAAAAATATTGCATGTATATGTGATACATTTCCAGGAATTGGAACATTCTCATCAAAAATTTGTCATTGTGCAGAGAAACCTAAAATATGGATGTAGCATTACATAACTATTTTGCTTCCAAAGATACACACTTTCTGGTATTATAATGTATCCATGAGGAATAGTTCTCCAGCCCTGCCTCTCATTTACAGGCCAGTTCCTGTACCTCAGCAGTTTCAGGCAAATGTTATTTGTTTGTTAAGCGACACAGTGCCCTATAAATTATTTAAGGAGAAAAAAAAATCTAACTTAAGGTGAGAAACAGGTGCAGATGATCATATATCATATACCGGTGATGCTGAATGCTGAGTGGTTGGAACAGACAAGAGGGGAAATAAGGTTGCTGTGGTTTTATATCAACGTGCTAACTCTCCCATGCTCTCTTTCTCATTCTCTCGCTATGTCTCCCTCCCTCTTTCTCTTCCCCTGCCCCCCCCCCCTCCCTGAAGCTAACACTTAGTGGTTTGTCTCCAGAAAGACATCTGTACAGCTTCCACTCTTTGTTCTTTAGGATTTCACCAGAACATGTTAAAATGGTTTATGTTCTTTAGTAACAGATGTAGATGACACCAGGCATTTGGCCCAACGGAAAAAAAAGGGTCTTTTGCTGTTAATAAATTGGAGACACACAGTGTGCTTGACTGTGACTCTCCTGGCATCAGTACACTTTAATACTTATCCATAAGTAAGCTTATAAGCACAGCGGACAGACTGAGCGACTTGTTTAGTCATCTACAAAACTTTAAATCTTTGCAGGACCTTTAGGAACTTTGCAGCCTGTCACATTTCTTTTATCCACACAATTTAATTTAATATGAGGACATGAGAGGTGGCTCAAGACTTTCTTTTAAAATTTTTTTTTTATAGTATATAGGATATACTGTATAGCACAAGTCAAAACTTCTGAGCAAATCACCCTTCCCATGAACGCCTTTCATCTTATCTCATAAATATGCTTTTAGCAAAAAAATAATAAATAAATCAACAATCACGATTGCAGCGTGCATCCCCTGCAAGTGATTGTGGTGTAGTGTACAGTACTGTACTGTATAGAGTACAGTACAGGTCCAGGATGTCTGGAAACAAGTCTAAAAGAAGTGGCAATTAGGCTGGTACTGCTGAGAAGTTCTGGCCATACCAGAAGCGGCAAGCAATAACGATGGAGACGAAAGTGAAAATTATTGAGAGAATGGAGCGAGGTGAAAAGATGTCAGTCATTGCTTGTTCTTTTTAGACAGTTTCTTTTTTGCTCATACTTTTTTGTAATGTACTGTATATAGCCAATTGTGTTAGTATTCTAGTACCTAGACAATGGTTGTTGGACTTACGAACAAATTGGACTTACGAACGAGCTCTCGGGATGGAATTTGTTCGTATGTAGAGGAATTACTGTAAATCAAAAACAAATGTAAAAAGTACTGTATAAGTTGTATAGTAGGCTGTAGGTTGAACTTTTTGTCACTAATGCTTTTCAAAAAACACTAAGTGACGGTAATGTGAACAACTAAGGGTGTGAACTATGATGAACTATGAAAAACGTCAAAATTTGTCAAGAAACCTTACTACATGAACATAGCCAAAGAATCAAGAAAGTTAAATGGCAGCCATGTTCCTTATATTCAGGCAGAGACTCAGTCGGTGAATGACCCACATGTGTCCCATTCCCACATGCTGAAAGAGGAGCTAGACTAATTAATTAGACGTCCCTCATCTGGCCCTCCATCGCTAATAAATGCCTCTTTAGCCATCTTTATGATTTTAAAAGAGTTATAAATTATTAATTTATTACCAGAAATGCATAAAATACACATTGACACACAGTCTTGCCTATAAACAAGATTTACTTGGAAACATTAAATATAATGCCCCGCTTTGTCTCTTTTTCTAACCAGGTCATGCTTAACAGCTTCAGTATTTCATACAACTCAGGCTGTACTCCTGATTTATGGCCGTCACTGTTACTTACTGCAGCTTGTGCCATTAAATGCAGAGCTGAAGGTGATTAGGGAACAGGTCAGACAGAGAAGCATACTGAAACTGGGTTATTCCCTGGAGCTTGTTCAATACGTAATTATGGACAAGCGTCTCAGTCTGGTTACTGTGCTTGGTGTCTGTACTGCACGTCCTGTAATGGACACTAAGTTTGTAAATCTAGACCGTTGTAATAACTAAATGGAGAGCAATCGTGGACCTGTAAAAAGTTTGGCGACTTGTGGGGAGTCTATGGGGTCGGAGTTGTTGAATAGTAGGTAGGGGCAATTATTAGTGGAGGAAAAAGACAGATGTGAATTTGTTGATAGATTTAAAACAGGGCTTTTGCTCAATGCTTAATGCTGATTGGTCAAAGCTGTTGAATAATATTTTACAGCAAAAACGTTGACAGTACCACTGCCGGCCATAATTCAAATCACTGGCTTATAGTAATGTGCTTATATGTTGCTGTTTCTATAGTAACTACGTAGCGCTGTCAATTGATTAAACAATTGAATCTAGTTAATTATAGTCAAATACTGTGATTAATCCTGATTTTAATATACTCAGATTTACTTGTATTATAAACGTACAATGTTGGAATAAAGAAATGCATGATGAACTAGTTAGAGGAAACAGTTTTATAATGTATCAAATATTAACATTTCACAAATGTTAAATTAAAATCTCTCAAATTGTAAACCGCTTGCAGCAGCAATCATAATTTTGAGCCCTTTCTGCTCCTATAGTGGGGACAATGTCTGTGATCTCCTTTTCAACTTGGCCAGTGCAGTTGGCTCGTGTATGCTTTGGTAAAAATATCTTTCTTTTGTTTTATTACACCCATAGTGAATGAATGCAGTTAGCGTTTGTCATTGATTAGGTGTGCTTTTACCCAGAGGTAGTTCTGGTTCACTTACTGATGTCCAGTGGTCTACAGTAAGTGCAATAAAAGTAGCTTCTGCAAAGTGACTCACTTTTTCAGCGTCTTACATTTAATGTATTCTTGTAAAAATAGCTCCCATTGATTGTAGCTCGAGCACACAACTTTGGTTTTATCCAAACTTCCATCTGGAAGCTTTTTATAATGAAACTTGCTGTTCAGCACACCTGGTGATGTTTCCTCATCCATCTTATTATCTGCGTTAAACGTTCCATTATCACACACAGCAGTAAACGTGCTGCGATTATGGGAAGCCATTAGGGTCAAACCTGGTCAGATGTTTAATTTGTGTTAAAAAATAGTAACGCATTAAAATCACATACGTCAAGCCTTGATTGTCACAAATAATTTTATGGCAGACTGTCTATGTTACCTAAGGGCAAAAATAATGATAATGGTAAAAAAAGTTTTTTTTTTTTTTTTGTAATTTACATTAACTATTGATATGACTAAGTTTTCTGCCTCAAGAATGTCTGAGCACTTTCTGGTTTCTAAATTCCCAGTTGTTTGTCGTTTTCCTATTGCGGCGTTCCTCCATCATATTTTATTCCTTACTTAACGAGAGTAATGTCTTCTTTTTTTTTTTTACTAACTTTTTGTCTGTTTAGTAACCATAAACTTCATTACTTTTATTAATAATATTAGCATACTACTGGAAGATCAAAGTTCAGTCCATGATCATGTTTCACATTACTAACAATTTCCGTTAACACGCAGCAGGAGTTAATGTATTTGTAACTGCTGTGCTACTGTACTGTACCTCCTGCTTAGAAATATCTACATGAAGTCAAATGTTAGTAAAACATCCTCCGAACTTCTGCTGTCAGTGGGAATGAACGTGTTTGCAGCAGCCCGTCCTTGGCAGTGTTACATGGACAGACCTCCTGATAATATTTTCCACCTGGAAAGTGTGAGACATGTCGGTCCATCTGGTTTGTGGGTTTCTTTGTACTTTGAGCTTTACTGCAATCTGGAGGCTGGCATTACTAAGCACATAAACCTTCTTCCAGTTCAATTATCTAAAAATAAATAAATAAATAAATAAAAACATTTTATGGCAGCACAACACTTCATGTTGACTGAAATCAAAACTCTCTCCCCTGTCTTTTTTAAATTAGGTGCCAAGATCAGAAATGTCAGATGCTGCTAACGTTTATCTTCCGCCGGGAATTCTTTATCTTAATGCGCAGTGTCCAAAGTGTCCTCCTGTAGCATGGAGAGGCTTCTGAATGGGATATTTTATCACTGTGTCTGTATGAATGAAAATGTTTTCCAACAACACACTTCTTGTGCTGGTGCAGATAAGAGCTTGATAAATGTTAGACCCGATCCTCTTTATATATCTGCATTGACATTTCAGTGTTCATGAAGGTCAATACTGTATACTGAGTAGAATGCAAGCTTAGGCATGACACATTCAAATTCTTGAAAGCAGAGTGAATGTCTGTATTTCTGACTCATGTTCCTTTGCTGTCGATGATTCCTAATGATTTGCAGGCCCATTCTTGTTTTAGTGCATACTCATATACGTACTGTAGATTTGTATCTAAGAACTGCTGTAATCACAAAGACCACAAATGAGTTCTGTAGTCATCCCTGGAATTATGCACAGAGAAATCTGCTCATACTTAAAATATTCTCTACACACGTATACATATTGTTCATCCTTTCAAGGTATGTAATTCTAAAAAGTATATATTTTATCCATGTTTGGGGATTTCTGGGTCCAGATCTTTGGTGTGGCACAGGTTATTATAATGGACTGGTACTAGGGGTACACTCATTCATGCAGCCCTCCGATGGCTAAGGCTGGTTCCCTGACCAGGAATCAAACCAAGGCTCCGAATCGAGTTAAGCCAGCTACTAGTCCACCAGGGAACTGTAGAAGAGTAAAGATTTATAATGTGGTGTCACCCAGAAGAAAATGAATTTCCTTTCGAGTCTTAAGGTTTCTTCTTTATTTCACCTCAAAGAGTTTTTTCTTCCTCTGGTTAGCTCATTAGAGAACTAAATCTACATCCAGATTTCTGTCTGTAAAAAAAAAAAGTTGGATCAAATTATTAGTCTGGATCAAGTAAATTAGACATTACTGGAACTGGGTTAACAACCATCACATTATTAAAAATTGAAAGGATAGTGTTGAGCCGTCAACTTTGTGGAGCAAATGTGGTTGGATGAAAATGATGAATTTCGATACCTTAAACACTTGATGAAGTTGCATGGTAAGAAAAATCAACAGTTAAAACCATAGCTATGTTTAATTGTGAAAGTAAGAGCATTTCCATTTGTACTCAATGTGATGAGAACTCACAAGATTGGCAAAAAAAAAACAAAAAAACAAAAAGGCTTCAGTTTGGGAGGAACTATAAACATTGGAATTTGGAACAAAGCAATAAGGTCATGTGGTCTGATGAGTCCAGATTGAGCCTATTCCAAAGCCATACAGTAGGTGCGTGAGGAGAAGGCGGCAAGTGCATGAAGTGATGCACCTTGTACCCATGTACTCTGTGATGCTCACTGTTCAAGTCTCTGGAGGCAGTGTTATGATCTGGTGTTGCTTCAGTTGGTCAGGTCTCGGCTCAGCAACATTACAGTATGTGGCAATAAAGTGAAGTCAGCTGACGACCTGTGTCAATGTAGTGAATGACCAGAGTATCACATCTATGGCGTTTTTCTTCTCTGATGGTATGGGTATATTCCAGAACTTGAATTGTGAAAGAGTGGTTCTGGGAGCATGAGTAAAACTTGAAAATGTTAGGTGAAAGAGAAACTCAAACTCTGAAACTCTGGAGGAGTTAAATACAGATACTTAAAAAAAAATACAGAGTAACACAATGTTCCTACCTTGGTATTAAATTTCCCTTGATTTACCAGCTGATTTAAATTTGTGAACTTTAACTATTCAAATGTGCGGTGAAAAGTGGAGGGTGGGTTTTAATATTATTCCTAAAACAAACATAGGATCTGCTAATTATTAAGTAGCAGTCGGTCCACATTTTTTTCCTGGCTAGCTAGCTGAAGTCCACTGCATTCCCTCCAAAATCCTCAAAAATGAATTCAGTGCACAAAGCCTGTATCAATGTGATTCGATAGCTTTAGTTATTTACATAGACCCAAGCCGTAAGAGACCTGAAGGGCATTTGTGGTCATTAAAAGCCTTCTATAATGTCTCATGGTCTTTCCAAGTCACGCAGTGATAAGATCTTTGCGAAGTATGAGGTGTGAAGTCTGGAAGCGAGTACAGAGTAGTGGTCCTCCGGGAGCTTCAATTTCCTCATGTGTGCATGCTGCTAGTTAGGAGTACAGTGCCTCTATTGAGGCCTAACATCTCCACTTACCCAAAGTCAAGCGCTCCTGACAGCAGGCTGTAGTTAAAGAAGGACGCCAATTAGAGAGAAAGATGGATCGAGATGTTCCACAGTCCAAATAACTTTATGGCAAGTCAAATGATGGAACTTCAGGGAAATGTTATAAAAATTTTGAGAGCTGTGCATTGGGGGAAACGTGGGCAGAGTGGATAATCTGGAAATGGAAATAACCTGCATTCAGTTTTGTATTTAAGCACTGTTTATGGTGTTTTAGTTCGATCTAGAGCTCACGCTACTGCCTGTACAGAATTTCAACATCTGTCTGTATGGGCTTAAGTCCAGGTTGTCTGGTTTCCCCATACCTCCTAAACATGCTGGAAGGTGGACTGGAAATTCTAAAATATCCCTAGGTGTAAATGTGACTGCATTTACCTTCTCATAATCTTGAACAGCTACTCACGATGAATGAATGAATGAATGAATGAATTTGTTGAGGGGTCGCCACAGCGGACCATCCGATCCGGGCATCCGGGATGCCCTTCCTGACGCAACCCTGCCATTTTATCCAGGCTTACAACCGGCACTTCTCACACAAATCATTATTGTATAAATGAATTGAATCCAGGTAGCACTATAATAAATATTTTGTTCCTGTTGTGAAAATTTATGCCGTGCAAGGTTTATGGTTAAAAAAAAAACACCCTGGCTAAAGTCATGATGCACATGCGAAAGCTTTTAGGACATCCACGTAAGCACCTGCCGCTTTTCACGGAAAGTTTCTAGTAAAAGAATGATCTGTCTCAGAGAGGAAAATATGGTATTCTCTCCTCCAGGTAAAATGGAAAAAATGCCCAGGAAAAAAAGGTTTGTAATATATTCTGTCTATCCTGTGCATAGAGGAAATCCTGGATAAAGGGTCCCGTTCCTTAGGGAAACCTGCTCTCAGTTCGGTAGCAAAAATCCTCATTGTTTGTTCTTTCTCTGCTTGCCTGATGATGAGAAAACAAGCTGGCCTGGAATACTGCTGAAGGAAGTTTTACAGATGCTATATAAGCTTTATGCATCATCTATGAATTATTATTTATCGTGGTATTTCCAAATCCTAATACGTCAATCATCGGTCATATTTTAGATGAATTGAAGTACTGAGAGTGATTTCCTGAGCTTATGAACTTTTAGAGAAAACGCTAAGCAGAAGAAATTCACATAGAATAAAATATTCCGTGACTGGATATCCGGATCCTCACATAAGGTCATTTCCTGACATGATAAATGGAGCCTATTGAATAATAATGGATTCTGTCTACATGCTTCCTGAGAAATCCCAAACACATGCCTTCAGGCCATCGAGTCCTTTTCACCATGGCTGCCTTCCATATGGAACAAGTTACCTGACATATAACAGAGGTGATATAGCGAGCCTTACCTTTTGCTTCCTCTCACCCCAGCCCCCCCCCCCTTCTCTCTTTCTCTCTATCTATCTCTGACTACTGTGGGTACAGTGGATTATTTGTTAGAAGATGAAAGACAGATTATCGCCAAATCAACATGGTTAGACAATCCAGCCTGCGAAATTGGACTTCCTGTTAAGACTGCTGCTTTGTTATATTTCACCAGCCTTGCAATGCTGACAATCCTTCTGTGAAAAATTATCCTGAGTGGAATCATAAACAAAAGTTTTATAACCACTTTAAAAAACCTGCCAGGAAAGGAAAAGGAGTTCCAGGAGAAGATTCAACTGGTTACTGGATTTCTATTATTAGACAGCCATAGCATGTTAAAGAAAAAAAGAAAGAGAACGAATTAACAGCAGGTTGGTTGATGTGAAGCCTAATTATATATTATATTGATTTAAATAACAAAATTGTATAACATCTGTTATTTAATAACTAGGTTATTTTCTGTCATTATGCATGTGGTATAAACAGCCTGTTCTTTTCTCTGACTGTTAAACTTTGCAAGACAAAAAATGCAACTTTTAAAAACAAATAAAAGCCCTCCACCCTGGAATAATTAAAGGAACGACTTTACTTTTGACTGTTACAGACATAAATGATAAATAAAAAAAAATAAAAAAATCTAATTACAGTATTTTTCAATTACATGAATTTCAATTTTGTAACACTTAAAAAATGTTTTTTGTTAGTCGTACAGGTGAGTGTCCACAATACAGAATTTCAGAAAATTCTGATTACAGTGGTACCTCGGCATACGACCGGCCCGCCCCGCCTCATTGAAATTTTTGCAAGAAAATACAAAGCAAAGCATACAAAGCAATTTCGCCATACGAGTAAACAAGAGCAGGACAGTATGCCACCAAGTTAACATATTTTTATTATTATTATTTTTTTTTGTATTTTGTGCAAGTGTTAGTGAAGACATGGCACCATGGGTCCCAAGAATGTTAGCAAAAGTAAAAAGGAGCAGCTTTCAGTTTAATTTTTAAAGCAGAGGAATCATAAATCAATGTTATGTGAATCTTAATGTCTATTTCTTTTTAATCTTAATGTCTATTTTACTTCAGTTACATATCTTTTCTAAATGTTTTAATTGATTGATTATGCAAGAATATGATTATAGAATTAGAAATTGGTAATATCAGTAATATTTTGAATGGTTGGAACAGATTATCTGCATTTGCATTATTTCCTATGGGAAAATGCGTTTCGCAATACAAATTTACAAAAGTACTCGCCTCTGGAGCGAATTAAATTCATATGCAGAGGTGCCACTTTATACAAATTACAGTTTTTAAATACTTTAAAAAAAGAAACTCTGTTTCTTATGTTCATGAGCGTCCATGATTCAGAATTTTAGGGATTCTGTACTGTATGTTCTAAACTGCTTTTCTGTTCATCACAATTGCAAAGAGTAATTATTTAAGTTACCATAACCTTTCTGTCAGCTCCAAATGAAGCAGAGGAAAATAGCTAGTCTTTCTCATCAACATGATCAACATCAACTTAATCAACAACTGCTGTTACAGTGCTGTTTGTGTAGTCTATAGTGACCCCTGTGTGTGAAAAAGATCAGGAGATCAGATATTTCTGAAATACCCAAACCACCACTTCTGGCATGAACAAATATAGTCACTAACAGCCCCCCCCCCCTTCTTTTTTCCTCCTTCTACTGTTTTCCCCTCATTCATTTTCAATTCTGATGTGCTGGCGTAAAAATGACATAAAAAAATTAACATTTTGGCCTTCATCCATATGATTTTATGCACTACTATACATTACTGCTATATGATTGGATAAGCATGTTTACTTGGTATAAATAAAATCTACACATCAGTCAGTTTCAATTATACCTTTATGTTCCATACATTGGAGGACATTAGTGTCAGGAGCATCTCTGTCTGTGTATGTCGGTTTGTCTGTCCAGTCAGAATTTGTCACAGCATCACGGCAAAAAAACTGGCTTGACAGAATGTAATGAAACTTTGCCAGCCCTTCAGTATTTCCCTGAAGTTAAACCTGCGCCATAAAAGAAATCAAAATATTGAGTTGAACTAAAGTTATTAGCAATCATGTTTTCCTCATTACATCACAGCATCTAGCACTTTTCTTTTTTGGACAAATATAGGGCTTTTTCCAATGAGGTGGGCGTGGCTATATGCATCATTCCACAGAACCAATCATTGCGATAATTTACAGTGTATAGACAGATTATGCGGAAGACACAGAAATGATAATAATGCACTTACTGTACAAGCTTCCACAATTCTCACAGAATAACAAACCAAACACAACCTAAAAAAGGTTTCCGTACACTACGAAAGAAGTACAATTTATTGCAAACAAGGCTCAAGATACTCAACCTTACAAAATTTTATTTTTTTGTATTTATCAGTTAGATACAATTTTGCCATATAGAAAGACAGGCAGTCTTGTACATGGACTTCAACCCGACTATTAAATATTTCTACAAACTATTTTCCTGTAAATGATGAGTACTTCCGCTAGTTCCTAATAAAAAAGTCAATAAGCGTGTATTATTAGGATTACATATTTAATTTATAATGGTATATGACCATTCGTCCTGTAACTGCACTGCAATTCTACCAGAGCATCTTTTCAAGCACATTAACCAATACCTTCCGACCAATCAGAATCAAGAATTCAACAGCACTGTGTATAACAGGCTATTCATATTGATTTACACTGTGTGCAGAGAAATATAAATCAGCGTTAACACCAAGGACCAAATAACATTGGCCCATAATGTGTTTTGCATTAAAGCAAAAGAAGCATCTGGCATAGGTGATACACACACACACACACACACACGCACACACACACACACACACACACACACACACACACACACACACACACACATACACACTGTATCACCATTAAAAAGAAAATGAGAAATGTCAGTAGAGGTGTGAAGGAGTTACTGTATAATAAATAAATAACCGTAAGTTGCCATAATACAGAAAAAGAGGTTTTTGCTTGAACCTCAGCGTCAGACAAAGAAAACCCATTCAAACAAAGCACAATAATAAACCTCGGCTGTACGTTATCCTTCCTACAGCATAGTTGTAGAATTAGATCTGGCAGAATCTTAATGAAAACCTGAAATTGGACGCGATCGAATTCCCTGTCCTCCTTTCATCACGATAAAGTACGAGTAAGAAGAAGAACAGTCTGCAAATTTGACTTGTGGAGTAGGGCATTGCAATTCAAAGTGTCTTTTTGTCTCTGTCTGTTTGTCAGCCTTTAAGCCTTAATGACTCTCAATCAATTTACACCACCCGCCTCTCAGCAGATAAACACATTATAGCTGTTCATTCCTGTTCATGATGTAGGCTTTACTCATTGCACCTGTCACTCTTAATATGTTTATTTCTTCACACTCTAGCAGCGATACATGACATGAACTACTTCTTTAATCATCAGCTTGTCTCAGGTTACATGATAAAACTGAAATGTTACTTCAATAGCTATATAAATACACGACTGATAAAATAAACATATAATATAAGTTTTAAATTAATGCATACTTCATCAGCTAAATACAATTCTTTTTTTTCTTCCTTTTTTAAGGGGGGGCGGGTGTGTGTTAATATGAGCCGGTCTGGTTCAGATAAGGAGCTCGCTCTGGGGTTTACTGATAGCAGGTTATTATACTTCATCCATGCGCCTCAGAGCTTCTAGGCTTTGAGTAAATGAATAAAGGACTGATAATAGCAGACTGATAGCACAGACTGGGAAGCATATATAGAATGAATTATGATCATCATGTAATCACTGTTAATTTAAGTGTAGGATCAGAAAGTATGAATCAGCACCCTAAGCAACCGTAAGGCCAAGATAACCTTTTGAAAAGAAGGTGTTATTTATACTTATTGTTATATGATTATATCAATTATATAATATGTTGATATTAAAATGCAAATACGCTACAGTCTTGCAGGGCTCAAGCAAAATACAGGTCCTTCTCAAAAAATTAGCATATTGTGATAAAGTTCATTATTTTCTGTAATGTACTGATAAACATTAGACATTCATATGTTTTAGATTCATTACACACAAACTGAAGTAGTTCAAGCCTTTTATTGTTTTAATATTGATGATTGTGGCATACAGCTCATGAAAACCCCAAATCCCTATCTCAAAAAATTAGCATATCATGAAAAAGGTTCTCTAAACGAGCTATTAACCTAATCATGTGAATCAACTAATTAACTCTAAACACCTGCAAAAGATTCCTGAGGCTTTTAAAAACTCCCAGCCTGGTTCATTACTCAAAACCGCAATCATGGGTAAGACTGCCGACATGACTGCTGTCCAGAAGGCCATCATTGACACCCTCAAGCAAGAGGGTATGACACAGAAAGAAATTTCTGAACGAATAGGCTGTTCCCAGAGTGCTGTATCAAGGCACCTCAGTGGGAAGTCTGTGGGAAGGAAAAAGTGTGGGCGTCCAGGGCAGAGTTCGCAAGAGGAAGGGTGTCGGTTCTTGATAGTAATGTTGTTTAGCCCCCGATAGTCGAGACGAAGTTCACTGCCCATTTAAAAAAAATTAAATAACCCCGCGGTGGCGGGCAAAAAGGAGGGCCTGATGATACCTTGGCGGAGGGCGCTCGACACGTACTCCTCCATCGCCCGTGTCTCGGTAGGTGCGAGGGAGTAGATATTGCTCTCGGAAGCGGCGTTCACGCTCGGCCATGGTTAGGGATGCGCGTCCTAATTGCATGGATTCCCCAGCTCCGGTGTCAACCACGGCAGGAGGCGGAGATCCGTGGGTGGTGGGAGTGAAGGAGGACGATGGTCGTGGAGTGGTGTAGGCGAAGGGCGAAGGTGGGTGCTGGAGGCAGGGTTCTCAAGGCTGGCTTAGGGCGAGAGAGGAGGCGCTGGTCAATCCGGAGGGCGAGCTGAATCAATCCCTCACCAGGCTAGCTCATTTTTGATCCTAGAAGCCAGTCCCTCGTAGTAGGACGTCCGGATCGCAGCATCTCCCCAGGTGGTCTGCATGGCGAGAGTGCAGAAATCAGCAGTATAGAGACTCACGGACGATCCTCCCTGCTAGCCACGCTAGCGACAGCTTTGCGAAGATTCGCGTTCTCCCGCTGAAGCTCCGCCAACTCATGGCGCAAGGCCGCGACGTTTTGGATGCTCCCGCAAAGAGTAGCGAGCTCTCCTTCCGGTGGGGCGTGTCCGGAACACCTCACAAGGGAGGCGTCCAGGGGGCATCCTAAATAGATGCCCAAGCCACCTCATCTGGCTCCTCTCGATGCGGAGGAGCAGCGGCTCTACTTTGAGCCCCTTCCCGATGACTGAGCTTCTCACCCTATCTCTAAGGGAGAGCCCAGACACCCTGCGGAGGAAACTCAATTCGGCAGCTTGTATTCGCGATCCTGTTCTTTTGGTCACTACCCACAGCTCATGACCATAGGTGAGGGTAGGAACGTAGATCGACCGGTAAATTGAGAGCTTTGCCTTTTGGCTCAGCTCCTTCTTCACCACGACGGACCCATACAGAGCCCGCATCACTGCAGACGCTGCCCCGATCCGCCTGTCGATCTCCCGTTCCATTTTACCCTCACTCGTGAACAAGACCCTGAGATACTTAAACTCCTCCACTTGGGGCAGGATCTCACTCACAACCCTGAGAGGGCACTCCACCCTTTTCTGGCTGAGGACCATGGGCTCAGATTTGGAGGTGCTGATTCTCATCCCAGCCGCTTCACACTCGGCTGCGAACCGATCCAGTGAGAGCTGTAGGTCGCAGGATGATGAGGCCAACAGAACAACGTCATCTGCAAAAAGCAGTGACCCAATCCTGAGCCCACCAAACTGTACCCCCTCAACGCCCTGGCTGCACCTAGAAATCCTGTCCATAAAAATTATGAACAGGATCGGTGACAAAGGGCAACCCTGTCGGAGTCCTACTCTTCCCGGAAACAGGTCCGACTTACTACCGGCAATGCGGACCAAGCTCCGACACCGGTTGTGCAGGGACCGGACAGCCCTTAACAGGGAATCCGATATCCCATACTTCCGGAGCACCCCCCACAGGACTCCCCGAGGGACACGGTCGAATGCCTTCTCCAAGTCCACAAAGCACATGTAGACTGGTTGGGCAAACTCCCATGCCCCCTCCAGGACCCTGCTAAGGGTGTAGAGCTGGTCCACTGTTCCGCGACCTGGACGAAAACGACACTGCTCCTCCTGAATCCGAGGTTCGACTGTCCGACGGACCCTCCTTTCCAGGACCCCTGGATAGACTTTCCTGGGGAGGCTGAGGAGTGTGATCCCTCTGTAGTTGGAACACACTCTCCGGTCCCCCTTCTTGAAGAGGGGGACCACCACCCCGGTTTGCCAGTCCAGAGGCACTGTCCCCGATGTCCATGTAATGTTGCAGAGACGTGTCAACCATGACAGCCCTACAACAACAGAGCCTTTAGAATCTCATCCACCCCCGGGGCCCCGCCACCACGGAACTTTTTGATCACCTCGGCGACCTCGGCCCCAGAGATGGAAGAGTCCACCTCTATGTCCCCAGACTCTGCTTCCTCATCGGAAGGCATGTTGGTGGAATTAAGGAGGTCTTCGAAGTACTCCCCCCACCGACCCACAACGTCCCGAGTCGAGGTCAGCAGCGCACCATCCCCACTATACACTGTGTTGACCGTGCACTGCTTTCCCCTGCCGAGACGCGGGATGGTGGACCAGAATCTCTTTGAAGCCGCCTGGAAGTCATTCTCCATGGCCTCCCCAAACTCCTCCCACGCCCGGGTTTTTGCCTCAGCAACCACCGAAGCTGCATTCCACTTGGCCTACCTATCAGCTGCCTCCGGAGTGCCATCAGCCAAAAAGGCCCGGTAAGACTCCTTCTTCAGCTTGATGGCATCCCTCACCGCCAGTGTCCACCAACAGGTTCTTGGGTTGCCACCACGATAGGCACCGACCACCTTACGGCCACAGCTCCGGTCGGCTGCTTCGACAATGGAGGTGCGGAACATGTCCCCACCTCCTCTAAGGACGTGGTTGAAGCTTTGCCGGAGGTGGGAGTTGAAGCTCGTCCTGACAGGGGACTCTGCCAGACGTTCCCAGCAGAGCCTCACAATACGTTTGGGTCTACCAGACCTGACCGGCATCCTACCCCGCCAACGAAGCCAACTGGTGGTGATCAGTTGACAGCTCTGCCCCTCTCTTCACCCAAGTGTCCAAGCCATGTGACCGCAAGTCCGACGACACGACCACAAAGTCGATCATCGAACTGCGGCCTAGGGTGTCCTGGTGCCAGGTGCACATATGGACACCCTTATGCCTGAACATGGTGTTCGTTATAGACAATCCAATAACAAAACACCGCTCTGGTTCAGATCGGAGGGGCCGTTCATCCCAATCACGCCATCCAGGTCTCACTGTCATTGCCCACGTGAGCATTGAAGTCCCCCAACAGAATGATGGAGTCCCCTGGAGGGACGTTCTCTAGCGCCCCCTCCAGAGACCCCAAAAAGGGCGGGTACTCCAAACTGCTGTTCGGCGCATAAGCGCAAACAACGGTAAGGATCCGTCCCCCCACCCGAAGGCGGAGGGAGGCTACCCTCTCGTCCACTGCGGTGAACCCCAATGTACAGGCTCCGAGCCAGGGGGCAATAAGTATGCCCACACCTGCTCGTCGCCTCTCACCGGTGGGAACTCGAGAGTAGAAGAGAGTCCAGCCCCTCTCAAGGAGACTGGTTCCAGAGTCCAAGCTGTGCGTCGAGGTGAGGCCAACTATATCTAGCCAGAACTTCTCAACCTCACGCACTAGCTCAGGCTCCTTCCCCGCCAGAGAGGTGACATTCCATGTCCCTAGATCCAGCTTCTGCAACCGAGGATCAGACGTTTTCCAAGGGTTTTAATCATCATAAGAGGTCGTCTGAACCACTCTTTGTCTGTTCCCTCACCTAGGACCAGATTGCCATGGGTGACCCTGCCGGGGCATGAAGCCCCGGACAACATAGCTCCCAGAATCATTGGGACACGCAAACCCCTCCACCACGATAAGGTGGTGGGTTCAAGGAGGGGAAAAAAACAATAATAAAATAAATAAATTAATATAAAAAAATAAAAAAATAAATAATAATAATAATAATTTGAATACAAATTTGGGCATTTTGAAAATAGCTCAATTATCCTAAAATTTAATTCTATATAATTATAATAGAACAAATATATGCTTATTAAAACTATTTCCAGACATTGATTTTTACCAATTTCTTGTTTGCATTATTAGTGGATAGTTTTTCATTTTAAACATTTACAGCGTAGAAAGAAGTCAAATTAATAACAATTCAAAAGAAAATGGATACCATGTAATTTGTTAAATCATATAATAAAAGACTAAGTATGCTTAATAATAATTTTAATAATAATAAAACATAGAGTAAAGAGTAGAAAGTTTGGAAAATATGGCTACAATTAAGATATTTTAACTCGTAATAATTATCAGTAAAAAGTCGGCGTGGTGGTGTAGTGGTTAGCACTGTCGCCTTGCACCTCCAGGGTCTGTGTTCGATTCCCGTCTCTGTGTGCATGGAGTTTGCATGTTCTCCCCGTGCTTGGTGGGTTTCCTCTGGGTACTCCGGTTTCTTCCCACAGCCCAAAGACATGCAGGTTAGGCTAATTGGCATTCCTAAATTGCCCGTAGTGTGTGATTGAGTGTGTGTATGTGTGTGTGCCCTGCGATGGATTGGCACCCTGTCCAGGGTGTAACCCACCTAGTGTCCGAAGTCTCCTGGGATAGGCTCCAGGTCCCCCGCGACCCTGAACACAGGATTAAGGGGTATAGAAAATAAATGAATTATCAGTAAATATTTATTCATTCATTAGATTGTTTGTTTGTGCTGCAACATTACTGTAACTATAAATTAAAGCTGTCTGGTAGTTGCAGTTCATTGTCTGATCATTTTTGTGAGGTTGGTGTGCACTCGGATGTAGACATGAGAACCTGGTAATCCAAAAAAAACACTACAATTAGAACTAGAACACTAGAAGTGATACAAATTCCCATAAAACATTAGAATGGTGCAGAAGTTGTAAAGAAGACCAAGAATGAAGATCCTGGACAAGGTGGCTTGGAGTGAATGCCGGATCCTTGAAAATCCTTGGCTCTGGTGTACTGGGAAAACTTTCTACTGTACCTTGATGGTATCTAAGCACAAGAGAAATAAAGAAAGTTTTTACTTTCATAGCTATGTTTATTCTGCACAACCCAAAGTTTGACTTGAATAACCCTTGAGATCAAAACGAATAAAACGCTGTGACACACACTGAAAGAGAGTAATAATTCATGCACAAGATGTGACTTATACAGAAAACCTTGCAAGTATCTTTTGTCTTTTCTGCTGACTTTATTTTGAATTGTGTTTACAGCTTCATTTCCTTTCTTTCTTGTACAAAAATGTGGGTTTGAGAGATAGGACTAGGGCCATCCATCAAACTCCAGCGAACATTTCAGGTAACCTGTACCGAGCCCCAAGTTAAATCGTCACTAGCTTTTGTAGGGCAAGCTGGAAATTGCATAACACTTTCATGCGACCACGTCCTCCTACTTTCCTTCCCAACATGAGGAGGGGGGCGAAGGAGGTTATTTATTTTTACAAATAGCCATCTGCTGTGGCAGATTGTCAGATGGCTGCTTGCTAAATAACCTACCTGACCTGAACCTTGAGAACATAGCCTAGTAAAATTGCTGAGGAAGGTACAATTTTTATATATATATATATTTTTTTTTTCATTCTGACATTTCTGTTCAGTTTTAAGGCTAAACAAGTGTTGATATTTTAATTTTGTCACATTGTTGAAGATTCAGTGTGCTCCAGGTTTATCTCAAAGAGACAGAAATAATAATAATGAAAAAAAAAAAACATCCTGAAAGAAATAATTCAGTTTAATGTCTCTTGGACCACGGCCCCACAGCCTGCCTACTTCCCCTATCGCAACTTCACAGAACAGCTCCAGAGATGTGATTTAGATGGAACTTGTAAATAACATCCTCTGACTCACAGCTACGACACATTTCCAGTCCATATCATTTAACGAATGCTAATGATGACCCACATAACTCCCACAGCACCCACTCCCAGAGGGAGTGGCAGAAGCACAGAGACAGCAGCAGGTAAGGTAGAGGGTGAATGAGCACTGAACCATGACCTTTGCTTGGAGCCAGGAGCCACAGGTGTGCTGCAGAGGAACAATGCCAAACCCTCTGTAGCAGATTGCAGACAGGGCATCTATTACTCAGGCTAGATATTCTTGGAGAATGGCAATGACACTAATGGAGATTAAGCAATGATTAATTAATTAATTTATCTAGCCTTTCCAAGAACTCACACTGGATGCCAGACTATTTCAGGTCACTATGCAAACTCACTCAGTCACACCTTAGGGCAATTTGAGTAACTGTTTTGTCTACATTCATGGTTTTGGATAGTGGAAAACTTACTCAGTGGAAAACTGACTCAGAAAGAAAGAAACCCCTTTTCAGTAGTAACTGATCCGAAGTTACCAAAATAACTAACAGAATAAATGTTTTTTTTTTAGAACTTTATATTTATTTTATTTATCAATAAAATACTGTAACAGAAATTATAATAAGAAAAAGTATCATGCATTCAAAAAGTCGCTCTGCAGTGGCCGCGTAGAGTAGGTTATGGGAAAACATTTGTTTAATGAAAGGCATTATTATTCACACTCGTATTTATTTATTTATTAAATCTCGCACAGTATTGCGATGTGGTATTCTTCATTCTTGAATCGTTCCATGAACTAAATCCATGTATTTATTGCCAACTGCGACTGGAGGCGCCAAACAAGAGTCCGTCGACTTGGTACGACTTGGTAGACCTATTTTCTGACCGTAAAATAACAGTCACTGTGCATATTTAAGGAACATACAATAATTGTTATTTTATGTGTTTATGTTTTATTTTTCCAGCGGCATGTGTAGCACATTCCACTGATTCCTGCCTTGGGGTCTGTGTGCGTGGAGTTTGCATGTTCGCCCCGTGCTTGGTGGGTTTCCTCTGGGTACTCCCACTCTCTTCCCCCCACAGTCCAAAGACATGCAGATCAGGCTAATTGGCGTTCCCAAATTGCGGGGGTGTGTGTGTCTGTGTGTGTGCACATGCACCCTCTGATGGATCGGTAGCCCATGCTGGGTGTACACCGTCTCGTGCCCAAAGTCCACTGGGATAGTCTCCAGCCCCCCTGCGACCCTATACAAGATAAGCCATATAGAAAACAAGTAAATGAATGAATAAATGAATGAATAAATGAATGCTTATTTACCCGATATTATTCAACTTTTTTTTTATTGTATGGAATAGAAACTGGGACATGCTTCAATTCTATGCTGGTAAGGAAATGAATAATGAATATACGTAGATCAACAAAGTGTGTGCTGATAACCCCCAATCCCATCATGGTGACTACCCCTAGACACTGGAGTATATATATTCTATATTATTCATATACTGTGTTTCTTGTATGTTATATAAATTCTCTGACATTTCTGTTCAGTTTTAAGGCTAAAAAAGTCTTGTGCTGTTCAATTTTAATTAAACAGCACAATCATGATTGTTGAGTAAAGCTTAATTCTATGCTATGAGGACCGTTGGTGGTGATTTACAAATTCACAGTAATTATTATCAATGAGGTTTTAAATATAATGATTGTCTTCAGCAGCTGTGGCAAGCTCGGAAGAGTGATAAGAGTGCCACGCATATTGAACTGTATAAAATAAACATACATACAGTACAGTATGTCAAATACTTTATAATGCATTTTAAAGGTAGGTTGGGAATAAAAAATGCTCCAAAAACTAATATAAAATGTGAAATTACCATAATAAATAAAATAGTTTTGACATAAGTATTCAGAATGTGTATTGTGTTTATAATGTTGCTTGTATAAAATTTAAACATGTAGTTTCTGTTTCTGTGATTGGCCAAATAAATTAGTTTGCTTTGAGACCTAGATAGTTTAGTTAAGCCTTTATTCATCATATATACATTAATGCACAGTGAAATTATTTCTTTGCATATCCCAACATAGCTGTGGGTAGAGTACAGGGTCAGCCATGATACAGCGCCCTGGAGAAGATGGCGTTAGTGGCCTTGCTCAAGGGCCCAATAATGGCAACCTGGTGGAGCTGGAGCTTGAACCACCAACCCGCCAATCAGTAACTCAGTGCCTTAATCACTGAAGGTGTTAGCCTGTATACCAGGTGCCCCCAGGTTCGAGCCCCAATGCTGCCGCGTCAGGTTGGACCCTTGAGCAAAATACTTCACCTCCAAGTGCTCAGATACAATCGAGTGTCGAGCTGGCAACCTGACGCTCTACTGTAAATAACTGCCATAAAAACAGCAGATGTATATACTGTATGTTGCCTCAGGTGCCTGGCGGCACGTAGACGTTTCCATCCATCCATCCATCCATCCATCCATCCATCCATCCATCCATCTATCCACCCATAGGTACGTTAATGATAATCGTTACAGCAAAAATAGCAGGGAGGCTGCTATTTTGTATTATCAATTCGATGAAATCAACACAACTATGGAATTGACAACACACTGCCTAAATTGTGCCTGTGTTTTAGCAAAGGAGAACTACTGTATAACATTTCTGGAAATCCAGTGAACAGACTGTCTGGACCCCAGAGAAGAAGCAGCCAGGACTGGATTAAAAAACTGTCAATCAAAACAGGATGCAAAGATGAAACATCCAAACAGATGGCTTGCCATGGTATCTTGAGAATGAAAACTCCACACCCTCCCCCAAGCACCAATCCAGACAAGAATAAACCATTGGATAGATGCTGTAAGCCCTTTAGATTTACTTAAAGTCCTTTTCCTTATCCAACTAGTATGATGAATGTGTATAGATCATTTGTCTAAAGGTTGTGCTTCTAATCTGTGTAGATAGTCAGATGGTCTTAGATTGGTGACATAAATCAAGCCATTGCTTCAGGGCATTTCGGATACCATGACATTTATTATTTATCATTTATAGAATATATGCATATTATTTATACATCATATGCATACATGGTTGTGGTTTGGGCTTGATTTTCAGAAACAGCATGTTGACCCTTTCTGCATAAACCTAAAAAGAAGACAAGATCGGGTCTTATCCTGAGCAGGTGTCCTTCCTGACATCTGCCTCAATTCTCATCATCGTCAAGCAGCAAAATCCTCACAATAGACGACGCGCTTTCTTGGAGCCTATCGGCACATAAAAGGTACATGTTCATTGTATTTAAAGGGAAATTGCTTTTTTTATGATAAAGCATGGGCATTCTAATGACTGAGCAGTTTTCACGTTGTATCTCCATTGTGTAATTCCAAAGCTTTTGTGAAATTTGAATGAGATTGTTTAATGAAAAACTACAAGCATAATTATGAGCATTTGACATCCGGCATGCTTCAAGCTGAAGCTGTGCAATACGGTTTCTTATCTGTGTTACACTGTCAAATGAAACCTTTATGATTTTAAAGATAGGAAAATTAATTTAGTCATCAAATACTCTTTTTCTGAATCCATTTATACTCTCAAACCTAAGCGGAAAAAAAAATCATAAAAAAAAAAAAAAAATATATATATATATATATATATATATATATATATATATATATATATATATATATATAAAATCAGCGGGAAAAAAAATCATTAAAAAAAAAAAAAAAAAAAAATATATATATATATATATATATATATATATATATTGATCTTTTTCCTGTCTAAATTTAAGCATTGACCTATACTCATTCATCATGGAGCAGCTGGTTGCACCCTCCCCCGTTTTGACCTGGATAATCAGATAAAAAAAAAAAAAAAAAAACTCTAATCACCAATGCATCTAAAAGTGCAGTGGGAATTTTTGATTTTTGAAGATGCTGGGGTTCTTGTGTAGCATCTTGACAGCTCCATCTAGACTGCACATGACAGTTATGTATGTTAATCCACATTACAACTAGAGATGACAGCAAAGTAAAGAGCAGTATATCTGGTGAAAGTCATGAATATCAAGAGGACCAGATAAGAAAGGCTGAACAACTCAACTGAAGAGCTTCTCATAACAATTCAAGGCATGCGTCTATGTGATATTGAATCTCAGTCTTATGTACAGCCCATAAATAAACATCTACGGCAAACAAAGGCATTGCAGTATAGATTTAAGTCCCCCTGAAAAAAAAATGACAGTGAGGAGCAGGGGATGAGATTTTGAGGTAGATGGAGTGCAATTGAACAAGGTGCGTTGGTATTCAGTGCAAACAGGTTTGACTTTTTGAGATGCGCTTCACTGAGAGGGGTCACCGAGAGCCCAAAGACTCCAAATGCTCTTTTATATCATTATAAATATAATCATTTGCGCATACTGATGAGAATAAATGTCGTCTTTTTGGATTTAGTTTTAGTTTTTGGACACATTTTACGATAATTTTTCTAGCTGTATGTTTTTTTTTTTTTTTATAGCAAGAAATCTGGTCAAAATCTCATGTCTCATCTTTGGTTAATGCTAAGATAAGTCAGTTAATGCCCTTGTAACACTTACTGTATGTATTATTATTTAAAATGTATTATTATCTAATTATTTATTTATTTTTGATTATATTTTGAGCTTGAGCTTCTATATAAAATACAAAAAAATCTCTCTCTCTCTCTCTTATACATATATCCTATTATTTATATACTATATACAGTACATTGTATATAAATAATACTGTGCACATGCAAAGACCTGCTGTAGAGTAAGGATGTCTTCAAAAAAAGAAAAATTTTTATGCATTTTAAAGTATTTAATGAAACAAAGTCAATAATTGGCAGGACAACCCTTTGCTTAAAATATAGTCTCAGGCACAATTTGTGCAGTTTTATAAGGAAATTAGCTGCTTAGTTTTACTGAACATCCTGCATAACCAGCCACAGTCCTTCTAAGGACTTTCTCGTACCAGATTCTTTTTTTTGTTAAAAACCGAAATGGTCTTTTACATAATATGCTGCTTTTCTTTCCTATTTTGCTGTAAGATACATTTTTTGGCTGGAATAGTACTAATCACTGATCAGCCACGACATTGACACATTAACATTAATTATCAGTTATATACTGTACCAGTAAACTGGTGACAGTATCATGGGCACCCAGGGCTCACACATGCTCGGAGGGATTAAGGACTAACCTATCCAGTCCAATGCCACAGAAAAGCCAATCTAGCACAAATTACAAAAAAACTAAACAATGATGGCCACAATAGAAGGGCACCGGAACACCTGGTGCACCACAGCCTCCTCGTGCACAGGGCCCAGCCAATGAGCCCAAGGCTACTAACACAACCTCCAGACTTCCCAGATCCCAATCCCATTAAGCACCCATGGGAAGCACCAGATAAACAAGTCTGATCATGGAGGCCCCACCCTGCAACCCACGACACCCAAGGATCCTCTACCCACGCCCTGAGGCCAGACATCACAGCACACCACTATAAGCCCTGCAGAGCCATGGCCAAAGGGACCAGAGCTGCAATGGTGGCGCAAGAAGAACCCAAAAACTAGGTCGTTTTAACGTTAATGGTTTTAACATTATGGCTGATTGGTGTCTCAAATAAATGGCAAAACATGAATACAAACTTTTGAGCCAACTATAATTGTACCTTACCTGGGAATATAAATCATGAAAATAGTTTATACATCATTTTATATAATTTTCTGTCATTCAGTCATTATGCAGACTGTGTATCCTTTGTAGGGTCACAGGGATCTGGTTCATAATGAACATTTTGATGAAGTTGTGCTGTGGTTGGAATTCAGCTGGATTCAGTCTGTCTGGGTTTGGGGTTAGAAGTCTGAGACAGCAAAGGGAGATTTGAAGAAGGCAGTAGCCCTAAACACTTTCCCATGGAAAGACAGGTCATTTGTGATTAACAGTTTATTAGCAGATGTCACTGCTTATGTGTACTAACCAGCTCTATTAGGATGTTTGACTTGTATGAGGTTTGTTCTTCCTTAATGAAGTAACTCTTAAAAATTGCTGTGTGGTTTCCTATGAATTGGATGATAACACGCAAAGTTAAAACTCATCTAGCGAATATTTTGAGGTGTACCTCACCACAAACCGTTTTCACATCATGTTAGAAAAACCCAGAATTTCCATTTACAGTATCTTGAAGTTTTCAGTTTAGTGAATTGTGTACGTTGCCATGGAGACTGGGTGGAGATTGAAATGATGAGAGATGTCCAGAACTGGAGATTTTCAGGAATGGAAGGTCTGACGTGCATTTGCCATCGGATTTCAGTAGCTTTGGAATTGCGAGTCGGCGATTCTGACTGCTCATTAATATGATCTAAAGGACTTTCTAACAAATACAGCCTCAGATGACCTTTTATGAGTTTATTTTAAGTTGCCTGCTTCTGCCTTGTGTAAAATCTAAATGACTAACTTGAGTTAGTAATGTGCTGCTGCCCGATGGTGACACACTTACTGTACCCTGCTGTGGCTCATCTTGCCCTCCAGACATGCCTGATCTATACTGATGCTCTACTTCAGCTTGAAGCTCCTGTACTTTTGACACACTTTCTACTCTTGTAGGTCACCTACAGTAACATGGATCCTATTACAACTTAAACTCCACAAAAACACAATCTTGGTGTGTTGGATCTCATTCTGAGCCCTACAGTACGCTGTACAGTAATTATAGACACTGAGTGTCCTGTGCTCAACTCAGCATTCACATAAACATCCATTCAATGTACTTAGTACTGTTAACTTTAGTATACAGCGAAAAAAAAACTAATGATTTTTAATGATGTTTTCTTTTTTGACGTTTCTTTCCGTTGTTGCCTCTGTTTGGATCATTAAAGATCTAAATCTTCCTCCAGATTTCAAATGAAGTTCCTTAGCAACATTATTCTAGAAATGGAATTGCAAATGTATATGCTATGCATTCTGTAAATACTAAAACAAACAAAAAAAAACAAACATATTTTTAATAGACTATAGAGTTTTCTGCAAAGTTCATTCATTCATTCATTTTCTATACCGCTTAATCCTGTGTTCAGGGTCGCGGGGGACCTGGAGCCTATCCCAGGAGACTTCGGGCACTAGGCGGGGTACACCCTGGACAGGGTGCCAATCCATCGCAGGGCACACACACATACACACACTCACACACCCAATCACACACTACGGACAATTTAGGAACGCCAAGTAGCCTAACCTGCATATCTTTGGACTGTGGGAGGAAACCGGAGTACCCGGAGGAAACCCACCAAGCACGGGGAGAACATGCAAACTCCATGCACACAGAGACGGGAATCGAGCCTGGCCGGGGAATTGAACCCAGACCCTGGAGGTTCTGCAAAGTTAACCAGGATTAAAAAATGTAATTACTTTGGTTACATCCGAGTAGTTAAAATGCTTCTGTTCACTTCAGACTTCAACCCTCTGCTTCTGTTGGCATCGAATCATTAAGTTGACATAAGTGAGTCAGTTCCACTGGTAACCTGGCATGCTCAAGTCATCATGTCTTACAGATAAGGTGGAAGACTTTGGATTAGGAGCAATGGATGTTTTTTTTCAAGTAGTCTTTTTCCGTTAAATTAGCCGATCTATTCTTGAATATTATAAATGGTTTGCGTCTTGGCGTGAACCCTGTATTTATGCAAATATAGATATTTTAGTCTCGTTTTTGACACATCTCTGCCTCCATCCTGAGAAGTATTCTTAACATTTCAACAGTTTTTCTTCAAGACTGAATGTATTACTGTCTTGAACTGCTGCTGTTCTGTTTGCTGTGGCCTGCCATGGTGTTTATTATTTGGAATGGATGTCTGTAGGGACAAACGATTTGATTAAAACTTAAATGAATTTAATGACCACAAACAGAACTGCAGACTGCTGATTTATGCATTACGATATGATGGATTTACAGCGTTTTGAAAAGAAAAAAAATTATACATATCAAATAACGATTTTGACAAAAAAAATTGCCATTTCTGTGTTTTTTTTTTTTTTATCACCCTTGTGACTCAAATAAACCATGCACAAAATATTCTTTAACAGTTTGCATAGAAAATACTTCATGTTTGTTTGAAGAAAGGAAAACTCATTAAAACCTTTTTTTTTTTTTTTTTTTTTAAACCATGCAAAAACAGAGTTATCTCATTTTGCTGTCAAACGGTTTATATGAAGATCATGTTTATGTCATATGTTTTGGATTATAACAAATTCAACCAGATTCACAATTATGGAGGAAAAATATCTTCAAACCCAATGTAATATCTAATGCTGGGAATATACTGTGGAACTTCTGGCTTGATTTAGCTGTTGTAGACAAACATTGCACAGTTTTGCATTGCATTCATTAAAGGAATTCTTTGATTGTGGGATGGGATTAGTGGTCTTAGACCTCAATATAAGATGTTTCGTGCCGGTTCAACTAAGGACAGCCAATGAACAAGCCCTGTTTGATTTAGAAATTTTAGTTTTAAATGAAAGTCTAAGGGAACCACTGCTACTATATGTCTAAAAATAAACACCTACTGTAAAGCGGAATGGTATAATTACTAAACTTAAGAGACAGCTACAAATATGGTAGTGAAAACACAACAGCACAGACTTATTTATCCATATTTATTAAGGCAATAAGGGAATAGGAAATAAGACATGATAATGGTAAAATATTCTTATTGTCTCTTTTTTTTTCCCGTTTGATTCGCGGCCATTTTCTGCAGGCGCCTGGATGGATCCTGGTCACAGATCTGCTTGAATCACAGGTCTATCATTAGAGGATCTTCACTGTATAATCTGACATGTACAGTATAATAAACACATGTACTGTAATAGCAGCCTTTTATAGAACTCAGCCATGATTTTTATTTGCATCATGTCATACAGTGTGCCAAGTCAATCCTACTGTAAAGTACTGCTGTAATCACATAAGCTTGCCTTCATTTGGAAAACTCTTCATTGTCAATCACATCTAATGCCTGGTCAAAATACAATGTAGTGTATGATTAACAGCCTTATACAGTAATGTTATGTTCCTGAAATAAGTCCTAACCCTTACAACATCAGGATAATCGAGATGCAATTTTAATAATACGGGGTATTAAGACCTGCCACTGGGTTACAAACGAGATTGTATTTTATTATTTAACGTATCAGAATTAAGTATTAATCTGTCATCAGTTTTCTGTTTACTTTTCTGTTAAATTTTCATCAAAGTGAATGGACTGTTTTCTCCCTGAAGTTTAGCCTAGAGGAACTTCGATGCAGCAATAGTGACATGAACCACGAGAGATATAAAAAGATGGCAAGGCAAATATGTTCTAAGCTACAGAGCTGTCAGTTTATGTGTGAGCATTTTTTAATATATGTAGAGAGAGAGAGAGAGAGAGAATGCAAGCCTGCAGGAATGAGCAAGTGTAAATCTTACCAACACCTGGGAACGCCTAGGCACAAATTCCCCCTACTGTATATTGTACATCACACATTTAGCATCCTAAAGTGTGCTCCAACATGGGAGAAGCCTTGTAGACCCACATATAGCCCCTTAAGGGGAATAAGACATTTAACCATCCAAAAGAACCCATAAGGAACTGTTTATACTAAGAGTGAACAAAGAGCTGTAGCAAAATGCGGCATGAAATCTTTCCACAAATATGTTTTGCATAAATACTTCGAAATGTTCCAACAACTGTCACATTTATTCTTTTTACAGCGAAATGCCGATACAGTACTGGGTAAAAGTCTTGAGCAACCCCTCATTTCATAATTTTTTGCTTCCATAGAGACAGACTTTCTTGTATTTTCAATACAGCCTTGAGGAAGAGTTCTCCAGACTTCTTGAAGGACTTTTTTGGCTCTCATGTTAAGTTCCGTCCCGGTATGTGACCAGTTTCACAGGAATTTTTGTATTATTTTAAGCCACACAGTGACTAATGAATCATTCAATCATAAAACATCAAATTTTATTATATTTAAATTTATATGTCAGGTGCAGATGATGACAGATGATCAGGCCGGTGATTAGTATACTGGTGATGCTGGTGTAGTTGGAACAAACAAGAGGGAAAATGAGGATCAAAAATCAACAAATGATTATGATTCGGCTTTTTACCACCTCAAAGGTGATTACTTTCCCATAACAGCATATCCTAAAGTGTTAGTGTTGAGGAACATGCAAAAAAAAAAATCTCTCTCTCTTATATTATAGCAGGTCCAAAGAAGAATTGTTCCTTCACCAGTTCCTCTCTTTTTTGTTTCTTTTAAAGTAAATAAGACCTACTAATAAATTGCTTCATGTCTGACAGTCACGTACAAAGCTTTGAAACTGGAGATTCCATCCAACAGTGCAGAATAAATATTTCCACAAAGAGAAAAAACAAGTTTTCTTTTGTTTATGCGGCACATCCATCATACAAGTCCCTGGTTAATGTGTTCAGTAGAAATGATAGAGTGAAGATGATTATTTACTAGCATTAGTACCCGACGTACCCAACCCAAAAGAGTTCATAGAAAGAGTTAAAAAGTTAAAACTAAAAGTAATCAGATCAGCTTTAATGTAATTAGTGATTTTATTATTTCAAGTTGAAACCCACGTACATGTCTGTCTATCTTTCTGTACGGCAGAACTCTCTGTCTAACTTATTAATACAAAGAAATCACACGTTGTAAGGTTTACGCTAAGTTGTACTGCTTACGTCATCAGTCACTTCCTGTTCGGTAATCAAAGAGCAAATCACAGATGCGAAATCGAAAAAGAAATCGGATAAAGATAAAAGTTTTGCCTTAAAACGACTTCAGTGGGTTAAAACTTTCACTTATACCACTTCAGCGCTGTTATTTCAGCCAAGTGAAAATATGAACTAATCCCAGTAATAATATTCAGCTTGGCTTTTCTAATTAATATCTGTTGGTGCAGGTGTTTGTTTACATTGAGCAAGTAGTTTATTAGTAGGTTATTTTAAAGTAGATTATTAAATCTGGCACATAACTGTCCATAACATCGTTTTTACTCAACATCTTGATTTCTAAATATTGCAAAAGTTTCATTAAATTCTGTCGAGTGGTCGATTTTAAACGTGCCCACAGTTTGACGAGTTTGCAATACACTGTCAAAACTTGCGCTTTGCCCTTCTACACAACATTTTGATTTTGCATGTTTAACTTCAGGCTAATACCTAACGAAAGGCAACGTTTCATTACATTTTGTCCAGCCAGTTTTGATTGATGCTGTGTCAAAATTTGGCTGGACAGACATACAGACAGACAGAGACGGGTTTCAGGTCCTCCGATGTATGAAACATAAAGATATCATTGAAAGAGCAAGTTCTGACCAATCTAAAGAGAAAAGTTTTCTTTGGTTTCATTTTCATTTTAACATGATTAGTGATTAGAGTATGTAACAATAGAACAATCTTCTATACCGCTTTATCCTGTATTTAGGGTCGCGGGGACCTGGAGCCTATCCCAGGAGACTTCGGGCACTTGGCGGGGTACCTAGTATTGGACAGCGTGCCAATCCATTGCAGAGCACACACACACACACACTCATTGACACACTATGGTCAATTTAGGAACGCCAATTAGCCTAATCTGCATGTCTTTGGACTGTGGGAGGAAACCGGAGTACCCGGAGGAAACCCACCAAGCACGGGGAGAACATGCAAACTCCATGCACACAGAGACGGGAATCGAGCCTGGCGGGAATCGAACCCGGACCCTGGAGGTGCAAGGCGACAGTGCTAACCACTACACCACCGTGCCGCCTCAACAAAAATCAGCTGTACTTAATTAGAAAATTCTTCAAATATAAGCATCATTTAATGGGTACTACAATTGCTGAAGTTTTTACTAGTTAGACACTTTAATGAAAAACACATCAGTGATGCTTTTGATCAGCGGGTGAGAACCGGCAGTGACAGAACTGTGAGAGAATTGAGAAAATTGCTTTCCTCATCCTAATTTCTGTTTCTAATAAAGAAACATCACACTTTCTCTCCACTTTTTGTCACTAATGTGCAAAGGCGAACTGAGGTTAGTTTTAAAAACATCGGCATTTGCATAAAAGATGAAATGTGATGGTTGTTAATATTCCATAAATGACCTAATATGATGATTCCGTTCACACTTGAACACATAATGAGCTTAATACAAATACAGTAGATGAGACGGAGGCTGAAACTCACCAGGGGAATCTACACACACTCATGTGGCTCATGGGTTCCTAAAGATAACAGTCAGCTGAAAGCCTGAACTTAGCTGCTTCAGCAAGCTGCTCACCAGAGACCAGAGGTTTTTTCCAAAGCATTTAACTGCATTACCCCTGCATTACCATGGTATGCATGCAGGTTACTGTCCACTGGGAGAAGGCTGAGGGGGTTTGTTATAAACCAGAGGAGGGGTGGGTATTATTACCATATCATGTTTAAAAGGTTTTCAATGTTTGCAAACACTCATCTCTGTCATGTTAATGGTCTTCTCACTCTCTATGTCCTACTTATGCCTGGTGTTTTTCCCCCTCTGGCATTAATGCATGAAGGAATTTTGTTTTAGTCTTTTTCATGTGTGTGCTTTGAATAAGTACGAGCTCCCTCTGGAAGGAATTGTTGAACGTATACAAGCAGCATCAATTAGATGAAAGCAAAATGCATGCATGCAGAAATATACAGTATAAAGACCATTTTTGGCTACATAATATTTTAGACATATGTTCTGAAGCTTTGGGGTTCTGAAGCCGTTGGAAGGCAGATTTAATAATGAATAGCAGATTCAGTTCTTTAGTTAAATTTTTTTTAGTTTTTTTTTTTTTTGCCAATTGGCCTTTTTTTAAACATTGCAGTTCATTTATTCCTTATTTCTAAAGTTAAAAGCAGTACATGGTAAATGACGAGCTTGACTGCTTTTTGAAAATCAGTTCCCTATGAAATCAGTTACAGTACAAGAGCATGTAATGATATGTTGCTACGAAGTAGGAAAAAAAATAAATTGCTCACCTGCTTATTCCACTATAATGAACAGCCCATGTGTAGTTGAAATGGGCAGGTTACCGTGTACTGCCTGTGGAAATGATGGAAGACCATTGATTGAAAAGCGTTTTCACGTAATGCTCATTCTTGTGACGATTACAGAAAGCAATAACATGCTACAAAAGATTAAAACAGATATTACACCCATTAAATTAACTATCCTATAAAACATAAGATCATAAAATCATTATTATGGGTTATATAGTAGGAATGGGGTCACAAGAAGCAATAATCTTCCTCTGTGACAGCTTGAAAGCTAATGCACTCATGAGCCAAGGTTTTCCTCAGCTACTCAATGTCCAAACCACATTTCTTGCAGACTATGGGCTATCGCTTGTAGGCTGATACAATGGAATGACCATAACTGTCAGAATCAAGAAGATAATGGCATTTAAAGGTGAAAGAATGACATGTCTTTGTAAACAGAATGCCAATTTAAAACAGTCAGTCCAGGTCAATACTGTTTACAGAAATCCCGCCATCTTGAATGACAAGTTTGTCCAAAGTGGAAATGGAGAATTGCAACAGTACAAGAGACATTAGGCTGAATTGAGCATGTGTTTTTAAATGAGACTGAGCTGTAATGCAAGCAGCAGGTAATGCCTGGACAGAAGGAACTAACACTCACTCATTCTCTACACTGATTATCCTGTTCAAGGTCGTGGGAGGCCTGGAGTCTATCCCAGGAGACTCGGGGCACGAGGCAGGGTACAACCTGGACGGAGTGCCAATCTATCACAGTGCACCAAAGCACACACATACTCAAATAGTCACTCACACACTACAGGGAATTTGGAAACACCAATTAACCTATTGTGCAATAGGTATTTGGACTGTGGGAGGAAACCTAGAGTAAATGTACTGTACTGTAGAAACCCACCAAGCATGAGGAGAACATGCAAATTCCATGCACACAGACCCACACCACTCTGAGTCGAAAAAACATATTGTGGGCGTGTGCAGGTTTTACATATTGATATTACATATTGATATTATTTACATATTGATACATACTACATTAAGTTTGTGAATATCCCTAATTTTATTTAAGGAGTTTACCAAGAACACTATTTATTATCCTTATTTATTTCTGTCAACTTCAATATTTTACCATCATTTAAATATGTTGATATAGGAATCTGGAGTTTGCATGTTCACCCCGTGCTTGGTGGGTTTCCTCCAGGTACTCTGGTTTCCTCCCACAGTCCAAAGATATGCAGATTAGGCTAATTGGCATTCCCAAATTGTCCATAGTGTAGGAATAAGTGTATGGGTGTGTGCCCTGTAATGAATTTGCAGCCGTTCCAGGGGGTACCCCACCTCATGCCCTACTGTAAGTCTCCTGGGATAGTCTCCAGGTCCCCGCGACCCTGAATACAGGTTAAACGGTTTAGACAATTAGTGAGTGAGTGACATATGAATCATTTCATTTTATTGAAAGCAAGTTATACTAACCAGTCTTTTGTGTCAGGATGAAACAAGTGTAGGCTGAGAGATCTATTGAATTTGGCAGACAAAACAAAGACATAAACCAAAGTTGTTAGCAGGGTGCAGGCAGAAGTCAAACAATTAATCAAAGGCATAAACTATAGCCAGGGCAAGAACAAGACCAGAACAGGTACCGAGGTTTGGAAATAACTGGCACAAACTGGCGCATAGAGCATATACCCGTAGAACAGAGGATCACAAGTACGTAAAGGCATGGATCAAGAAAACGTCAGAGTAATCAGGACACAACCAATGGCAAGACATGGGACAAAAGAAATGCATGCACATGCTGAAAGCCCCCACATATGCAGTGGTTCCTTTATTTTTACATTTTATCATTTTAACAAGCTTTCCGAGAACCCAAATTTGTTTCTGAAGTAGTTGTTGGTCTTTTGGCTTTTCCTGTCAAGTGGTCACCACAGCAAACCATCTGATCCACACAACCACTTGGAGCAGTTCTACCCCAGATGCCCTTGCATGGCAGGCGAGAAACCTTCTAATGAGCCACCAAATTTGTTCAAGTGAAAGTGTAATTACACATCTAAACAAATCCTCAAGTACATGTTTAAATGTTTTTTAATTCTTCACTACAGTTAAAGTAGTATAAACTGTTATCTTTACATAACCCATGAGAACCCATGGTGAAACAAACCATTTACAGTACATGTTCTTTAAAGTCCCTAATCAGCTTTACCCTTGACTTGACTCCCTACATGACATCTAATGCACATCCTGGTGCAGTCATGTGACAATCTGTAAACAGTCGTGTGTCTGGTTAGCACATGTGCCAGAACTGGTTCATAAAAAAAAAAAAAAAACTTGTATAACTTGTATTTTGTTACCAACAGTAAAAAAACAAAAAAAAATAATCCTATTTAACAATTCTAATTATTTAATGACATCAGCTGTTTTGACTGCATTTCTTGAACAAATTGATTGATATAAAACAAATGTAAGAAATATCGCTGTGACATACAGTATGTCACATGGGGCTTTTAACCCTAAAATTGTTAGTGAAAACGCCACGTGAGCATCTTTTAAAATGCGTTCCATGTGGTCTATTTGGCCTGTGCTATTTCTAGCATCATTTCCCTTTAAGTAGAAATGGGTCTTGGGTAAAGTATGGATTGGCACCCTGTCCAGGGTGTACCCCGCCTAGTGCCCGAAGTCTCCTGGGATAGGCTCCAGGTCCCCCGCGACCCTGAACACAGGATTAAGCGGTATAGAAGATGAATGAATGAATGAAATGTTAGCATCTAATGCAAATTTGTCAAAGTCTAATGGTTTGCTGTAACAATGTGATCTGCCGTGATAAATACAAATAGTTTCTATCAGTAGGTCTTATTCTTAGTCTTACAAATCTGTTAATTTGATTTGATTTGTACAGTAGCTGTTTTGTCAGACATTAAAAAATACTTGGCTTATGACTTCACAAATATGTAATTAGTAAAAATTGTGGAATGAAGCGATTACAGTGGTCCCTCTGCATATGAATTTAATCCGTTCCGGAGACAAGTTTCATATTGCGAAATGCATTTTCCCATAGGAAATTATGTGAATGCAGATAATCCGTTCCAGCCACACAAAAAAAAAAAAAAAATTTTCATATAAAACATTTAGAAAAGACATGTAAATGAAGTAAAATATGAAATAAATAAACATTAAACCTCACTTAACCTTAATTTATTATTCCTCTTGGCACAGGCTGCTTTAAAAATGTAACTGAAATTTGCTCTGTTTTCCGCCACTGTCCTCGATAACATTCTTGGGACTCATGGTGATATGTCTTAACTAAATAATACAAAAGTAAACTAACTTCTCTTGACTTTCTACAGATTACCACATCACATATCAGCGCCCGTGTTGTTCTGTTCAAAGTTAACGTACTAGGCTGAATCCCAAATCCCGTTCTATCTCCTGATCAAGGGCAATACTTTGTGTATGGAACAAGGGATTGTACTCCCTACATAGTGCACTGGCTGTCCATTTAATGTTACTTTGATTCAACCCCAGAACAGTTAGTTAGCTGAAGCTATTCTAAAGCAGAATAAATGGAGACATAAAGAGAAACTCCAAAGAATTCCAGGACTGTCTAACACGTCCATGGTTTGTTCTCCTTAACTTTTGGCTACATAGTACGAGTTCTGTAAGAATTTAAAAAACTACTTTTAACCAAAATAAACATTTGCAAAATAAACTATTTGAGAATTATCAGTGATTTTGCTTGTTTAAATGACCAGCTTTACATAACAAAGTGACGAACTTGATTAACACACTATTAAAAATAGTAACAAAGCAATCATATTACCATAAGCACCACCCTAGCCTATATTTATATAGTGATGCTGGGCAGATTTTTGTGTGATGCTCTTCAATTAGATTTCTCACTGGTCACAATTCCATTTGGCTTCCAAACTGAGGAATTTCATTAGCGTGACACATAACGGCTACGTAAAGTCACTGAATACACACCACCCAGCTGTCCGTGTGCTCCCCACTGGGCACTGGCATGGACAAAACTCATTTGGCTCCGGCTCCTGTGAATCAAACGCAGTATGCATGGAGAGAGGTTTTCATTTTTTCACAGTCAAGTGCATTTGGCAGCCAATTACTTCCCAAACAACACCTTCCGTAGTATATGTTTTTGCTGCGCCACAATTTTTTTTCCTAAAAAGCAAAACCAGGTCTCACCTCAAGGTCCTTGGGGTTCAATTAAATACCTGTCTCATTTTTTTTTTTGTATCAATTGGTGACTATCTAGAGTCTCGGCAGAGCATGAAGATGTTTTTGCTCACCTCTTTTAAGAGAACGTCGGCAGGCTGATTCCATTTATTTTTTCTCTTTCTGCATAAACTGGACCATCAGCACTTTTCGATTCTTTAGAATAAACTGTTGGTATTAGTCAGCATTGTTCAATGTGATATATAGCTGAAACAAGACAATTAATGAAAATAAAAAACATTTTCATGGGTTTAAAAAAAACCCTCACTCCCATTATTCATTCATTCATTTTCTATACCGCTTAATCCTGTGTTCAGGGTCGCGGGGGACCTGGAGCCTATCCCAGGAGACTTCGGGCACTAGGCAGGGTACACCCTGGACAGGGTGGCAATCCCTCGCAGGGCACACACACATACACACACTCACACACCCAATCACACACTACGGGCAATTTAGGAACGCCAATTAGCCTAACCTGCATATCTTTGGACTGTGGGAGGAAACCGGAGTACCCGGAGGAAAACTCCCATTACTAATTAACGTATTATAATTAACTACTTATTGATAATCTAGATGAGTTGGTTGAGTTAGTTTAGCCCTGGTGATATTGTCTTGAAGTTCAGTATAGACAATGAATCTGAATTCAATTTATATGACATAGCATTGTTGGAAGTCAGGTCTTACGCGACCATTCTCGCATTACAATTGTTGGCAAAATGACCAAATGAGCATATGCAGGAGCAAGACCCTACGTGGTACAATCGTGTCCTCGTGTGCTTGGCCCTGTGTTTGGCGTCTGTTCTGCTTCATTCAGAAAGTAATGCTAATGCCCAGACACTGGCTAGTCTTCACTGCAGGCCAAAATAGGATTTAGCGTGACATGGATTCATGCCCTCTTCTTAACAACAAAGGGATCCATGGCTACTCGACTTTCTTTTGGCAATCGTAAGCGGTGCAATCTGATCTGTTGTAGAATTTTCAGGAATTATAACAACACACCATAATTTTGTTGGATTTTTAAATCAATGGAAAGCAATTATTATCAAAGCCTACTGTAACCCCTCTGGGTGTTGGTGCAATT